>CALNVZ010003431.1:30534052-30557458 GCA_940671915.1 Paracentrotus lividus | reverse complement strand
CATGTGTATAGAATTCACTTGGAGTTCCATTTAATCAGTTAAATGCATGTGCATCGCGTACATGTACTGTCATGCAAAGAAATCGAACAAATTAGTAATTAGGTTTCTAACAGCGGTGCCATTTTTTCCCTCCTCTTTTTTATGATATCAATTAAATTTGTATAAAGTGTTATACAGCTTCTTTATGATGGTCGTTGTTATACACAGTGTTGATAGTTATTCATTAAAATAGGGGCATTCGAATTGTGTCAACATAATAAAAGCAAAGATCCATCATTCTACATTATACTTGCATGAAAATTGGCATCTGTATCACTATTTGAATAAAGTCTATAATTTGAACGTTTATATAATTATCATAATATACGTGGATTAATCCGATTTGCAAATTTTTGGTAATTGTCCGCTTGTAACGCACAACAAACTATAATCTTGAACCCTTGTACTTATACAATCTATCACAATGGACCGAATATAGAAAAGAATGTAATGACTTTTAGGCCAACTTTAATTTCGCACGTGCATTGTCTTTAGAATATTATGTTACTTTGATAGTTTGCGTCAAAGTTATGCGATCATTGCAACTATTTATTGTCACCATTAACAAACGGTATTAATCGGTTCAACTGATTTAACTGTCCATCTTTTAAAAATGGTTCCATGTATAGGGCGTCGATAAACGGGTGTGTAGTGTGTCAACCCCCCCCCTCCCCCTTACAAAATTCACCCAGTGTTATGCAGGTAAAAGTTTCACTCCCATTGTGAAAATTTGAAACTTTGTTATAGTCTGCGTAACATTAAGTGATATAAAATGTATATAAAATCGTAAGAGTGCTGAAGGCTGAAAATAGACCTTTTCAACGCTTTTTGGGGACTGGCATGAGTACAACATCACGTGGTGAGTGACCCCCCCCCCCCCCCTTCCCGGGTCAATAAATGACAGTTTTCACATCTCGGTCGGCGGTCTAATATAATTGGGGGGGGGGGGGGAGGTGGGGAATGATATACATGTCAAACTCTCCATATGTAAAATTAATTAATATTTTGGTACCATTTAATCGGTTAGGGTGGTATCTCACTTCGCGGAGACGTCCCCGCGACTGAATCATTTGCGTCATTGTATAAAAACGTATTACAAACGTCTCCGACACTTAGGAAACTGAGGAGACAGAGGAGACTGAGCTATGGCAAAGCCATGCTAACGAGTCCGTCTCAAAACTGAGGAGACAGAAGAGACTGAGGAGACAGAGGAGACCAGAGGAGACTGAGCTACTGCAAAGCCATGCTGAAAATCCCGTCTCAAATTTGTTTCAGAGTTGTTTCCGCGAAGTGAGATACCACCCTCAGGGTGGTATCTCACTGCCGGAGACGTTTCCGCCACGGATAAAAAGTATTAGAGACGTCTCCGATAGTTTATTCCGTTGCAAAGACGTCTCCGAGACGTCTCCGCGACAATTTTCAAAGAACCATATCAAAGTATTTTTGCGACTCATGAAACCTCGCGGAGACTGAGGAGACGTCTCGGAAACGTCTCCGTGACAAGTTTCAAAACCATCTCCAAGTAGTTTCAAAACCGTTTTAAAGTAGTCCAAAATCCGTCTTAAAACAGTTTCAAAGTAGTTTCCGCGAAGTGAGATACCACACTTAATTCCCTACACAAGCAAAGATGGCGAAAAAAAATTAGCAATTAGCAAAGGATTCAAGGATTCAATTTTATTACCGTTTGCCGTATGAATGATTATCGTATTTGTATGATAATTTGACACTCTGAACGATGTGGCAGGTAGTGATACCACAAGAAATATGTGGTAATATATGAGAAAGTCGTTTGATAATAAGAAAAAAAAATACCACAGAGGCGACCAACACGTCAAGTACGAAACATCAGTTACCAGCTGGAAAAACCACAGCGCTGTTATGTGTGTGTGTGTGTTCTGTGCCTGTGTGTGTGTGTGTGTGTGTGTGAGGGTGTGGTGCGTGGTGGTTTTGTGTTGTGTGTTTGTATGTGTGTATATGTTGATGTGTGTGTGTTGTGGTGCGTGCGTGTGTGTGTGTGTGTGTGTGTGGTGTGCGTGTGTGTGGGTGTGTGTGCGTGGTGTGTGTGTGTGTATGTGTGTGCATAGGGCATTTTTGTAAGGGTATTATCATTCATACGTTACTTAATTTATAATTTACACCAAGTGAATATGAACAAGAAACGCATATTCATAAAATAATTATATACCCATCGGAAAGTAGACTGCTTATTTCGATGCAATATATAATTCATATTATGTACTAATTGATGAATATTAACGTGTTGTCTGTTTTACTATATGAAATAGCTTTGACGTATACAGTGTGTTCCTAAAAAAAAGAGACCGAAGTTCAAAAGGTCAGTCATTCCAAAAGTATATGGTTTATTCTTGTGATTCGTTTACTAAAATATTAAGTAACCCATCAGCTTTTAATTTTGAGACATTGCTGACGTCCAAAGTGTAATGGGTCACAGAGTTAGGGGCTTTTGAAAGGCGATAGGTACAAACCCGTTTTTTCCAAGTTTGTGGTTTTTCGGGTATGAACAAACCTTTCTTAAGTAATTGGTGTCATTGGATCTCTTTCAGCAAGTTTCAATGAAATGTCCATCTTCTTTGCTAAAGTGGATTTCTCACTGGTAATGAGATGCGTTCTTAATTATGATCTCTGGAGTCTCGGAGAGGTCACTGCGACGGATCCTGAGTCTCCAGGAAGTCGCGAGAAAACCAAACAAATGTCAACATGTTCAATATTTTGAGTAGACTTATTTCAGACGCAAGCAATCTCCTGTGACGTCTCGGTGGGTTGCCGCGCACGTCGCCTAAATATGCACGAAAGTATCCACGACTTCTCAGAAACTTTGTCGGAACTTGCTAGCGATTAAAGAAAATCGAACAGGAATGACAATTTTTTCAGACTTTTGTTCGATTACCCACGACGCCCTGAAGTCTCAGGAGACGTCACCACGACGTCACCACGACTCCAGAGGCCCATTAATAGTGAACCATCTCATTGCCAGTGGTCCTTTGGAAAATGAGATTGAATTTCATTGAAACGTTGTGTGAAAAAATACCCCAAAACAATGAAACCAAAAACTAACAAAAATTTTGTTTCGTACCCCAAAAACCAAAAACTTGCGAAAAAAACGGGTTTTGTACCTATTACCTTCAAAGGACCTAACTCTGTGACCCATTACAATTTAGACGTCAGCAATGTTCAAATTAAAGGCTGATGAGATTACTTATTATTCCTAGTAATCATAATCACAAGAATAAACCATATACTTTTGGAATGACTGACCTTTGAACTTCGGTCCTCTTTTTTTAGGAACACACTGTATAGACAAAAAAAAAATACAAATGAAGAGTTAAATAGTGGAATGAAAAGTAGCTAGGTGCCTTGAAAAGGCCTTCGACTTTGGCGATCAGTCATCTTATGCAAAGCCGACAGTAATCTAAAAGGATGTGAATAGAGTGGAACATTAAAATAAGACCAAACAACAATTATTATTAAACTTGTACAACATGTATTAATGCAAGGAATACCCTTGGGGTTTTATTAGTTCATTATCAAAATCCGACAATTCGTTAAGAAAACATTTGATGAGGGAGATACCGTTCGGGATGGGTAAAGGTGAAAATAAGTGCGGTGTGGTAATTTTCTTGAATGTTTAATTTCATTTATAAACGTACATGACATATACCATGTATACAGTACGAGCAGGGTATAGCATTAATAGCTAGCTAACATTTTTTTTACAATCGTACAAAATGAACACCATGAAAGCACTCATTCATTTAATTTTAAAGTTAAACGGTGTCCATTATTTTGGTTCAACATAAAGCAACCCATCAATTGATATTATAATCGAATATTTATCCAACTCTGCTTGGGTTGCCTCCATAAATGACATTATAAAATATAACTTTGCCAAAAATCAGGTAAACAATTTTTCGTATGAGTTTCCACTAGACTAGAACTAAATGATCGTTCACAATTTATCCTATTAAAATGCTTCACCTAAGATGCCTAATAAATTGTAAAAACAATAGTCAAGACTAATCATCAATTTCATCGGGAGAAGTCCAACCAAATTGACACGATTCGCCAACATGATGTCACCTGTTCCAACCGATCACATACGATTGAGCCATTATTATTCAGTCAGTGATTAATTTTTCAGTGCAGGTGGTATCATTTTTGTTTGAGACATGTGGGGGGACGTTTCATGAAAGTACTTGTCGGACGTTTTTATCCGACAAACTGTTATAAGCTACTGAAATGCTTGCATCTGATTGGTTTAGAGCACATTTGTCGGATAAAATGTCCGACAAGTCCTTTGATGAAATGCCCCCAAGTTCGAAGGTGCATCAACAAATTCGGAAGGAATCCTTTTTGTTGCAGGAAGGAAGATTTGTTAACGAATATCGATCTATACAATGCGTCCCAGAAAAATCGGCACCCAAAATGTTAGTCAATGCTTCCGGTAAGAAAAAAGTTATTACTGAAATATTACTTGCATCGTATTAAAGTTCATATTTTTCCTTTCTTATGACACCTAATACAAAAACTCACGCATATATGAGCAAGACGAGCTTGAAGTTCAATTATCAAAATCGGATTGCACCGATTAGATCAATAGCAACTGCACTGGATGCCCGCAGCGAGTAATAAACTATGTTTGATATATGGGTGAAAGAAATCCCATGAAGAACATGAAATAAATGCTCATGAACTCTCATTTTGTTCGACAAGATTCGACATCTTTGGAATAAGGAACATTCAGTTTGTGCAAAAGGATATTCATAAATATTATACTTGTACAATTCTTGTTCAGAACTGAATTGCTCTTTCGTATTCACTTATGTGTCATCAGAAACAAGACAGATTGAACTTTAGAATAGTGCATTTTGTATTTTATTACTTGTTTACATTCACATGGAAAACTGACTGATCATTCGGGTTCCGCCTTGTCTTGGACACCCTGTTCATCAAATACCTACATTTAAACTTGCTAATTTGTTCTAATAATATGCACATCATTTTTACAAAGGCGCAATATCAGGCAGGGCACATGTATCAACGCTTACAATGATTATTTCAGTCATGTTTTCATTGAGTATTAAACATTGACCATAGTCGTAGGCGTCGGAAGACTTTGAGGGGGGAAAAAGCTTGGATGTGCAAGCGATTGTTCGTTAACAAAAGCTTGCCCCTCCAATCCTTTGTCTTCGCAGAGCCTTCCAACGCATCTGACCATATTGACTTCTGAAACAGATAAATGACAAATAGCGCTGGTCCCAAGCACTAGCCAGCTAGCTGCGGATTGAAGGACAAAAGTTGTTGCTATACTGCTACGCGGAAAGCTGCTGTGGAATAATAGACAGGGTTCATGCAAGTCTTTATTGACCTCATGCATAATGACGTCAAAATCTCATAGCGCCCTCCCTCAAAGGATATAGGAATAAGCGTAAACGGAGTTGTCAGAAATGCGCCAGCTGGAGATCACCAGTGCAAGTTAATGGACTCAGCCTCTAAGATGGCGGCGCGATGACGTCAATGCATAATGTCTATTAGGGAATCTTATATATCGGTCATCACGCAAAGACCTTGACGCAGTCGTTTCCGTAGTCAACGACCACCACCTTCCCGTCGTCAGTCACCGCGATGCCGTTCGGGTAGCGAAGACCATCCTCGTCGCCGTCAACACGTTTGATGAAGGTGCCGTCAGCCGTGAACTTCAGTACGCGGCCGTTCCAGTCGTTACACACGTAGATGTTGTCGTGGACATCGGTAGCAACACCGGTCGGGTACTTGAACTCGTCGTCGCACTCGCCTGAAGGGGTCACCTCGAGAAGGTATTCACCATCTGTGTCAAAAACCTTGTGTGTAGAGGGGAAAAAGAGACGCTATAAACTTTTTGATCGGGTTAAGGGAAACAGATAGAGAGGCAGATAAGAAAGATATCAAGGCAAAGAGAAATAATAAGAATATTAACAAAAAAGGTAAAATGAAGCGCAGTTTCTCAATGCAATATTGTGCTTGTCCAATAATCCTTGTCCCAAAAGTTACTTAGGCTTGACATGCATTTTCACATTTCGTACGAGATCTCAGCAGTACTCATCCGACCTGGTAGGTAGATTGGTTGGTACCCAACATTGTGGAAATCGGCAGAAACGCGAAACAAAAGAAGTTATAAAATCTAAATTTTGCCAACACTTTCTAACCTGTAGACGATGATTGTCACGATCGGATACGATCAGTTCATCTTTGCTGTTGACAGCTGCCGAGATGGGGCCTCTGAAATAGCCCAGGGTATTCCCGTACCCTCCCATGTCCCGTACGTGAAGCCCGTCCGGATCGTAGACACGAACGCAGTGGGATTCGTGGTCCGTCACGTATACGTAGCCAAGGCTATTCACTGCGACGCCGCAAGGTCGCCGTAGCTCTGCCGCACCAAAGATCTGCGTCAGTGTTCCGTCCTGGTTGCATACTAATACCTGGTAAAAGAAATTAATAGAATTAAGATAAAAATTTATCTTAACTTGTTTATATTTGGTGTGTGTGAATGGCAAGCATAATTACCGATTTTATACGATCCGTAATCATTTGAGAAAATATTGATTTGTTCAGACTAAGAGAAGGCCTACTGTATCGGCAGTATTTTTCATTCACCCCCCCCCCATTAAAAAAAAAAGGAGCGCTAGAAAAGTCTGCGGAATGGAGAATTCCGTCGGGCTAACATTAAATAGCCTTTTCTATCAGTATTATTTTGTTGAACGTTTTGGTACATTTGCGAGTTCTTGAAATCAGGACCAATGCTCAATTAGTTTCCTGATCGTAACGGAAGTTCCCCTGGTGATTTCGAGCCATTCGAATGTTTTATTGCTTCATCCCGTTTTAAAAATCGGACGCTTCTTAGCCCGAAATCGTTCTCAAAGTACACAAGACGGAGTGTGAGAAGTTTTTCATTGAGCACCCGCTGATCGACTTTACTGAATTTCATTTCACCCCCCCCCCCCCATCGTCCTGTTTTCAACGGCTCGTTGTAATTATTGAAATGCTGGTCATGCTGGTACAGGAGGTATGTGGATTACGATGATAACTCTCCGTCGCATGTCACACCCACGCTGCAGGTAGGCCTACGACACGAAGGAAGATTTGAAACGAAGGAATCGCAGATTCCATGACATTTACTACGGCGATTATGGATCCAGCATAAAATACTATACAATAATCTAACGACTCACTTCAACACTGTACCATACCCTAGAATTACCCCTAAACTTTGCATAAACCCTATTGCAACCCCAACTCTAACCCTATAGGCCTATCTTAGACGAAATAAAGCCCGGAGCAATAATTATCGCATAAGCAAAATTCGTAGTATCCAACGCGAGCTACGTCGCCACGTAATCTACGACCTGTTACGATCCCCACACGACGCATGGTGACTGTCCTCACCTGCTGATTCCGGTGGTCAGTGATCACCAGATTGTCATCGTTGTTCAGTGTCAAATCGACGGGTTCGAATCGCTGGGCGAAGTTGGGGAAGCTGATCTGTCCCTTGGCGTTGCCGTCGATGTCGAAGACACGGATGCAGCTGTTACCTGTGTCGGCGACGTAAATGAGACCCGTCCTGTCCGACACCGTCACACCCCATGGCTCCCGTAATCGTGCATCGGCCATGAACGGGTTCACCCCCGACGTCGTGAGATTACCGAAGGTGATAACCTGTGGAAGGATGGGAAGAATAAAATATATAATGTTTCTTTGTGATCGCTTATCAAACTGGGGTATATATTGACGCGTGGATGTGTTTCACAGGAGCTTTGTATTTTCATTATTTCGTTTAAGTTCGTTTAAACGTGCCCAGAGTGCTTTGTGATAAAAATATCCCGAGAGCTATTAATAAACATATCGGTATTTCACATTAGTTTAAAGAAGGGGTATCAAAAGGATAACACGTTTTAAGTCATACGAAGGCCACCTTGGAGTTTGAAAAAGTACAAAACACTACATAAGTTCAAAGCTGATAAAATTCGGTGATTCCATTGCGTTTTCACAATAATAAATATGATTGGATGGAAAAGTGTAAGGCAAACGGACCGCAACTGAATAATTCAGAACGTCACAAATTATTAACGTTTTAGGAAAAGCAGAATGAAAACAGAAGATGGACCTACATTTGTATAAGTCGACCGGGGGAGGGGGGATACCAAGATAATTTTTTGAAAATCATTTTAAATTGAATAAAAGGGAAAGTTTCAACAATCTTTTCAATGAATTCGTTTTAACAAGAGGAATGCTTGAAATTAATCCAACTGCTGATGGTTTACCTGTCTTTCTGGCTGCATCACATCGAACTCGAGAGGGCTCTCTCCGATCTGCTTCCCGAAGACAGACACGATTAGCCGATGTTTTCCAGCACAGTTTGGTCTAAAAGTGATATCATAGTTACCGTCCATGCGGTCCCTTACTCTAGCTATACCGACCTCACCCGCAGGCGAGCACAGCTTTGCTGTCACTGGTGCCCCACCAGTCCGCACTCGTTGACCTCCAGCATTCCTGGTTGTAACCGTAAGACAAACGTCTTCACCGGCGGAGATTACGGGCGGACATGATGGCTGGAGTCCGATAGCGATGTGCGATGTCGACGTGACGGTTGCGGTCTGTACCTGACCGAACGCTGCTACGCGATCGTAACTGTCCTCGCCTACGTTAAATCCGATATAACCATTGTCCTCGGTTTCAATGGCGGCACTGAAGTTGATGGATTCCTCCAACTTCCATGTTGTGTCTCGACTGATGTACAACAACGCATGGTCGTCCCCTTCGCCGTGAAGATTCTCCAATACGTTGCAGACGCTCACCGTCTTGTCCAGAAGCCGTTGTTTTGTTTCTATCTCTTCCTCTAACTTGGTGTCTCGTGTCGAGAATTCCTCACCGAGTTCCGCTCCGGCTTCCTGTTCAAAAAGCTCAATCATCTCGATCATTTTCTGCTTCCTTTGTTTGATTTGAGCATCAATGCGATCTCGGTTCATCTTCAGACGACGCTGTGTTTCCTGGAAAATATGAAATATCAGATAATTATTGTTCGTTAAAGGGATACAGTAACTTTCAAAAACAAGAGCAATTAGATCAAGATGAATAAAATTATATTGCTCTAATAGTAAAAACAAACTACTGAAAATTTCAGATCAAATGGAAGTCATTTACTACCATAAAACAGTGTAACAGCCAAACGCGAGTGAATTTTCAACCCCTTTGCAGCAAACCCTCCAGCCCGCTAGGGTCGGAGGGAACACGACAGGAAGTGGGGTGTCTTGAAAAGCACATGGCAATTTGTTTTCCACCACGAGATGGTTTACTAAATTTGAGTATGAAATCATTGATATCTCGAAAGTAAAGCAAGCAATTAACTTGTAATTTTGAAGAGATACCAGACTGACCTATAAGTTTATAATTATGTTGACAAAATGAGCTAAATCAAGAAATTGTGATTTGAATATCATTCAATGTTACTGCATCCCTTTAATAAAAGCTTAAGAAGATATACTGATATATAAATTCTGTGTAAGGTAGTATACTTCTTTGGGGAATGTAAACTAATTTATGTGTTTTCATGAATTCCCATATCGTAGGTAGGCCTACCGTATTTTATTTTTTCGGGAATAACCATTGAAAACATAATTAGTACCTCAAGAGCTAATAAGTCTCATTAAAGACTTTAGGAAAACGGATCCAAAAGACGTTCGTACAAAAAAAAATACCAAAGATGTTTTGACTAATAAGCAGTTGGAAGAAGTACAAGAATAAGAAAAAGCGTAAAGGAAGGAAGAAGAAAAGGCCTGAGAACTACAAGAAGGGGTTATCATCTGACTGTGCTGTTATAGTTACCTTAAGAATTGTTACAGAGTCTCGCAGCCCTGACACCTTTCCCTTGGCCATGCCAGCAAGACTGCCCAGGGTCTCCCGACGGGTAGCTGCTGTCTCCTGCAGCGTAGCATGCACATGTTTGGATGACGGATGGTCCTTAAGCACACATACACGGCAAATAGGAATGTCACATGAATGGCAGAAGAGCTCCAGAGGATATCCCTGATGGCTCCGACACATCTTGTCATCCTGTTTGGCGAAGTCACAATCCACCCGCATTCCACTCGACTGCAGGATAAAAGCCATAGGAATAATGTAAAGTAAATATCTCGAGAAAAAATACTTTTAATTTGGTATGATCAATAGGCCCTATTTTCTTGTCGGTTATTGACGGTTACCAAGTCTTTTCATTAATTTCAATTTTAATTAATTATTTTTTGGTCCTAGGACAATTACCCCCAGACAATTAGCCCCGGACAACAACCCCCGCCTAAAAAAGAAAAAAAAAAGAAAAAAAAAGACTACCTCGAAACTCCACGAATCAACAGCCAATGTATCCAGAAACAAGTGGCTGAGCCACATGATAGTGACATCTATAACAGACAATTAAAAATATTACCTGATGTTCATCCAAAGTCGTTAATCTGTGATTCTTCGTCAAACGGAGCCGACGATGCGCACTGGCACAGTCGAAGCAAAGCTCTTCCTCACAATCCCGGCAATAGTGCGATGCTTCGTTCTCGCACCCATGGCACGTCGGCGCCGTCGCCGACGCTTGCCGCTTCCGACCAATGAAATCGATGATGCTGTTAACGAAGAAGTTATCGGGTAGAGCCTGGACACCTGCCTGGGGAAGCTCGTACTCATTGCGGCAGACAGGACAGGAAAGTTGGTCGTTGTTCTTGGCCACCCATAGCTCGAGGCATCCGACACAGAAGGTGTGTTGGCACTGGAGGACCTTGGGCTTCTGGAGACGGTCAATGCAGAGCGGACACTGGAGAAACTCTCGATCAATGTCTTCAGCTCGTACTACACTACTTGCCATGCTATGATTGTAGATCTTGGTCAGTTTATCGACAAGAAACTGGAAAATATAAAAATTAATGTACAAGAAAATTATGAAAAGATATAAGCCGAAGAACCTTAATATTCTGGAAACAGCCAATGGTGTGTGAGGAAACTAGAGGAACCACCTATCGATGTATTCAGCTGGTAATACACCACTTGGGCTCCGTAACGCAAAATTCTGCAATCAATTGCAAAGTAGCAAAAGCCAATTATAATCATTGTTGCGCTTTCTGTTCAAAGGACTGTTCAGTAGCCAACTATAAATTTTCTTTTAATTTTTCAATTGATAGCAGACCTTTGTGTTATGGCCATGGTGTATGTTATACTTCTTATTTTATTTTTTTTATCTTACTGAGGTAATCGAGAAGTACCCAACATCAAAATAATAAGACAAAATTATACAAACTAACCAATTGACCCTATGTTTTCTGAAGACATTCAACGTTGTCAATGCACAAATGAATAATGAAAGGTAAGATTTCTTGATCAACATCTTCAGTGCTTATTAATGTTACGTAACTCGTATAATTCTTGATCAGGATGATTTCTTTTCCTAAAGAAGATTTGCAATTGTGATATCAGCATTAACTGGAAGAGTTATCATTTAAGATCCTGAATGAAACACTTTTAGAAATGCTAGAACCTTTCTCTATCCCGTATTTGGACCCATTTAAGGTACTCAGAGAAGCTGAAAAGGGTTGTAAACTGTCCTTCAGAACCATTTTTTTTCTACTTTTTTTTTTTTTTTTTTTTTTGTTGTTGTCAAGGAACCATTTAAGATTCATTATACAACATATGGGTTTTTGATGGTGTAAACAAAAAATATATATAATAATAATAATAACCCTGCCAATTTTGTACAGGGTTCTTTACACAACCTATGGGGTTCTTAATTTACACAATCCAGAACCCCATAGGTTGTATACTAAAGGATTATATAAAACCCTTTCTGCTTCTTTGAAGAACCTTAAAAGGTTCCAAATACGGGACAAGGAAAGTTTATAAGATTTCTAAAGAGTGAACAATCCCTTTAAGACATCAATCAGCATAGTCAACAGACGAAACCCTGATAGCAATTAGGCGCAAGAACATTAAAGGTAGGTAGGATGGCGGAACTGCCAAGATGAGATCATCTCTCAGTAATTCTATCTTGGATGATCTCAAACATGACTCATACTCTCATTACAATCCAAGGTCCGATGTTGGGTGTATATCAACTGTCAGCAATTGGTCCGGCTCTCCCATTGTCTAATGTCACATGGGTTAGACCCATTCGGTGTAAGAAGAAATTGGTCTAATTTTCACTTGCCTATTTTTTCTAATTGCAAGATTCGTCTAATAACCAGATTATTGAACTGCATTTCGTTTAATTTCCACATTAATATTAATTTTGATCCTTTACCAGTTTGTGAGACCAAAGAAGAATATACATGTAATATACAAATGGACATGACCATGATTACTGAAAATGGTAAATAGGCGAAGTGGAAATTATTATGACAAAAGCGATTACAAGAATTATAGACGAAGGGGGATTAGACCATGTGAGATGAGACCAAACACACAGTAGTCAAAGTGGGTATACATGTAGAATCATCTCTCAGTAACTCTTTCTTGGATCATCTTAAGCATGACTCATACAAAACAACGTCGGGAGCTCTATGTTCACATCTGGTATAGATCTGTACACAATGATGAATCACACTCCATGCCATTTAGTTGCAACCGGAAGTAAATCAATTTCTCTGGTGGGTCGTAAAAAAAAATAAAATGAATAGGTATTGAAAGGATACAACTACATGTATATCAAGATTTCATTTTTTAAAAAGCACTTATTATACTTTTGTGACATCGTATTAAAAAAAAAGGCGTTTGGTTGCCATTTTTGGAAGAGGCGTCTATGAAATATTAACATTAAAAGGTTTATTTCGTCAAAACTTCACAGTTTAATCTAAAGCTTTTGTTTAAAGACAGGTACAAACCTTAACAATGGTCTGATGACTTTATTCACCTGGATAGGCCTAATATTTCTTTATACTTAAACTTAACCTAACATGTACGATTCCTGTTATCATATGGTTGCTATGATTTTGTTCTTATTATCCTTAAGCAATGACGTTTGAACAAAAATATTGCTCCTCTAGCATGTCCAGAGCTTCACTTATACATGCATCTGATACACGAAAAACCTTTTGTGGGGCAAAGTGTTTTGACCTGCATCTATGCACAGCCTAAATTTAACTCTTAAATGAATACCAGTGGGGGTCCCATAAACACCATACATGATACACGACATGAAGCAGAGATATCATAATCAAGTGTGGATGTAATTGGAGCGATAGGTTGAAAGGGCAACTAACTAGTGTATGGGGCGGAAACAGTATGGTGTGGAGGGGGTTAACATGATGAATATTAATCAAATGGGGGTGGTAACTGGGCAGCAACATTTTTTTTTTCAAAAAGAGCGAACTTTTAATTTAAAATTTTATAATCGTAGTCTCATGATGTTCTCATGATGGTCACTTTGTTCTTGATTTTGTGCTTCCACTCACAGTCATCCTCAATTGTGTCAAACCTTTTTTCTTTCTTTTGGTTTTTTGATTAAAATTTTTATCCTTAAAATGTAAGATATTTCTCTCTAAAAAAAAAAAAGGGTTGTAAACGTAGGTGTTACTTATAAATTGTGCTAGATATTATAATGAGTCTTGACAAGTATTCTGTATGCCATTATCTGATTATGATGTACTATCAACACTAGATGTCTTAACTTGATACGAATGCTGGTGTGTACAAGCAGTATAGATAGTAATAATAATAAAACGTTTGAATTAAAGATGTTTCTCGGTAATGTGAATTTCTGATATGATTTTAGCTTAAAGATGCACAATGAACCTCTTCATCTGTAGACAACAATCTACATTTTGCGCTCAACGAGTAAGTCGAAAATTTCAAGATTAAAACATTAAATAATTGATATATGGGGGGGGGGGTGTTTGTTTGTTTTGTTTTGTTTTTGGTTTTGGGGGTTATGGGGGTGTTTTTGTTTTTTAAATATAGCATAATTTTTTATTTAAGTTAATTCGTTCTATTCATCTATATTCAATGTACGTCCCCATATCTATCCAACACCTCAAGTCAAATTTCAATGATCATCAAAAAACAATTTTGTGCTATATCTGTCCGGAGCTATTTGAGTGCACCCTATACGCAAATACCTGCCTAACCTGTCGAGTCACCTACGTGTATGTCAAATACCAGACACACATGGCATGCAGGCATGAACTACATGCATCGTAAATTCCATGTTGAGCATAGAGGTAAGATTGATTAGCTATTCAGCAGTTTTTTAATCATTACTTTTCTTTTGGGGCGACTAGCCGGTGTTGCTATTAAAATCCTCCAGGTTCTGACCTTGAAACAATAAAATTATCGCCATGGGACAATAAGGCACAGTTAATAGCCTATATTGCGAGGGGGGGGATCCCACATTCATTATTCTACTTTCTCTATTTGGGCGTTTTCACCCAATTTGAATTTGTTGGTGAAGTGAGAAGGGGTGATCGGGGGGGGGGGTCCATTTTCCAGTCATAATTTCGATGTCATCAAAAGGTAATTTTGTGCTATATCTGTCCGGAGCTATTTGAGTGCACCCTACGTAAATAACTCCCTAACCAGTCGAGTCACCTATGTCAAATACCAGACAGACGTGCCATGCAGGCATGTATACTCCATGCATCTGAAATTCCATCTTGAGCACAAACATAAAATTAGCTATTCAGCTTTTTTTATTATTATTATTTATTTTCTTTGGGGGCGACTAGCCGGTGTTGCTATTAAAATCATCCAATAACAATAAAATTATCGCCATGGGAGAATGGGAGAATAAGGCACAATATATTGCGAGGAGGAATCCGAGATTCATTTTCCAGTCATATTTCGATGGTCATCAAAAGATAATTTTGTACTATTTCCGTCCTGAGCTATTTGAGTGCACCCTACGTAAATAACTCCCTAACCAGTCGAGTCACCTATGTCAAATACCAGACACACAGGCATGCAGGTTTCAACTCCATGCATCGTGTGTATTCCATGGTGGGAATCAGGCGCGGATCCAAGAAAATCGAATTGAATGCATTTCGGGGGCCCAATTGTCTGGGGACAAAGAGCCGCTATTGTCCCCAGACAATTGGGCCCCCGAAATGCATTCAATTCGATTTTCTTCAATCCGCGCCTGGGAATACATGTTAACTGTTCAGTTGAACATCATGGCAAATGCAAGTAGACACCCTTGTTTGTTTATTTTTATTTTATATTATTTTTTTTTGTTTTTGTTTGTTTGTTTGTTTGTTGTTGTTGTTGTTTGTTTTTGTTTTTTTTGGGGGGGGGGGCGTTAGGAAAAAAATAAATGAGAACACACACATTAATACAATAGAAAAACTAATTACTATATTCTCATGTTACCGCCTGCACCCCCTTCCCCCACCCATCCGCTGTAATGTTGGGATCACCAATGACACAACCCGTCAAATATATTTTCAGACCCGCAAGTAAGATTGGTTTTGAAACTATAGTCGCGGAGACATCTCGGAACGTCTCTGCGATATCGCATGAGTCGCGTGAATATCGGACATGTTCATATCTACGAGAGACGACTCGGAGACGTCACGGGACATCTCGGAGAGACGGGGACATTTTAATTTGCCTAAGAGTGTCGGAGACGTCTCCGCAATGAGATACCACCTATTATAATTATGTATTAATCTTTAACTGCGGTAACTACCACGTGAACATTGTTCAACAGCCAATAACAATCTTGGTTTCTTTGACATGATTACCATCGATGGCAAGATACCGTCAATAGTAATTTTTATGCATTGGTATATCGTTATAATACTAACCCACTCATTCTCCAAGGCATTAAATGGTGCATGATATAAACCCATATCTATCTGTATAAAGATGATACCCGCCTAGCTATTCGCGGTTATCAGCAGCTGACGCCTGCACTGGCGTTGATATGATAACCAATTGTATGTGACATGAAATACCTTGCAGATCCAGAAAGAGATGATAAAGGGGGCACATGTCCCGTAACCTACAACGTTTAGAGTAAGAGGAACGTATAATATTGCCACTTTATGAACTTTATGAACTTTATGAACATCATGAACTTTATGAACATCATGTACATCAGCTAAATTACCCCTAGTGAAATTACCCCCATAAGAATAAACTAATCCCAGGGCCAAGTACCCTCGGACAACTACCATCAGAATTTTGAATTTTACAGTACCGTCTCTAAAGGGGAGAGGCGCTATAGCGAACACCTCTATTTTTCGTTAATGATGATAACAGACTAGATTCGCCCCTTTGTTATATCATGGGTCCTCTGCTGGTTTTATGTCATTCATTTATTTATTTAATTTTTTTTTTGTTCTTGTTGTTGCTGTGTTTGTTGTTGTTGTCGGGTTTTTATACTGTCTTTTGTTTGTTTGTTTGTTTGTTTTTGTTTTTTTTTATTTAGCATGTCAACGGATTCTGAAACGGTTTAAACCCACTTGGCTAAACCCATTTGGTCTACTAATAATTTGATCTAATTAACAATATTGGTTTAATGTATACTTGGTCTAATGACCAATTCGTCTGATTGCCAACTCATCTTATAGCCAAATTGCCTGATTGCATTTTCGTCTATTGCCCAAATAAATATTTGGTCTTTTACCAGGTTGTTACTGGAAGTGACCAAGTGCATAGACCAAGTGGACAGTAGACGAAGTGGGCATTACACGAAATTGGAATTAGACGGAAGGGTATATAGGCGAAGTGCTACTAAGACCAAAAGGTTATTAGACGAACTGGTTATAGACAAAATGGAATTAGACCATGTGGGATGAGACCAAATGGACATTAATGAAGGTGGGTTTAGACCAAATGGCAATTTACCCTCTGAAACGTACTCCCATCCTAGGATAAACATTTAGGCCCATATTCAACTATGAAGACTGAGTTTGTATTCGTCGCAAGTTCGTACAAAGCTACCGTGCGATTCGCATCAGACAAAAGGATCGTAACCCGGCACAATAGTTTTATACGAACTTGCGACGCATACAAACTCAGTCTTCGTAGCAGAATATGGGCCCTACGGGTCTGCCCATAAAACAATATATCACCACGGGATGATAAAGCACAATCTTCTCAGATGAGGAGGAATGTGAGATTCATTTACTTTACTTAACCAACGTCGCTATCATTTGGAAATTGTTGATGAAAGGGCGGGGGTAAGGGAGGGGGTTGGGGGAGGGAGGGAGCGGGAGGGGTCACAAACACTTTTTTTTCTTGTCCCGGCAGACAAATCCCTAATTATCATTATAAATAGATAAATAAAATCGAATGCACAGATGATTTGATTTTGATTTTGATTTTGATTTTTTTTTTTTTTTTTTAACTTTCCTTTATCAGAGTTTATACCATTCTGATATTCTGGTTTCTGATATTCTGGCCCCATATTGGTTCATTTAATACGTCAGTTGATAATAATAACTATTTACTTTATTCTAATTTATTTCTACTTCCTATTATTTATTCAACTTAACTTATTAACTACTTAACTTATTTAATTTATTTAACTTCCTACTGTTTTATAGATATGCTTTTGGTGAAGGTTTTGATGCTCATTGCTCAAAATATTAAATATTTTGTAAAATGATTGGATATGATTTAAAACATAAAGATCAAAAGAACTTAAATGAAAGTTGTGATAGTGTTGATGTCAATTAATTTTCTCATTAAAGATCCACCTGTTCTTTTTTTTGACATACGATCCCATTTTTGAGGTAACGACACCAATAACCCTATTTAATTTTCGGAAAAACGAACGGTTCGGACTAGTGCCCCTCCATAAATACCAACAAATCTTCAATGGAACGCGCTGCAACCGAAAAAAAATAAATGAAAGTAAAATCATGCGCATTTATGAGACACAATGAATTCAGTTCTCTCTTCGCCCATAATTTCTCACTAATATGTATATATCGACCATACATTTCATACAAGCGATACAAATACGAAACTTCATCGATACAGATAGCCCGTTATCACAATCACAACAAACGGTTTACATGACATTGTCCGGCGACAATTGATCCACTATAAATTCAATCCAATGACCAACTTCAACCCTTGATTTAACACTATACCCTACTCTAAATAAACCGAACCCTAAACCTAACATAAAACCATATTGCAGCCATAACCCTAACCCTATATCTTATATGTAATAAAGCACAGAGCAATTGTCGCAGGAACAAATGTCGTTCCAACCAACAAACATGCCAGTGTGTCCATATCTACGTGCGAGAACTTAAACAATGGAGAACGATATACGCCATTATACTGTCTTATAACTTACCTTATTTTCTTGAAAGAATATTCACATCCGTCGGGGAAATAAGTCACTTACATCCAGGATTATATCCATTATGTAAAGAAGATTTAGAATTAAGAGTACAAAAGGATTTATTTACACACGCAATCTAATATACAGATGTGATTATGAAGTAAAGTAACTATATAATGAAAACTATATACACGGAACTTAAAAGTTCCTCCACGGTACCAATGTTCGTCCTATCCTAAACCATTTCGCCAAACGTTATCCACACTGGTGTGTATTATGTGTATAAGAACTTCAGTGCCTACTTTTGTTTTTGTTGTTTAATGTTTTCCTACAACCGAAGTAGAGGTATATAGTTTTGAGTGCGGTTTAGCTGACATATGAGTCGGGCCAGATGAGAGTTGGCAACGTGCGCATGCGCTGGAATGCGAGGCACGTGAATGATGCAGTTTGATTTATATGTTGTCTGCGCTGAGCAAAGGGGGCTGTATCAATGTGCGCCATTGGTCTCGCTGTTGCCTAGCTAGCTGCAAGCAGTCCTGTTATAATAAGTGTATTCTTAGAAATTTGAAATAACCACACGCTTTGATTTGTAGGAAATGGAATAACATCATCTCCCCCCCCAAAAAAAAAAAAAAAAAAAACGGGAATAGGAGAGTAGTCATGTCATGTGAGTGTATTAACCCCCCCCCCCCCGGTCGCGAGAGAGAGAGAGAGAGAGAGAGAGAGAGAGAGAGAGAGAGAGAGAGAGGGAGAAACAACAGGAAGAACAAACAGACAGAAAAAACACCAACTAAAACTTTATGAACACACACACACACACATAAAACAAAATAAATTTAAAAAAAAAACACTCCCTAACAAAAACAAAAACAAACAAAACAAAAAACAAAAACAAAACGGGGGAAATGCGAGTCCCTAAATACTGCTTGAGACGCCACCGACATACTCCTGAATTTGATATATTTGATAAGTTGGCTCACCGCCCAAAAAAGTGATCTCCGCAAGTAAGCAGGGGAAATATTACTTATCATAATAATCACAGACATTAAAATCATGATAATAGACACGGGACAATCTATTTCATATCGAGTTGTTGTGGGGAATGCTATATCCATGATATCAGCATGAAGATAGTAAAGCGTCTGAGATCACTGACATACACGTCCAGTCTTATCGTCTTCTATTAATCCAAGGCCCCTAATTTTTTTTTTCCTGTAGTATTTCATTTACCTCCTCTCCCTCTCTCTTTTGTCTTTTACGTTTATATTTGCTTTCTCACCTCGCCTCCCCCCCCCTCTCCAGTCCATCATATGAACACGCTCAGTACTGGCCATGCGTTGGAGATTAAATGTTACTTGAGTAAAATTACTCATGCGGTTGAGCTAAATGTTACTCATCAGAAAAGAGTAACTTTTAATCATCTATGTATCATTCCTAATCCTAGCTTCGAAAGGAGTAAACCATTAACCAATTAGTTTACTCATTTTCTTGCGAGTTACCTTTTGACTCTGTTAAGAGTAAACAAAATTTACTCCGTTGGGAGTAAAGCATAGTTTACCCGTGGAGTAAAGCATTAGTTTATTCATTTTCTTGCGCGAGTTACCTTTTTTTTTTAGAGTGCAGGCAGAGGTGAGCTGGAAATGTTTTTTGTTTTGTTTTTGTTTTGTTTTGTTTTTGTTTGTTGTTTTTTTTTTTGTTTTTTGTTGTTTGTTTTGTTTTTTTTTTTTTTTTTTGGGGGGGGGGGGGGGTTATGATTGATATTAATTCCGAATGCAATGTTAGCAAATCTGGTAGGAAAAGAAGTCTAATCGTATATATAAAATATGTAATAAGAACGAACTTGAAATAAATCTCTCGGAGGGGAAAGATGGAGAAAAAAAGAAGAGAGAAAGAGAGAGAGAGAGAAGGGGAAAGGAATAATAAAAACAATCTATGGTGGAGGGTTGTCAAGGTATCGAAAACATTTGTACATGTAATATAATAACACGTTATTCCTCTTTTATTGATAATCATTTTTTAAAACATCAGCAGCAATTAAAAAATGAAAATGAGTCGGTTGAAGGCGTTTTTTTTAATTGTCGGAATGAAATTAAAAAAAAAAGGCGTCATAAAAAAATATCACCCCCAACCAGAGTGAGAGAGAGAAAGGGGCGTCTTATAAAAATAATAATAATAAAAATCCATGTTATGAGGAGGTGGAGAGGATGCGCAGAGAGATATATAAACTAAACATAGATAGCCGGAAAATTAAAAGAGAAACGAAATTATTAAATTATGATATTTCAAATAATATAATTTAAAGAGAAATCAAAATATTAAAATTATGATATTTCAAAATAGATATAATTTAATAATAATGATTGAAAAATCAATAATATTTCAAAATGAATATAATATTCGTTATATGAGGGAAAATAAAAAAAAATATGGAAAATTGTTCTACCAATAGCCCCAAAGAACATGAACTTCTCAGAGTTGTTTACCATTAACAGTTCAGTTAGGGGCTCCAAGTACTCTCCATCGACCCATTCAGGTGTCATGAAATAATACAGTTTGATTAAATGAAGAAAAAAAAATGAAAAAAACAAAACAAAACAACAACCATGTTATAGAGGAGGTGGAGAGGAGGAACGGAGAGAGAGAGAGGAGGGAGAGAGAGAGAGATAAAGTAAAATATTAAGGGAGTATAGGACAGCCGGGAAATGAGAAAGACTAAACCAAACCACTAAAATTATGATATTTCAAATTGAATATATATTACGTTATACGGGAAAAGCAAATAAACTAAGGGAAAAATTTAATTGTTCTGCCAATGGACCAGAAAAGAGAGCAAAAACGTAATTCGAAGCAATTAAAGAGCTTACATGTCACTTACACGATTTAATCCATGCAGATATCATGCACATTGTAATATATACCTCTTAGTCTAACTTACCTCTCAGTCTAACTGGATTGGTTTTTTTTTTGGGGGGGGGGGGGAGGGAGGGGCGGGGTGATTTTGATATTTGGGTGATGGGCACACTTGAAGGATAATGTTTTGATAAAGCATTCATATCTAATTATTATAAGTTTCTGTAAAAGGAATGTCTCCAATTAAATGATAGATAACAAAAATATTATAGGGGGAAAATACGGAAAGGAAAAGAAAAACAGAAGTAGAACTATAAGTAACATGCGCGTATTTTGGGTGGGGGGGGGGCTTAAGGGGACAAAAATTTACCTTAGCGGGGCGCTAAAACTGACCTGAAGGGGACACCAAATTGGTCGAAAAGCAATATAAAATAATAAATAAAAATAGGGGAAAAAATAATTAAACACCCCTATGTCTGATATGTGACCTTCTTTCTATAGAGCCTGAATGCCGATTTTTTTTTTTTTTTTTTTTTTTTTTTTAAACAAATTAGGAAGAAATTATAGGGGAACGATAGAGGGAGGAAAGGGAAAGGTAATAACATCTATGGTGGACTGTTGACATGATATAGAAATATGTTTATTATTATGATAACATTTCAACGTTTGTTTTTGTTTTTGTTTGTTTTTTTGTTTTTTTTAACGTCAGAATCAAATTTCTATATGTAACAAACCATATAAAATAAAATCATGTGCCTCCCCTTGCTGCTACGGGCACTGCTGCTAGTCTATTATAAATAAAAGCCGAAGCCGAAGGACAAGAAAACGGAGAGCTGCCAACTGCCGAAAACGGGTAGTACCCGTTCTCGCGTGTTGTGCGGGTCGTGCGCAGGCGAGACCCTACACGGCTTCCATCGTATCCGTACTGCATGAACGCGTGAAATCTAACGCTTTCCCCCTCTATATTCTTTGGGTATCGAGGTTCGGGTGCGAATGTTTGTCGCCGTCGTTGTTTTTTTAGTGTCAACACTTTGCTCAACAAATCCTTAACAAAAAAAGCAGTGCAACGTAACATTCAGACGTCATAAAATAGGACCGTTTGGATGCAATCTCGCCATTTTCGATGAAAACTGCACACGGAATTTCTGCCGATCGATCGCTATAATCTATGGTGTCTTAAAGCAAAACAACGTTAATCACAGCAAAAAAAAACAAAAAACAACAAACAACAACAAAGAGAGAGAGACAGAGACAGAGACAGACAGAAAGGGGCGTCATAAAAAAAATATATAAAAATATACGTGTTATATAGAAGTGAGAGAGAGAATACATATAACAAATAAATAAGGGAGGATGGACAGCCGGGAAATTGATATAGAAATCAAACCACTAAAATTATAATTTTTAAATGATTATAGGCCCCATATTAGTTATCGGTTACGAAGTAAATCATAAACTAATTATCTCATATACCTCTCAGTCTAACTTGATTCGGTCTTTTAATTGTTAAGTATTTTCTTGGGTTTTGTTTTTGATATTTCCGTTCAGGGAAAGGCTGCATGCTTCAAGAATATGTTTTAATAAAAATTTTATACCTGAGATACATCCTGAAAAGGAACGTCTTCAATTAAACCGATATAAGGTGAGTAAATATATAGTGGCCAAATCCGGAAGGAAAGAAAAACGAAAATAAAACAATGTATAGAAAGAGGATGGGAACGAGAAAAGGATAAAAAAAAGAAGTGCTCTATATTATATTTGGAATATCGTTGATCACACTCTAAAAAAAAATGAGTAAAATCTTACCCAATATTGAGCAAAAGGTAACTCGCGTGAAATTGAGTAAAAAATATTACTCATGCGGTTGAGATAAATGTTACTGAGTAAAAAATATTACTCATGTCGGTTGAGCTAAAGTTACTCAGAAAGAGTAACTTTTAATCATCTATGTATCATCCTAATCCTAGCTTCGAAAGGAGTAAACCATTAACCATTAGTTTACTCATTTTCTTGCGAGTTACCTTTTGACTCTGTTAAGAGTAAACAATTTACTCCGTTGGGAGTAAAGCATTAGTTTACTCCGTTGGAGTAAGCATTAGTTTTATCATTTTCTTGCGAGTTACCTTTTTTTTTAGAGTGCAGCAGAGGTGAGCTGAAATGTTTTGTTTTGTTTTTGTTTTGTTTTTTGTTTTGTTTTT
>CALNVZ010003431.1:30515861-30531898 GCA_940671915.1 Paracentrotus lividus | reverse complement strand
ATATTTTTTACTCAATTTCACGCGAGTTACCTTTTTGCTCAATATTGGGTAAGATTTTACTCATTTTTTTTAGAGTGTGATCAACGAATTCTTCAAATATAATATAGAGCACTTTTTTTTTTAAATCCTTTTCTCGTTCCATCCTCTTTCTATACATTGTTTTATTTTCGTTTTTCTTTTCCTTTCCGGATTTGGCCACTATATATTTTACTCACCTTATATCGGTTTAATTGAAGACGTTCCTTTTCAGGATGTATCTCAGGTATAAAATATTTTATTAAAACATTATTCTTGAAGCATGCAGCCTTTCCCTGAACGGAAATATCAAAAACAAAACCCAAGAAAATACTTAACAATTAAAAGACCCGAATCAAGTTAGACTGAGAGGTATATGAGATAATTAGTTTATGATTTACTTCGTAACCGATAACGTAATATGGACCTATGATCATTTTAAAAATCATAATTTTAGTGGTTTGATTTCTATATCAATTTCCCGGCTGTCCATCCTCCCTTACTATTTTGTTATATGTATCTCTCTCTCACTTCTATATAACACGTATATTTTTTATTATTCTTTTTATGACGCCCCTTTCTGTCTGTCTCTGTCTCTGTCTCTCTCTCTCTTTGTTGTTGTTGTTTTGTTTTTTTGCTGTGATTAACGTTGTTTTTGCTTACTTAAAGACACCATAGATCACAGCGATCGATCGGCAGAAATTCCGTGTGCAGTTTTTCATCGAAAATGGCGAGATTGCATCCAAACGGTCCTATTTTATGACGTCTGAATGTTACGTTGCACTGCTTTTTTTTGTTAAGTGATTTGTTGAGCAAAGTGTTGACACTAAAAAAACAACGACGGCGACAAACATTCGCACCGAACCTCGATACCCAAAGAATATAGAGGGGGAAAGCGTTAGATTTCACGCGTTCATGCAGTACGGATACGATGGAAGCCGTGTAGGGTCTCGCTGCGCACGACCCGCACAACACGCGAGAACGGGCACTACCCGTTTTCGGGCAGTGGCAGCTCTCCGTTTTCTTGTCCTTCGGCTTCGGCTTTTAATATATAGACTAGCAGCAAGCCCCATGGCAGCAATCCACGGGGGCTAGCAATAGGGGGGCCCAAACCCTTGTATTCGATCAATTTTCCTGCAATTCATTAAAAAAAAATAATAAATTAAGACCCGGTGAGTTGTTTTACTCCGGTTTAGTCAATTAATTTTTTTTTTTCCCGTATACGATTCTTCTCCGAATATGTACGTTTCCTTTATTTTTGTTTGATTGATTGATTTACTTATTTTAATTTCGCGTGCAAATGAAATCTTTTATCTTATCCGTCTCTCTTTTGGGCCCTCCATCCTCTCTCACTTCCTCCTTGATCCTAATTCTCTCTCGAATTATCTTCTCACTTTCCCCGATTCCTTTATCAGTTTTCCTTGACTAAACCCGCCCTGTTCTATCACTCTCGTCCCCCTTTTTTCCTTCTTTTTCTTTCTTTCTTTCTTTTATTTTTGTTCGACGTGACCATCATTTATTACCCAAAATCAACAACAAAATACACCAAACGTTATTTCGATCCCTCCCTTATGGCCAATTCGTTCTCCGAATATGTACGTTTCCTTAATTTTTGTTTGATTGATTGATTTACTTATTATAAATTTCGCGTGCAAATGAAATCTTAATCTTATCCGTCTCTCTCTCAGTTGGGCCTTCCATCCTCTCTCACTTCCTCCATGATCCTAATTCTCTCTCGAATTATCTTCTCAGTTTCCCCGATTCCTTTATCAGTTTTCCTTGACTAAACCCGCCCTGTTCTATTACTCTCGTCCCCTTTTTTTCCCTTCTTTTTCTTTCTTTCTTTCTTTTATTTTTGTTCGACGTGACCATCTTTTATTATCCAAAATCAACAACAAAATACATCAAACGTTATTTCGATCCCTCCCTTATGGCCAATTCGTTTTATACCCCAAATTAACATAGTTATACTGTTATAAATAATAATCATGTTTCCTTTTCCTTGTTCCTTCCTTGTAGTACAATATTAATTTCAGAAATAAAACTCCTTTTCAGATCAAAATCACATCAATTTCATGTAATTTTTCATTTGGAGTTTGAATTTTGCCCTCCTAAAATCGAAAGATATACTCTTTATTGGTTTTCAACAAAATCATAAATACTGAGTCAATCAACACTCTATAGTACGTTAATCCGATAATCCCCTGCGACAGCGCGGGAGAGATTACTCGGTCGCACCAACCAAGGAGCTAGGTTGTTATCCCAAGAGTAAACAAAGGCCATCGGAGACTGACAGGTTTGTCTATTCTGCATATCCTATCACGGCAAATTAAATAAAAATTGGACCCGGTTCCTCAAAAATACTGCTTTAAAAAGTGTCGCACTTCGAAAAGTGTTTGCTCTGTTAGGAGAACTTTTAACGTAGATTTCAAATACACCAATTTCGAATTGCGATTTCAATCACTGATCAATCTAGGTTTTTACTTCAAAATGAAATCGGCAGGCGATTATCTCCCTTATCGGATTAACTCCAGTGACCCAGACGCTCTAATCAGATGAAAGACTAACCGTTTAGACGTTTTTCTTATTTCGTCATCGGCGTGACAACGGGTTGGCACACGGCTTGCCTATGAAAGGGCGTTGGACGGAGCCGTGAAATACCGGTCCAGTCTTGAAAGGAGACAGGGACACTTCCGACGGACACTCTTTCCGTTGTCTGCTTGTTTTCGCCCGTCGCGTTAAAGCACGCGAGTCAATGGGAATTTCGTCGTCCAGGGAATCGTCGCCCTGCGTCCAACGCGAGCTCGTCGAAGAAAACGAAAGTCGCGATCCGCAATGGGGACCCGGCCTCCTGCGATCCCCGGGGTCGGCGGCGCCGGCCGCGCGGCGGGGAAAAAGCCTTTGCAATTTGCAAACGGCAGTTGCTACAGCGTGCGGGTCTACGGGGAGCGCGGATGCAGCACGGACGGCTCTCTTACAGTAATAATAGGTGTGATGTCACATAAAGTCTGTTTAGTTGTTTCTCCCTCTCTGTTATCTCTCTCCTTCTCTCTGTCTGTCTCTCTCTCTCTCTCTGTCTGTCTGTCTCTCTCTCTCTGTCTGTCTCTCTTCTGTATCAAAGTCTCGTGTATAGTTGTTAATGTTTCTACTTCTCTCACTCCTCCCCCCCCCCTCTCTCTCTCTTTCTCTCTCTCTGTCACAAAGTCTCATGTACAGTTGTTTCTACTTCTCTCACCTCCCCCCCCCCTCTCTCTCTCTTCTCTCTCTGTCTCAAAGTCTCATGTACAGTTGTTTTAACTTCTCTCACCTCCCCCCCCCCCCCTCTCTCTCTCTCTCTCTTTCTCTCTCTGTCTCAAAGTCTTCTGTATAGTTGTTTCTACTTTCCCCCTCTCTCTCTCTTTCTCTCTCTCTCTCTCTTTCTGTCTCCAGACAGAATTCTCCAATAGAATTTGTTGCCTTCACATGGAAACTTAAATCTTGAAATCATTTATTTGAAATGTTGCTTTTATTTAAGTACAAAGTAATTAGACTAAATAAGTTCATTATTGCGGATTGAAATAATCGCTAGAGGGTATTCATTTTTCTCGCAATCTACTTTGGTCAACAAGGAAATTCATGATCACTCTAGCCAATCCCCGTCCACGGGAAGCTAGCTAGTCCGCCATTGTCTAATTTGCATACTGTTTCCCGCCCGCACCATCGGCGCGCTGATTGGTGAACGCCCGACCAATCACGTAGCGGCTTAACGCCCGCCTATTGTTCCACGTTGGTGCGCTGCGATCCGCGGGATTCGTATAGATAGACTACGTTTTCAGTTAATTTTCGTCACTTGATAAAGAGTTGCAGCGGCACTCGAAAGCTCGTGAACTTGTAAGCTAGTGATCACTTTTTGCGAGAGTGATCACGAATTTCCTTGTTGACCATAGTAGATTGCGAGACAAATGAATACCCTCTAGCGATTACAAAGTAATTGATTGCACAAAATGGTCTACACGTAAGTCTTCCAATAGGAAACGACCTTCTACATTATATTTAAAAAAAGTATCTCAGATGAAGTTGTTATGAGCATTCATTCCTGTAAATATAACGATTCATTCTTGTAAATAAAACTTTCATTAAATATCTTATAGTCTCTTCAATATTTGTATGGAGTTAAGTGTTATTACTAGAGGAATACTATACCAAATGATTAAAACAATTGATAATCAATATATTTTACAACTAGATTTACAGAGGTTTTCAGCACCAACATGGTTTGTCATTTCAAATTAACCCTTTGCCTGCAACAAAGTGCCAAAAACTTAATTCTGAGAATAATTTGGAAAAATCTTGCGTGGGTTAAAAGTTTGCAAGTCCTCTAAAGTACTGTCGTTTTTCAAATTTCCTTTCCCTCTGATTAAAGAAAAATTAATCATGCAAGGTTGTGTAGTTAATAAGTAACAAGTAGTCGATTGTGTCAGCCAGAGAGTTAAAAAAAAAAAATAAAAAAAATAAATAAAAAAAAAAAACTGTATCTATTTTGATCCATATGCGACAGAAATCGACAAAAGTTTCCAAAGTTCAAAAGTACTGATAGAGAAAATTTGAAATTGTATAACAAAAGTATACTGTCTGAGAAATACAATACAGATAAAATCTACAAAAACAATTCATGTAAACAACATGCAGAAAATGTATTGTATAAAAAGACATTGTTATATAAAAACATTCTTACATAAAATTTGATGAAAATATGGAAGCCTAATTAAAGCAAAGTGTACAGACTTAGATCAATGTTCACAAGGTAGCACCAGGCTCGCTACAATAAGCACATTGGGTGATTTCAAGTTTGGTGTTGACCTTTGGTGTTGGTATTAGGCCAAACCAATTAAAAATGTGCTTCTAATGTTGATCTGAAATGGTAAAATCAGAACGTACCCAATAACATTTTGATTAAGTGACTAAATGCAAATTTGAGAAAATCAAAAGTTTGGACTATAGCAACAAATGGCTGAATAAACAAAACTTATTTTATTTCGGATTCATGAACATCCACGTATAGGCAATCTGAAATTAGGAAACCTTACAAGCAGCCCCAGCAAATTGTTTGTTAAAATATGTCTACTTCATCATTTCTCTTGAAAATTGTTATTAAAGGTAGTGTCATCCTTTTTCACAAATAGCGAAAACTAATGCAACTTGGCATAAATTTAGAATATAATCTACCTATACTGTTTATTTAATCTTACTGTCATAGGTTGCCTAGATCAGTAATATGAAACGAAAATCTGACTACCAATCTTGACCAGCTCTCCATCAACATCGTTGATATTACAGCGCGTGCAGCAATATACACACGGCGCATCAGCGTGCATTATTCTCTGCGCTAACGGTCAACAGTTTGCACCGTACGGTATATTTTTCGAAGTTCGAAAAAATAGGAATGAATTTTGATAATCGCAATACAATGACAAACATACACATTTGAGCTTAATCGTGTTGTGGGAAGATATAGTCATTGATATACTACTATATCCTCTCAAAAACTAGAAATATAATATTTTTGCCTGCAAAAGGATGACACTACCTTTACTACACTACCTTGTAATTAATAGCATGATACCATAATTTTTTTTCAAGATGTGTTGGAATAAAAGAGGCAGTTTTAAAGGCATTTGAAAAACATATTACCTTGATTTTAGGTTATTACTTTGATAGTGGAATGTTTTTTGGCAATAAAATAATGATTCCCATAAATTTTATGCTTTTTGGCTTTTCCATTCATTTTCAAGTTCGTATCTCTTATGATAAGGTATATATATATCGCGGATAGTAAAATCTAGGAGGCAACGACCAATGACGGGATATGACTAGATTAGCGATGCTTCACGAAATCGGCACAAATTTTTGGCATGTTTGGGTACCGAGTTCACCAACGAAAAAAGCTCCTGTTGATTGGCTGACTGCTACGAGGTGGGGCTTTGTGTCTTTGCCAAGTGTGATGGTGCCAAGGCGCTTGCAGTCCCCGATTGCACCCGACCCAGGAGCAGCCTTAATCAGCACGATCTGGTCCGAGTTCAGTTGGGTCACGATAAAATGACCTTTGTCCTTGCTCAGTCTGAGACAAAAGAGAGAGAAAACTTTTGATATTACATATTGTTGGAGATTCCACTCAGTACCATTCAATATCCTCAAATTGGCAATAAATCCTGAAAAAGCAATGAGATTAGGCACACACAGGAGCTGAAATAGATTAAAACACATGAATAAACAGAAGATATGGAGTAACAATGCAACTTCTTGGTTAATGACGGTTTTTAGGACCTTCGTTAAAATCATCAGTTTGCCGCTTGGTCATGAGTCTTGGATTTCACAAAAAACTATCACTACCATCCCATTTTTACACCGCGAAAGAACTTCAAGTGCACAGAAATATATTGGCTTAATGTGCCATCTGCACAATCACAAGACCCACGAATGATTAGATGGTCCTCATTGTATCGACGGATGAACGTATAGAAGGACCAAGAAAGATAATAAAGTTAAAGAAAGTTATACTTAAGATACTGAGAATTTGCTTTTTATAATAAAAACTTTTGTATCCATACTCATTATAACGGTTCATATCCACTTTGTCTAACAGCAGTTGGTCCAATCATCCCATTGTCTAGTAACACATGGGTTAAACCCATTGGCCCATATTCTGATAGCCTGGTTTAGCTTAACCCAGGGTTAAGGGTAGTTTAACTCTAGTCTAACTCCTCAATTTAACCCTGGGTTAAATTTTCATATTCTGATAGCAAAGTTTAGCTTAACCCAGGGTTAAGTATGGTAATAAATCCTCATAAATTTAAACTACCCCAGGGGGTAGTTTAAGCCTGGTTTAATTTTTGGGCATCATCGTTACTACAGCCATTTGCACCTTAAAAACAACACAATTAAAGTTAACTTTTGTGATAATGGGGCGGGGGAGGATTATAAAAACAATTTAAAAATGAAAAATAATCCAGATTGATAAATCTGTCATGATAAAATGCGTCCAATCCTCAATACTAAATGGATGCATTACCTGACAAAAATAAAATAAAAAATCATCAATCAACCAAACCTGCCCCGCCCCTAGACCAGCGCGGTGCGCACGATTGGCAAGGCGCATATTGCATTGTTGCATGGGTGCATTGCACTGCTGCGCGACCCTGACCTGGGTACGCAACTCGAGATGAGCTCTACTGAGCATGCGTAATGTGTTTAACCCAGGGTTAAATGGAAATCTTGGGTTTTGTTAAACTAGGCTATCAGAATACCAATAGGACTTAAACCAGAGGTGTGGGTTAGGTGTGGATTAGTTAACCTAGGGTTAACTTTAGCCCAGGGTTAACTTTTACTGCTATCAGAATATGGGCCATTTGGTCTACTAACAATAAAGTTTTGTTTCTTCTTAGTCTAAAACACACTTGGTATAATTCTCACTTGGTTTAATAACCACTTGGTTAAATTGCCCGTTCGTCTAATAACCAAATTGTGTAATTGCATTTGAGTTAATTCCCAAATGAATATTTGGTCTATTACTAGTTCGCTGTTACTGGAATTGACTAAATGGTGCTAGACCAAGTGGACATTAGACCAAATGGACATTAAACAAAATGAGAATTAGACATAATTGTAATAAGGCGAAATAGATGTTCGGGTTGTAGACGAAATGGATTTATACCATGTGGGATGAGGCCAACCGGGCATTAGTCAAAGTGGGTTTAGACCAAATGGCAATTTACCGTTATAACAGGAGTAGACTATACTAAGATGAATCAACTAACCTTACAGAGTAAGGCTCACCGTCCTTGAAGCAAGAGCTCCAGTTCCCGAGGAAATCTCCAGTCTTGGCGTCGAATGCTTCCAACCTTCCGTTCATCCGATCAGCGACCCAGACTCTACCGCCCTCGTCCAGCTCTACGCTGTGAGGAATTCGAAACTGACCAGGTAAGCTCCCATTACCTCCAACACTCCACATCGTCAAAGAGCCAGAGTTTCCTGTCAAAAGAAAAGATTGATGGTAATGGTTGTTTGGGGTACATTTGGGTGCAGAGTACTTCTTTTAGTTCATTTAGACTTCCTCATTTTTATTAACTCTTTAACCGCCATGTACATAGTTCCCCCTCTGCCACAATGAATCACCCTCACTTACTCTGAATAGACTTCCTGTCAATGATCTCTTAATTTTCCATTTAATACAAAATTTTCAATGAAAGCAACGTCAGTTAATACAATGTCATTACATGAAGAACCGAACACTACATTATGCATTCATTGCTATTGTTTGTGTGTGCGAACATTGGATTAAAATGCGCTCCGTTCCTATTGTGAATGAATTGTGACTGGAGTCGAACTTGGCAGTCCCCTGAATGTGCCGCAAGTCGAAGAAAACAGGCAAAGAGTTAATGGTACATTTACATGGAAAAGGGTTGAAGGCAAATTTACACGAAATGATCTTGCACTGTCTTTCTCTCTACATATCTTATTTCATGTCTTATATAGGCAATTCCATGGTTTCTCACATGACTTTTGAAAGGGAATTGACTCCTTCTTTTTATTCACTTGTGAAATAATGCATACAATTTTTTTAAATCTATGTAAAAAACCATGGAGGTATAAATTTAAAAAGTTATACGTCCATGCAAAAACTCACTAAGTTCGACCTTCACCACTCTGTTGTTGAGCCCTCCGTCTCCGTCAGCAACATAAATAACGCCCTCATTGTTGATGGCTATGTCAGCAACGTTGCCGAACATTAGAGGGTGCAACGAGGTACCAGCTTTGCCAGACACACCCATTGTGAGATCCACTGTTCCGTTGGGTAATAACCGTTTGACCGTGTGCCCATGGGGCCCTAGAGATTCAAATTAAAAAAAAATAAAAAAATATTTCACACCATTTGCAAAATAATTATCCTTCATTCTAAAAGAACAGAAATTTCAAGATTTTGGGATTTCAGATTTGGGGTAAAATGTATTTTGTTTCATCAGTATATTTGGTTTAATTGCCTCCAAATGTAACAAGTGTCAAAATAAATGTACCTCTTTTGTACATAATTGTTTTTTTTCAGCCAAACTTCGAATAAAATTTGATGACACTCATCTAGTATTTCTAGCCCATGACCAAATTAAATTAAATTAAATCAAAGTCCAATCAAATACAACTATTAACCCTTTGAACCCCAAAGGCCTGGGGCGGAATTCTGGGGAGTGTCTTATCTCGGAAATTTATCTTATCTCAGAGTTAAGACAAAATTTGGTATTCTGGGAGCTGTCTTATCTTTTTGTCATAAATAATTGTCATAAATTCTTGGTGCACACAAGAAATATGCTGTTGAAAAAACGTGCAAAAGACCACTTTTACTCAAAACCAGAGAAAAGATAAGATAAAAGATATGACAGGGTCTAACTGTCTTATCTTTTGTCTTATCTTTTACAAAGTTTTAATACCATGATACCAGGGAAAAATTGCCCCTTTATTGTAAGCAAACATCAATATGTTTTGTATTGCATTGTTTCATTAGTTTAACTTATCATATGTGAAAATTTTCAACAAAATTTGTTTATACTGTCAGAAGATAAGCTCTCCATGTTAACTGCCATTTTCCTCTCTATTTTTACTCTCTTTATTCTCTTCCAAAAATTCTTCTGAGTTCTTTCTGTCTTTTTTTTTTTACTTTGCGTAAATAAGCGCATTAATATGCGCAGTCACACCCCTGCATGTCTTTGGGCCTTCCTATTGGTTAAGAGGGCTTAAACAAGTAACTAAGAGTGATTTTCATTGGTTTGTCTGGGAAAAGATGGGCGGGTACTTTCAGAGTACCGATTTATGACAATCTTAAAAGTATTTCTCACAGATAAGACAAAAGACAAGACAGTAGTTATGACACTTTTTCAGAATACCGGCCCTGGGTTCCACCCCACCAGAGAGAGAGAGAGTGACATATCGCTGAAAGGCCACTATCCTTGTGGAATTCAAAGATACATGGATGCATGCATGCATTATATATCAAAGATTTCCAACTTAAGATGGCGCTGTTCCAAAATCAAGGTTCAACATCAATGATATTGCTGTATAAAATAATACCATCCCTTGCTTCAATAATGTGAACACATTCTGCATATTGTAATCATATATACTTCTCATGAGATGTGTACATCATTCCAGGGATCAAAAGGTTCATTTTGGGATTTAGATACCCTGGTACTAGTTCATGTCTAATTCTAAAACAAATTTGAACAAAGAAGGAAATTGACCAGAAATATATAAATTTATGAAAGTGAGCAAAGAAATGGAATTCCATCAAGATTCGAACCCAAGATCTCCAGATGGCTACATGTAGACCGGTGCTCTACCAACTGGACTATGGCAAACCCTATGTTGGTGTTCATCCCCAAAACCCCTTAGCTTTCAATGGTCATACAGTCAGAAGCTTTAAAACCTAGCAATCCGGAGGTATTGGGTTGTAATCCCGATGGAATACCATTTTGTTGCTCATTTTTTATTCCATGACTATTGCTCTGCCGACAATTGCTCTGTTGCAAGTTCCATATACTAATCAAATGGCCAATTTCAACCCTGGACTTAACACTATACCCTATCCTAAACCTAACATAAAATCCTATTACAACCCTAACCCTAAACCTACAACTCAGACAAAATAAAGCCCAGAGCAATTTTCACAGGAACAAATGATGTATCATCCATTTTCATGATTCTGAAATACATACCATCACCAACATCCGTCACCCAGACATATCCCTGCTCAGTCGTCTTGTTATACTGGTATCTCATACCATGTAGGTCTTGTAGTGTGGTGGTGTCATTGTAGGTAAAGGTCCTCAGAAGCTTACCAACCTCAAGGTCAAATACAAGGATGTGGGGTATTCCATCACCTCTCTAGGATAAACAGGGGGTGGGGGGAGGTAAGCAAATTGGTTATGAACTTGGTTATGAAATGGGTATGGCTATTCCTTTGACATTCATAATGAAAAGAAAATCTGTTTACAATCACTTCCTATTGACCTTGTAGCTACGAGTGGCATTCTGCAGAACAAAAGACAGAACTTTGATCGATAAGGACTGGTTCCACACCAAACCTTACTTTCATTCATAAGTACATGTATAGTCTCTTAGGACGATACGCTAGTATTGACCTCGTAGTGCAAGTGGGACTAAGGGTGGCAGGTTTTGCAACTTCGTCTATAGTATTGGTTTTTCTCCATGGTTTTTCTTCTTTATGCAATAGATATTGACTCTGAATTTAAGCCCTCCTATATTTCCATGTAATTATATATGTCAGATAATAGGTTTACAATAAAATTGTCTTTTGATTACATTATTATGAAAAAAAAAAATAAATAAAAACACTCCCAATTTTTTCCCTATGCCTATGCCTATGGGGGGAAAATGCTTGGGAACCTGTCATGAAATAAATTTAAAATAAAATTTTATTTCACCCTAAACAAGTGAAATTGAGTTTAAAGACAGCAAGAGCCAAGAATAGTAACAGGGACGAAGGAACATCGAAACGCCCATTTATTGAATAATGGTACATAACAAAATATATTTTATTGATGGAAAATTTTCTGAAAGTCTTCACACTAAAAACAAAGTCTCGCCCAAATCCCAGCATGGTTTAGCTACATGAGCTAGCTGAATATAATAAAAAAAAAATAATAAAACACCCCAACAAACAAACAAAAACAAAACAAAAACATAAACGAAAAACAAAAACGAACAACAAAAACGAGAGAGAGAAAAAAAGCCATCCAAATCATTACAATATCAATAGTACACTACATGAAATTGAACACGAGGGACTGTCTCTGGGATTTCATACCTGTGACACATAAACCTCTCCATTATCATCGTCAATTGCAGCACTGTAAACGGGTCCTTTGAATGCTTCACTGTCAATCGGCCATGTTGGATCTAACTTATACAATGTACTCTCTTTAATAATGTGAAAGCAACTTGATTTCACGCTAAAAACCAGCAAAACTACAGCACAGACGAACACAGGGAACTCCATTTTCGTTGCTTGTGTTTACTGTTATCATGTGATCACGTGAATTTCTTGTCACCTGACCAATTGAGTGGGCGGAGCCCCGAAACCAAACTTTTGTGGGCGTGGCCAGAAAGTAAACTTTTGTGGGCGGAGCTTGCGAAAAGTCGGATTTACTAAAAATAAATAAATGAATAAAAGTATGGAAATATGGTACAAGTCCGACTCAGGGATCTGTTCTCGAACATTAGCCGATAATAGGCCTAGTAGGCCTATACCCAGTTATTGGGTGTCCGGACAGGTGTAGGTTTTTAGCACAAATTTGTAGAAAATATAGTGGAGAACAAATATTGATGATGATAAGCATTATTTACCTTATATTTTTGGCTTAATCTTAGGGGAAAAAAACATTGCTTCAATTTTGTTAAGTGTCCGGACACCCAACCCCCCATCCTACTAAGTACCTGTTTACATTGACAAATACCACGGTCGATAAAAGGATATGACAATCGTGAAAATGAATTATGGTCCATCTAGGCCCTAATGTCATAAGAAATTATTCAACAGCTTGTTCTATGTCAATTTCAAGAGGACTTATTAAGATGGAAGGCTATTTTATTTCGGGTTAACAATTCTCTTGACCCAACCACTTGAATAGATAATTGTAGTTTCTGTGGAGTTTATGGAATTACCACAATTAGAATCACAATCAGAATTAAAAATTATTTTACATTTCTTAATAGTCCAATTTTAATTAATTTTACTTCTTTTAAAACTCTTGGACCTACCGTCCAAGGGACAGGTTAATAAACAATAATCTATAGCCCCATGGACAATCACCATCATAATTATCGTGGACAAATTTGGACAAATTTTTAACACGGTAGATTCGGAGTGTGTACCCACAGGCTGTCCCCTCTCTTAACTACTAGTACTGGCTCACCAATGACCATTGAATCGCGCAATCCGAAGAGGGGGCGGGCGGGGAGGGACAGGATCCCCCCCACTCCTCGATTTTAAAGCTAACAATTTTTATATGAGTATGATTAGCTTGTGAAGCTAATAAAGAGGTTAAATATATGTCTAAACAATGCTAAATGATTATAAGGCAAAATTATTCGGCTCGCGCTTCCGCGTCGAAAACATTTCTAAGTTTATGCATAAATTGCGCGAAGTATGTGGATTTTTAAGTGTATATATTTTACACTTCGGGTGTTTCCGTCCCCCCCCCCCCTTTCTCCCAGTTCTGGACATGAATATCGCCGCGTCTCTGCCAATGACGGTTAGTGTCAGACATTTTTATTTGTTTTACAATAGCGCCCGAAATAGTTTAACTTAATAAAATATTATACCTGTGTTGTTATTATTATTATTAGGACAGGTAGCCCCTGCTTAAATACCGATAACAACTCACCCCCCCCCCGCCCTTCCGAGAAAATGTTACCCCTCACAAATATAACCCTAAACGTAAGCAAAAAATTGATAGTTTTTGTAGGGGTAGTTAACCTGCATGGGAAAGTTCCACTCGAGGATCATAATTTTTTTTTCAGGGGGTAGTTAGTTGTCCTGAGAAATGATTAACTTGTTAGACCGATTGACATCACAATGATAAATCACGCACATGCGCACAAGACACTGCGCACATAAGCTGCGCCTATAATACTATAGCAACCTGATGCGATGGTAACAAAAATAAACGCATCAAAGCCACGTGCAATTTGATTCAGTTTTAATTTCCCGCCTTTCGAGAAACTGAGAGTGACTAACCTCAGAGCTCAAGGGCCACAAAGAGAGACTCACGAAAACTTCAACGATCAGAATAAATCAAATATTCTAGGCCCTATCTTTTTCAAGAAGAAAAAGGCTTTTAAAAAAATATTTTAAAAAAGAAAAAAAAAATATTAAAAAATAAATAAATAAAGGCCTCATTGACATTATGCACTTCCCTGAATTATGGGACGAGGATTCTCTTATTTTCGATGATACAGAGGAGAGAGAATTGCTGCTGCGACAATTTCAAGAGTTGATAGTAAGTTTCATTTTCATATTTTTATATCGTATAAAAAAATTGCGTCCTTCCCTACTAAGTTCACATCTAGATCTAGGCCTATGTATACCCGGTTGTTGTATGTCCGGACGGGTTGTTTGTCCGGACAGGGCGGCAATTTTAGGACCTTTGTTATCAATATTTCATCAATCGATTGAAAGTGATATCAGACAGTATAACAAAGCACAAATATTCACAAATATTTTTGCTATTCACTGAATAAATTTTGAATAAATCCAGAGCAAAAGATGATGTTTTTATTTGCTTAAGACAAGTGTCCGGACAACGGACCCCCCCCCCCCGCTGGAAGTAGAAGGAACGAAAAGAGATTAACTTGCAATTCGTAACGACTTTACTGATGATCCGTCAGTACAAAAAAGCGACTCCTGAAGATGCTGAGGAACCAGAACATCACGTATTATTGCTGCAATCTCCCCCCACCCCATTAACTTGTTATGTCTTTATTCGGTGTCGTGAGGGCAAAAACGTCCATCAGGAGAATCCGCCCGTCATGCGTATTTTTTCACTGAATAACATATAGGTGGGAGGGCAAATTAAGCGTGCACTGTCAAAACCAAGCTCATCCAACCCATCCATTTTCCCAGGCGCGGATCCAAGAAAATCGCAATTGAATGCTTCGGGCGCATTGTCTGGAGACAAAAGCGGCTCTTTATGTCTTACGCATGGGCCCGAGTATGTTCATTGTGTGACTCCGTCTGCGTCCACTACTGTTTCTGGCTTACTACTGAGTCATTGAGAGATTTTTATAATCCTCTGTATGCAATAGATCAAGCTTGTGGTTCTTTTTCAATGCAGAAAGTTCTATACACTCCCATTCCACATGGAGCTAGCTACGTTTATTTTCTACAATAACGTACGCATGACGGAGGGATTCGCCTGGTCAGACGCCTTTTTTCGCCCTGACAGACCGGCAGTGTATAATAATATATTAAGTGCCATAATTACAATACGTTTTGGGGAAGATCAATGATAGTTTCGGGGGGGGCGTTTCATAAAGGACTTGTGGACGTTCTATCCGACAAACTGTTATAAGCTACTGAAACTGCTGCATCTGATTGGCTAAGAGGCAATTGTCGGAATTAAAATGACGACAATGTCCTTTGATGAATGCCCCCCGGGAGTATGTGACTCCAGCAATGAGTTGGCAAACAATTAGCAATAAAGGAATGATTAGTGATTATTCCTTGGGGGGGGTGGGGTCGCTAATAAAAATCTTTGTTTCAAAATTCTTCAGTGACTGCAGTGCCCCAGCACCCAGTCTGATTTAATAATCTTTTTTTTTTTTGTAATGAATTTCTTTATCGAAATTTGTCAGAGAGGCAAAATGTAGGTTTTTATTACTATTATCCACATTACTTGTGATGAAATAAATAATCATGTTATAGGTCTGCTTGCGAAATTTAACTGTCTAATAATGTCTTAGATTTTGTTTCATTTTTATTTTTATTTTTTTCCAAAAATTATTTGCATACCGTTAATACCATTCAATACAACACGGTAAGGCAATATATTGATAACTAAGAGTGTGTTCAATGTCCAGTTTCAAATTTATACGCCAATGAATCATGATACAAAACGCAATCACAAAACACAAACACAAACGCGATCAACGGTTGCACCGTTCAGTGTCCAAAATTTAAACGTGTTATACGTCGATCGTCTTAAATTCCCCACTCTCAAAATTAATATCTTCTCCTTTTTCAATTACACCGGAAGCTTCATTGCGAGAGCACATTTAAAACGTTGAAAACTCAATCCGTTCAGTGTCGCATTTCATTGCAATCGCGATGCTCTGAGGTCGTAAAATTGCGCTGATTGTGTTTGTAAACGCATTCTTTTCGGCGTTTAAATTTAAATTGAGATTTGAAACACGTTTATTTTTACGACCGGGGATGGGAGCAATGAATACCCTCTTTGTTTTTTCCTTATATCAGCGTT
>CALNVZ010003431.1:30457406-30479423 GCA_940671915.1 Paracentrotus lividus | reverse complement strand
TACTTGCTTTTTACAATATTTTGTGAGACAAATAAAGGTTAAACATCACAACCTGAATACAGACTGAAATGCTTTTCCTATGTTTCGTATAGTTGATGGATGATAGGGTCTTGGGGTCACATCCAAGAGTGAAAATTCATGATAGGGGTTTTCACCTAAAACCGCCTGCATCTTGGCCTTGTCAAAGTGGTTTTGACTACCTCAGAAAGCTGTCACCAGCCAATTAGGCACTGACTCTGAAACAACTCAACCAGTGTCTATACGCGACGGTTACAGTCGCTTCATGTATGGTTAGTCCATTTCTACATGATGAGGGCATAAATATGTCAAGAATTGCTTGAGAAAACCCTAAAACAACCCTGGAAATACAGAATTCGATGTTACGCTGGAATGTATATCCACTGTCTGGATAGTGATATATTATGAACAGAATCTAAGGGGAATGAAATGCATTGTTTTCTAAGAAGCCCCATTATTGTTCATATCCAAGCAAACGATATCACACTGAATTAACACCATATAATGTCGGCACATTTGTTATTCTCACTCGACTGGGCCAGCTTATATATCTACAGCATAAGGAGTAAGATACCCGGGGAGCATTTCATCAAAGGACTTGTCAGATATTTTATCCGACAAGTTTGCTCTCAGCCAATCAGATGCAAGCATTTCAGTAGCTTGTAACAGTTTGTCGGATAAAACGTCCGACAAGTCCTTTGATGAAATGCCCCCCTGGAGGCCCTCTCTAGGGCAGGTTGGGTCTCTGAAAAGACACCCAGCAATTTTATTGAAACATTGAACTTCATGTAGTAGAGTGAGATTAGTTTTTGTCTAGCAGTGTGTACAATAGTCATGATTGTATGCCCATAATTGGGGAATTAATAAAATTATTCTTCTGTTTGATGCCTAAAATGGCTTACAGATTTTGTTATACGTACTAGATACGAGTCTACAGGTCTTTGAAATCTCATTTCCAACCCGACGAGACATGTAGTCTCGATCGGAGACTTACGTAGTAAAATAGGAAGATTAAATGAGAACTTACCTGTTTGAAATTTAATCTTGATTTTATAAGTAAGTCGTAGAGAAGAGACTACATCCCTCCTCTCCCGCCCTGCGACTTACGTAACTTTATCTTAGGCAAGTTCTCAACATCTTCATCTTTCTGTATGTATGTATCCTGTAGACTCGTACTGCTTTTAAGATTGACAATCACGTGATCAACGGTATCTCATTTCCAACCCGACGAGACATGTAGTCTCTTCTCTACGACTTACTTATAAAATCAAGATTAAATTTCAAACAGGTAAGTTCTCATTTAATCTTCCTATTAATTTTGATAAGTACAAAAATGTAAGCTAGCTGCAAGATATACATGTATGAACACGTTTACCGCGTCATATAGATATATACAAATATAAAATAAAGGGGGCAAATAAATTTTCATCAAACTGTATTTCATAGATTTATTTTGTTTTGCTTGAAATATAAATGACATTCTGTCTGAAAAGTGAGTTCTTATAAAAGATTTGGAGAGAGAAGCAATGATATTTACAATCATATTGTGAGAGAGATTATTCAATAATACTTGGATATACAATTATAAAAGTAGAGAGAGAATAAGGAGTAGACAGAGAATGAGGAGTAGAGAGAGAATGAAAGGGACGTTAGGAGATAGACTTGCAGGCATTTAAAAAAAAGACCAAAAAAAAAAAAAACATTAAAAAAGAACAAAAAACAAACAAACAAAAAACATAGGGAGAAAAGATAGATATCTACATTAGTATAAGATTCTTGAAATGTTCATACAGGCCAACCTGTTATTGAATATATGTGCAGTTCAAAAATAATAAGCCGAAAGAATATGTAGTGAATGTGTCGGATATAATGGATAGGAGAGAGAGAGAGAGCACACGATCAATAAGATTTTTTCATTCTTATTTTATTTATTTTTAGGAATAGAAGATAGGTAAATAGAATGAAAAAGAAACAAAACAACAAAGAAAAAGAAAGAAAAAAAAAACACGTCACATTATGAGAGAGAGAGAGAGAGAGAGAGAGAGAGAGGGGGGGGGGATTTCATCATTAGATCACTGATCTGTATACAGATCCGTGCATTAGATAAAGGTCTACAACAGACTAGCAAGATGGCGGCGCGTTCACTCAAGCGTGAATCACCGTGCGTGAATTGGCGATGCGCTGTGTGTGCACAGGGTATGCCTATGAGCGTTCTCCTTCTCTATTTCTGTGGGATCGATCATATCAGCTCTCGATCTCGCAGACTGCAATTTTAAGGAAAAAGAAAAAAAAAAGTTTGGACGATAAGCATCATTCCCTGCCTTGTAAGTTGAACATTTTTTTTTATTCTCAAAGAGAAGAGAAGTATCGGCATACTATCATGATTTTATGGTCGTATTATATTAGCTAAGACTAGAGTCTTGAAAAGACAGCTAATGTTAGACTCTACAGTGATCCAATAATAGTCGAGTCCCAACAACAGTCCCACACCTTCATTTCTGTGTAATGTTCTTACTTAAGAGTATTCGTTCTAGCTTTATTTTCATGATTTTACTTTAGTATCTTTATATTGAAGCAGCACTTACACTGGGAAAAGAAGAGTATGAATGGACAAATCGCCAAACTAAGTTCCTTCCTGCTTCTTAATAGACATTAATTGCCATTATTCCATGACCAATCAGCATAAATTAAATCGAATTGACATCGTCTCAATCAACAATGTCAATGACCATCTTAATTCTTATTCTTAATGCCTAATGACATTGGGAATGCAAGAAAAAGAAAAGACAAATGGATCTAGTCCCCTAACATTACTCTATAGAGTCAGAGATCTAGACCATTGGTTTGATGTACTGAATGAGTGTCAATCAGTAATGTTCTAATCAGAAATAAACTAATATAGAATGGTCACTTTTCAGATTCGTAAAGTTACTCAATCCCACCTCCCCGATCCCCTCCCCTTTTTAACTTCTAACTGTTAAAAGTTCTAACGTTAATACTTTACACAAAATTTGTGTATTCAATCCATAGGCCTATTGCTTGCCTTTTCCAGGTTCAATCTTGAAAATAGAATGAATCTGCCTAAAACTTAAGAGCCAGTGTGCAGTGCTGTGTGGCATAAAGGAAATAAAGATGGTAAGCTTCTGGAGCATGATATAGCTAAAATGTTTTAGGATTTTGAAAACTGTCTTTTGTTCTGTATACATGGTTAGTTACTTGTAATCACATTCTCTTCTATCCTATGTCTTCCCTCGACTTCATCTCCACCCCTGTCACCCTCTCTTCTTCATATTATTCTCTTCCTCTTCCCATCTCCCTCTATCCCCTCCTCCATTTTCTCTCTTCCTCTTTCTGTCTATTCTTTCCCTCTCCCTCCCTCCCTCTCTTTCTGTCATTTCCCTCTCTATATCTTATCTTATTTCAACTTCTCCCTCCATCCGTCCATCCCTCCACCCCTCCCTCTTTCTTTCTCTCCATCCTATTTCCCTGTATCCATTCGTCTTTACATCTCCCTCTATTCCCTCCCCCTTTTTCTCTTTCTCTCTTTCTTCTGCTTTCCGTCTATTCTTTCCCTCTCATTTCCCTCTCTACATCTTATCTTATTTCAATGTCTACCCCATCCCTACTCTTCTTCTTCAACCTGTGAACCCTCTACCCTGTTCCATGTTTTGTCTTCCCATCTTATGTCCTCTTTTCTTTACCTCTCACTTTCTCTCAACCTCTGTCTCCTCGATCTTGTCACTCATTCTCCCTTCCCCTTCTTCTCAAATTTCAATAATGGTAAATGAAAATAAATTTGTTATGGGCCTCCTTGAAAATGTTGTAATTATCTTCTTTCTCTCTTTTTTTTTCTCCCTCTTTATTTCTCCTCCTTAAGGAACAATGACCCATCACAGCACCAGGACCTAATGGTAACCTTTCTCAAAGTAGTTGTTAAAAAATTATTTTCTTTTTATTAGATTAAAGTGCCAAAAAATTTTTTTTTAAATATTATATTTGTTAATAATTAAACTATATGGACTTTAGACAGAACTTTGTATAATGCATTTAAATACAGATGCTCAATTCTTTGCATCATATGAACGATCTATATAGTTCCTTTTTGAAGCAATGGGAAAGATCTTTTTTGGGATAAAGTTTGATGTAACTATTGTGTGCATTCCAGATTTAAGATCAGTAGTTTGAAAATGTCATGACTTTTAAGTTTTACAAGCCTTGTACAAATGCCCAGTTTTCTTTGTCTTTTTTTCCCCGACAAGAGTAAGGTTTAGATTAAAATTCATGTAAAACTTCTGCGAAAAGATGTTACCAAAAAAGGTCTGCTATTTTTTAATACACTAGCCTTTAATCGTCACAATTCTAGGTGATTTTCGTTTTTCTGAGCTTTTCTGTTGCAACTTTTTTTTTTCTTTTTCAGAGGTGCTGCTTGCTGTCCATTCAGTTGGTATATGTGGGTCAGACCTCATATACTGGTCACATGGTTATTGCGGCCGGTTCAAACTGACCGATACTATGGTCATTGGTCATGAGTCTAGTGGGACAGTGGTGGCTCTTGGTCCAGGCGTTAATCATTTAGAAGTTGGTATGTTTAAAATATGTCCATTACATCAAGTATGGATAAATGTATATTTGATGTAATGGTGTTTGGTATAAGTATATGGTCATATCCAAACGTGAGTGACACAACATTTGGACTGATAGAAGGGCGCATATCTGTGCACTTGCAGGTTATGAATGGATCATTACTCCCATATTATGTATAATGTAGGAGTGGCGTGTCATTACCAGTTGGATTTGAATTTTACAATTGGTAAAAAAATTCAGCAAAATAATAAGAAAATGTCAATTTTAGGGAAAACTATTTTTCGATTTCTCTGAATCTTCAGTGTTTCATGAGTGCTCCGTAAAAAAAATATGAATAAGAACGATAACAGGAAGGTTGATACTATCGACTCTTTGCTGGAGACTTTTGTCTCGTTTTCATATTATGAATCACTTATAAGTATGAGAAATAATGATATACATGTAATTTATAATCATACCTAATATTCTACTCAATGCAGATATTGATGATCATCGTCTTAGTGTAGCCAAGCAGTATGGAGCTGATTTTACCCTCAATGTCAATGGGTTAAGCAGTGATGAAGCAGCGAAGAAGGTCATTGACCTCTTGGGTTGTGAACCACATTGTGGTATGGAGTGTTGTGGGTCTGATATTGCCCTTATCTCATGTATATTGGTAAGTTTATCTCTCTTTGTTTAGCTTTCTTTGTAGATGCAGTATGTTTGGCCATGGCATGTTCATTTTGCAGACAATTCTACATCGGCCCAGGTAGATGCGCTTTTTTTTCCAAGCATAAATTCAGGATTAAGGTGACCGTACTCTCGCTAGATACATTGTAGCAATGTCAAAATGCAAGGAATGGCATGAATTGTCAGGCATCTGACACAGGCTGATGCAAGTTGTGAACTTGAAAGAGACACACAACCGTCTGTCATTACAAGTTTTGTAAATTCTTTGTACTGCTGCATGGCCTTAAATCCAGATTTCAATCTTTGATCCCTCCTCCACCATTCTACATGTATCTCTCTCTTTCTTTCTCTCACCCTCTCTCTCTCTCCCTACCTCTCTGCTTTATATCATTCTCAATTTTTTTCCACAATTAAAGTTGAACTTGGTGTTGCGCATGGTTTCAGCATGCCCGAATTAAAGGCTATTGTTATTTAATCCCTAGTCTGCATCTCCTTCTCAGTGAACAAGTGCAACGGCATGGGAACAAATAGCTTTTTTTCATGCTCCACCCTCTACAACCGCCAGTTTTCATCCAAAACCAACGATTTTTAAGTGCTTTATGCAGAATATATAGCCTTTCATGCAATTTTATTGATTGATTTATTTATTCCGTTTTATTTATACAGGGTAGCCCCATCAGTGGTATAACATTGTTTTCCAGGGGGCCCTGTGAACATTTATAATACAAACAAAATAAACATGAATCAACATAAAACATAAACAAGTAACAAACAATTTAACATCATAGAGGTCAGGTTCAGTTCTGTAAAAGTGATATTGAATAAAGTTAGCTAATAAGTAATAGTGCTCATATATGAAAAGAATGGTTTTAATTTCAGAGACCTTAACATGCAACTTCTTTAGTGAGAAAAAGAAAGGAATACAAAATGCAATATTGTTGATTTATAATCAGTTACTACTTCTATTTTGTATTCAGAAAGTACCGTTTAATATATAGTTTTCTTCTTCATTTCACCATGTTCATGTTTTGCTGATCAGGCGAGCCATCTACACACAGTCACCATTCCCGGCTGACGCGTTATGCCATTGAAGAGTGTTTGCAGCCTTTACTGACATTGAAGGAACCCGATCTAACAAATCTCCGCACATCATTATGGTCAGTTTACATATTTTAATGCATTCATTGAGTTATTCTATTAAAATTGGATTCCATTCACATTCGTATTGTTGAATATGTTTTGTTTTATTGAATCGAGCAATAAATAGTGGGATAAAAATGTGGTGTTTCTCCCCATGATGCCGGAAACAAAATGACCCCAAAGATTGTTTTGTTTTTATTTATTTATTTATTTATTTATTTATCATTATTTATTTTATTTTATTTTTTTTTTTGGGGGGGGGGGGAAATAAATTTACAGGTATGATGTATAGCCATTAAACACGATATGATTAAATTTGGGAATACGTGGGTCAAATGTCAAGATATGAAAACTCCTGTATTACGATTGTTATCTCAAGAATCATCAGAAATACTGCAGATATATGAATTTCAAACTTGGAGATAATATTGTAATGTATTGTATTTATTCAGACAAACATGTCTAGGGATGCAAAAAAGGATTTGTAAAAACCCATAGAGGTCTGCATCCCCGATAAAAATAAAATTACAAGAAAATCAATATTGCATCAAAACAAAGTTACAAAATAATCATTATAAAAGCGAATACATCAAATACTAACACAATAAACTAAAACAAAAAAAAGTACGTACATGAGTAAATAGAGTAAGATAAAATCACATTACAAATTTAGAGTCATAAGCCAAAATTTGGCAGAGAAATTCAAGTTTTCCCCAAATCAACAACAAATGTAAAATTTCCCATTGACTTTGTACAGGTGGTGCCGCTTCCGGCACCACCCCTACTGTCCTAAACTTAAACCATTGTAACTCTACCAGAATGTGACCTAGAATAATGAAACTTCACAGGGAGCTAGCACGGTAACATAGCTTCAAAATGAGATCAAATTTGTTACATGAACTTACTTACTTTGGTAAATATTAACAAATTAATGCTGAAAAATAGCAAGAAGGGTAACAGCACCACCCTATTTGGGTGGCGAGTTCATAACACAAGACCACAGATACATGTAAATTGCCCTATAAAGATATAAATAATACATTCTGTTTTTAAAAGGTTTTAAATTAGTGCCTCTTAGATTAATAGTATATCATTATCATATGCACATGATTTATGAAGTATATTCATCTTGCATGTACAACATTACAAGTATCCAAGTTTTAATGCATTTTCTAGATGTTTAAAAGGGGATTCATTCAGGTTTACAACATTTTAAATGGAGCTGTCAGTTAGATTTGTGGTCGCTATTTGTTGTGTGTTTCCTGATTAAACACGGTTGGAAATGGAGTTGTGTCTTGAGACACTAACTCTGAACGACATCCTCAGACACACATCACAGACGCAGATACTGACAAAACCTAATAAAAGTTTCTTTCTTTGTTCCAGAGGGCTAATGGTTCTTAAGCTTGAGTCTGGTGGTAGGTTTCGTACCAAGCTTGGTGGAGGTACCAGCCCTCTGAGTGGACACCCTGCTAAACTATCCAGTACCTTCCCCAGGGAGGGGCAGAAAGGATTGGGTGATGGAGGGGTAACTGGTAAGACCAGGAGGGGGTCAGCCAGTGCCCTTCATAGCAGCCCCGCCCAGGATAGCATGAGCATAAAGGACTCTAGTGGGATTGACAAGTTTGCAAGGCAAGGGGTGAGTTTAACCCGTGACTCTTTCCCCAGAGGCTTAAAGTCTTCTGACCCGTCATGATTTGTATCAGGTGTTTCCACAGAAGCTGATTAAGAAAAAAAAAAATTTGTGAGGATGTTATTTTGATTCAATTTTTTGTTGTTGTTGAATATCTCCACTTCAGTATGCCCTATCGAAAGCAATGCAATCGCGAAGCAATCACAAATATTTGAACTGGCTTTGTAATCATAAGAGCAATGCTTGCTAGTGACCTTTTTTCCTATAAATTCTTCCCAAAACAAATAAACATAATTTGCAAGCTCACAATTATTGTGTTCATCTTTCATGTTATCCCAATGTTATCATTGTTTTGTCAACCGTCACAGTCTACTGATTCTGGGCAGGGTGAGATGCCCCCGCATCACTTTGTGAGGAAAGATTGAGGAGGTAAAGACAAGCAGAAGAAGGGAAAGAATGGAGGAAAGGATAAGAAACAAGCTAAGAATGAAGCATTCTCACCTGGTGATCAACCCCTAGACTCCTCTGGGGCAACGCCAAAGACAGTCTTTCAAGGTATGGTTAACCCTGACTGAACTGGGAGGGAGGGGGTTACCACAATACTTTCCAGGATATGTTTTTTTGTGTGTTACAAACTTCCCAGATTCTATTAGATAGAGTCGTATGCATCTTTTGATATCAAATTTATTTTAAATCATTGGGGATAACGCAGCTTCAAAACTCATGGCTAAATGATGATTTTCCCATTGAATTGTTTATGAGCAAGATAAACAGACTTCAAATGAAACAAAATAATAAGGAATAAATTTGAGTAAACTTAGATGTCTGTTGATTTGTAAATGACTTCTAACAATCTTTAGAAATGTTTGCTGTCTTTTTTTTTCCATATGTACAGCAATTTGATAAATACCGGATTGAGGAGGACGTATCTAAGCTTGTGAAACAGGGTAAAGTGGTAAAAGGCATGCTGCGTATCAACCCCAAGAACTTTGAAGAAGCCAACATTGATTCACCGGTAAGTTTAGATTATGTGACAACAGAACCATGCTGAGAGGTCGCAATCATGTTGAAAATGTTGTGTTACAGAAGACAGAAGTGGTCCTCGAGAAGTGGGATAGTACTGCTAGAAGAAAACCAGCAACAAGCAGAGTTTGCAGATGTAAGAAGTACATGTAGGTGTGACTCTGATGCGATGCTGAAGATAGTGTTGATGTGCTCTCTCATGGCCCTAGGTTGAGCTAGAAATGGCACAGATAAGAAAATAAAGTTAAACCGCCCATACATCAATCTGATCAGGGCGAATAAATTGCAAGGAGAAACATGATTGGCTTGCAATCAGGAAAAAACTGATGTGATGCAAGAACAATTATGATTGGTTAAAAATCATATAGTGTTAAGTGAATACCATGAATATTTGTTTTGTATACATGTACATGTATATACATGGAAATTCTTAGAAGATACAAAATCTAGCTCTGACTGATTTTTAAAAATTTTTGGGTTGGGGCATTTATGATGGATTTAAGTAGACATCAGTATATTTGTGTACAAGTAAGGGTAAAATAATACAGCTACAATATAATTTTACAAAATAAGAGAACTGCTGAAACTGCTTATCCAATAAAGGAGAGCTAATGGTGTAAAATGAAGTCAAAAGGAGCCTGAGCTTTCGATCCTAGTAGAATCTTCGTCAGAGACCAAATGACACAGAAAAGTACAGAACAAACATGGATATAGAGAAAGACAGAAAAAAGTTACACCAAAGTGGCAAGCCAGGAGGAAGAGAACAAAGGGAACAAAAGGGGGATGTAAAAGGTGTGAAGAAGCCAGCCAATCAAAAAGCAAGAAGAGGTGTGATCAAACAGCAAACTGGAACAAAAGAGAGATGGTTAGCTGAGCGAGGGAGGAGAGAGGAAACAAAGAAGGGATTAGAGTACAGGCTAAGGGGTTGAAAAGAGTGAAAGAAGAGAGAAAAAGCCAAGGGAAAAAAACACACCTAGTAGACCTGTGTGTTATAGACCTACAAGAAGAAGTAGGGGGGAATAAAAAAGAGTGAAACAGGTAAAAGAACAAGGGGAAGACATAAAAACAAAACAAAAAACAAAAAACAAAAGAGAAGTGTGAGCCAAAACTGTAAGGGAGAAAAAAGAAAGAAGAATGGATAAGAGAAACAGAATATATTAGTCAAATAAAACATACACCTGCAAATAAACTAAACTAAGCTATAAAGGAAAGGGGGGAAAAACAGATATCAAGAAAGAAATGTGAGAAAAAAGAAGTTAGTCATTACTCTCCTGAATGTTGAGATCGTGAGGTTGAATGGTGCGAAGACGTCTCATCCAGAACTTCTCTCTGCTGATACGCACAGAATCAGGACGGGTACCTAAAAATTCAATGCCTTGTAGAGACATGTCTGAGATGGAGTGGTTAGGAAGGTTGAAATGGTTCCCAACTGGGGTGTCAAGCTTGGTGGTAGTGGTGACAGTGGATCTGTTCCCATAGAAGCGTCTTTTGAGAATGGTCTTGGTTTCACCTACATACTGCATCTTACAGACTCTGCAAGTGATAACATTAGATGTGGTGCAGGTGATGTTCCCCTTGGTGTGATAAGATCTGCTAGTGGAGGTACTCTGGAAAGTATCACCTTCGTGGATGTGTATATTGCAAATGATGCATCTGTTGGCTGTACATTTAAAGGTGCCATGCTGAATGGGAGAAGAATGGTCAGTAAGGGAGGGGACTTCAGCACGAACGATGAGATCCGTGAAGTTGCGGGGGCGTCGGAATGCCACGATGGGAGTGTCAAGAACGGCCTGTAGGAGGCGATTAGAAGTGTGGAGAATATGGTGATTAGCATGAAGGATGGTGCAGAGAGGAGGTAAATTAGGGTGGAAGGTAGTCACAAGGGGTATTCTGTCAGTGGTGTCCTGGTGGTCAGCTTTCTTTCTGAGAACATCAGATCTAGGGAGAGAACGAACTTTGTTAATGGCTTGTTGGACTGTCCTAGCACTATGTCTTCTGGTCACAAAATGATTCTTCAGGTTCCTAGCATGGGAAGAAAAGTCGGAATCATGGGAGCAGATACGGCGGAGTCATGTCAAGCCCTCAGACTCCGCCGTATCTGCTCCCACGATTCTGACTTTTCTTCCCATGCTAGGAACCTGAAGGATCATCTTGTGACCAGAGGACATAGTGCTAGGACAGTCCAACAAGCCATTAACAATGTTTGTTCTCTCCCTAGATCTGATGTTCTCAGAAAGAAGGCTGACCACCAGGACACCACTGACAGAATACCCCTTGTGACTACCTTCCACCCTAATTTACCTCCTCTCTGCACCATCCTTCATGCTAATCACCATATTCTCCACACTTCTGATCGTCTCCTACAGGCCGTTCTTGACACTCCCATCGTGGCATTCTGATGCCCCCGCAACCTCAAGGATCTCATCGTTCGTGCTGAAGTCCCCTCCCTTACTGACCATTCTTCTCCCATTCAGCATGACACCTTCAAATGTACAGCCAACAGATGCATCATTTGCAATATACACATCCACGAAGGCGATATTTTCCAGAGTACCTTCACTAGCAGATCTCATCACACCAAGGGGAACATCACCTGCACCACTTCTAATGTTATATATATCTTATCACTTGCAAAGTTTGTAAGATGCAGTATGTAGGTGAAACCAAGACCACTCTCAAAAGACGCATCTATGGGCACAGATCCAATGTCACCACCACCAAGCTTGACACCCCAGTTGGGAACCATTTCAATCTTCCTAACCACTCCATCTCAGACATGTCTCTACAGGGCATTGAATTTTTAGGTACCCGTCCTGATTCTGTGCGTATCAGCAAAGAGAAGTTTTGGATGAGACGTCTTCGCACCATTCAACCTCATGATCTCAACATTCAGGAGGGTAATGACTAACTTCTTTTTTCTCACATTTCTTTCTTGATAGCTGTTTTTCCCCCCTTTCCCTTATAGCTTAGTTTAGTTTATTTGCAGGTGTTTGTTTTATTTGACTAATACATTCTGTTTCTCTTATCCATTCTTCTTTCTCTTTTATCCCTTACAGTTTTGGCTCACACTTCTTTTTTTTTTTTCTTTTTTTTTTGTTTTTATGTCTTCCCCTTGTTCTTTTACCTGTTTCACTTTTTTTTATTCCCCCCCCTACTTCTTCTTGTAGGTCTATAACACACAGGTCTACTAGGTGTGTTTTTTCCTTGGTTTTTTCTCTCTTCTTTCACTCTTTTCAACCCCTTAGCCTCTACTCTAATCCCTTCTTTGTTTACTCTCTCCTCCCTCTCCCAGCTAATCATCTCTCTTTTGTTCCAGTTTGCTGTTTAATCACACCTCTTCTTGCTTTTTGATTGGCTGGCTTCTTCACACCTTTTACATCCCCCTTTTGTTCTCTTCCCTCCTGGCTTGCCACTTAGGTGTAACTTTTTTCTGTCTTTCTCAATATCCATGTTTGTTCCGTACTTAACTGTGTCATTTTGTCTCTGACGAAGATTCTGCTAGGATCGAAAGCTCAGGCTCCTTTTGACTCCACAATATAATTTTGATAAAATTACATAACAAACTCAGTCTGATTTAATATCAATTCTCCCTGTACAGGATGGTGGTGCTGATATCTTCATCAATGGTATGCATGCACATAACAGAGCTCTACATGGAGATGTGGTAGCAGTCCAAATCCTGACTGGACAAGTCATTATGGTGAGATAAATCACAATGATAACAATGTACATGTACTTCTAATTAAGAGGTTGTAGGTTCAACAGCCCATCAGGGAAATCAGGGGAAATTATTTTCCCTTTTTTTTTTCCAGGCAGGGAAAGGCCAGGGAATTTGATAATAATACTTCAAAAGTCAGGGAATTTTGATTGGCCCAAAAATCGAAAGTTTCGTAGTCAGTCAGAGTAGTGTTTTACTGCAAATAGTTAAGGGCGACAACCAAGAAAAACACACAAAACTGGAAATGGCTTTAAATAATTATCAGGGAATTTTTAGATTTCATCAGGGAAAAATTAGGGAATTTTGTTTTCTTGAAATGCTGGGAAACCTGTTCAAATCCTGACTGGACAAGTCATTCTGGTGAAACAAATCACAATGATAATGTAACCGTGTCGGCTGTTCTTTGTCATATTATGAATACACTGTATGAGGGCAAATGACGAGCAGTCCTTATATAGTCAAGCTATTTACTATAATATTTTTCCTAAAATGCATGAAAACAAATTTGAAAGCTCACAAAATCTTTCCCACTAAAGTAGATTTGTTTTAGGCAACTTTCCATAATACCAAAAAGTGAATACCAAATAGTGGCATTCGTTACCGGATGTGCTAATCCCTTCTTGATAGGGGATTGGTATAACCGGCATATAATCCTGCTGTGCGGTATTTACGCAGTCAGCCACAACATTATCTTTTGGTAAGTCATCTTAAGCTTTCTTTTAACGATTTTCTCTTAGACCCCCAAGTCACAGCGAATGAGCACCCCAAGGAAACTATTAGCCAACCAACCCATCATTGCTGTATCTGAGAGCCCTGATCGTCTAGGTTCCTCTACGCCAGGTTCATCAACCCCTAAGAAGCTAGGAGGCTGGTACTTCTTTGGAAGCCAAGGTACAATACTTCAACAATACATGCCTTTATTGTTCTTACATGGCAATGCATGATGGGATAGAATTCTAGTCAATAGGCCGATGGCAGCGCACACCGCTGTGCTATAAATGTTATGAACACAATTTAAAAATGTTGTTTTCACAAATTCCTTTCTTACCAAAGATATTTTCCTTAAATTGTGTGAAAATATTCATAGTTTATACTTATCCGCACTAAGAATGTGGGGAACCAAATATACAGAACAAAGGATAAATCTGATTACTGATTGTAGCAGATAATATATGATATGTGAAAATACAAGCCTATCATGTCAATATATTTTTTTTAAAGTGCTATTATATATATATATATATATTTGAAAATAAATAAAAAACAAAATAAATCAAGACTTTCAACGTAATTTCATCCTTAAAATACTCAGGTGACTTTGACACAAGTAGATTGAATGAACTCAACGTATCAGACAATATGAACAGTCTTCATCTGAATGACTCTGAGGCAGCCTTTGGTTTTGCTGATGTCTCTGCAACGTCAGGTGAAGAACAGGATCGAGTGGGTGATCTGGTTCGCAGGGAGTGGTCAGATGCAAGGTGAGTGAAGCCCGGGGGGATCACTCACCACATGATGTGCTACGCATGCATGTCCCCAAAAGCGTGAAAAAGGGTCTGTTTTCAGCCTTTCGGCGGCGTAGACGCTCTCCTTAAAATAGGGGTGTTTTTTAATTTCAATTGCCATTTTCATAAAAATAGGGTGTTTTCAATGGAAATTGCTGTTTTGAGGTCAAAATTTCACCTTGTTTATGCCATTTAGGGTATGTTTTTTCCAGTCTGACGTTGAAAGGGGGTGCATATTTGACTTCATGCAATGAGACATTTAGGGTCCATTTTCAGTCTGACGTTGAAAAGGGGTGCAAATTCAACTTCATGCAATGAGACATTTAGGGTCCATTTTCAGGGTGTGGGGACACGCATGAGTAGCGCGGGAGTGAAGCTATCAGTGAGCAAGGTACCGTGGGTAGGGTGAATTGCCACATGGTCTACTCCCAATTCTTCTAAAGGCCTTGGCACACCTTATAATCCGACTGGCTCACGACTAAAGACTTTGGATCTGAAACCAATAAGCGTGACTTTTGCACGTTCTGTGTCAGATCCAAAGTGACCAGTCCTACGTCAGTGGGATTACAAGGTGTGCATAGGCTTTAATTGCCCATCTGGTCTCATCCCACATGGTCTTATTTTTTTTTTTATAACAGTAGACATGCCTATAAGCCTACCAATTAGAGGCTCTGTGTGACTGGGCCCCTACTCATTAGAGTTAGCAAAATGATGTATTTTAGACATGTTGAAACAAAAATTATTTAAAGTAATTATAGGTCAATTTACTTTTGAGCATATAAATGTGGATGGGCAGTTACATGCTGTATGAAGACACAAACAGGTTTTAGTTGTTTGAGGGGTTATGTTGAGCAAAAATCAGAAGAGCTATCCACTACTAAGTGAACAGAATTAAAATATATAAAATACATCTGAAACCCCTTGATTCACTCCTTTAAAAATAAATCTAAAACACTTGTTTCTTTTCTTTAAAAATACATTTTAGCCCCTTATTTCTTTTCTTTAAATGTACCTATGTCTGAAGTATCTTCTAGTAGTGAGATGGTTGGAGACACCCCTTATACACCTAGCAATACCAGCGGGTCTTTAACCATAAAATACATTAACCCTTTGGGTGCGACGGGCTTCTACAGAAGCCGAGCGAGGTGTTCAGTCTGCTACGACGGGCTTCTACAGAAGCCAAGATAATTCTCTAATATATTTACAAGCTTTTTCAGCTTTTCACCAGCTTTTTGGGGCTAAAGTCTTGAGGATTAGGACAAAGATATATTCATTTTTAATATCCATTAAAGAAATAACCTAGTTACGTGGAAAAAAATCAAGAAAAATTCACTTCATTTCAGCATTACCATAATTTTTTACATAAGAAACGAATTCCTGATCTTAACGTACGCGTACGCATCCGGAGGGGAAGAAATAATCAAATAAAGCTAGCTCGAGAGGAGAAATATGAAAGATAAAGATTGAGAATGAGAAGAAGAGAGAGAAATAGAAAGGTTAAGGGATTAAAACAATGTTCATTATTATAGATATATGAAACATTAGTTGCATGGAGATTAAGCCTGTCGATTTCCGATTCTCCCTAGGTTATATATACTTATCAAGATAATAAGAGGGGTTGATTATCTGAAGTTTGCTTGAACTAGTTTGTTGTAACTATAACGATGTAATTAAATGTAAAGTATGCCTAATGCAGTAGGTATTATAAGTTAAACGTCCCGCTTTTATTTCAAAACTTACATCTGCACTTTTAATGAATGGTGCTTAAATAGTCAAAGGTGCCATTGTCCAGAGGTGCGAAGCCGGCCGCTGTGATCTTTAATCCATATTTTATAGAAATAATTTGAAAGAAACAGGAACTCTTTTCAGGTGCTATTCAGTAGGCTCATCGATCGAACCGTGCGTGCTGTACATGCATTACGCACTTTGCATTGTGAATCTACTGGAAAGGAAGAAAGCGGAACTTCTGCCAAAATGACTTTATGATGACTTTACCTTACAGTGTTAGATAGAAAAATGTCTGCCCTTTCATGTTTATATTTACTACAAATCATGAAAATGACCGAGTTAGATGCAAGGAGTAATGAAAGCACAAAACATGACAAATTTCTATAATACTGTCAGTGTACAAAAAATCGCTCCGCCACAGGGGTAACAATCGCATTTCACAGGCCCGCGCTCAAAGGGTTAAAGATACATCTAAACCCCTTGTTTCTCTCTTTGTTAAATGTACCTAGGTCTGAAGTATCTTCTAGTAGTGAAGTGGTTGAAGACACCCCTCATACTCCCAGCAATACCAGAGGGTCTTGAACCATAAAACATATTAAAGATACATCTACACCTTTTGTTTCTCTCCGGGTCTGAAGTATCTTCTAGTAGTGAGTTGGTTGAAGACACCCTCATACTCCTAGCAATACCAGAGGGTCTTGAACCATAAAATACATTAAAGATACATCTAAACCTCTTGTTTCTCTCTCTGTTAAATGTACCCAGGTCTGAAGTATCTTCTAGTAGTGAGGTGGTGGAAGACACCCCTCATACTCCTAGCAATACCAGAGGGTCTTCAGCCAGTGGAGGAGGTACACCTCAGGTAGGATCAACATTCAGGTTGAGATACATTCACTAAAGAGTTTCACCTCATTTGAAGACAAAATTATGAAAATGTTCTTTTGACACAATCAGTAAAAATTACCTTGATTAGGTTAGCTTTCAGTAGCTGGATCTGCTACATGTACCATCTACAATTGTGCAATTACAAAACAGAACCTACTGATCGCGTAGCTACCAAAAACCACACTATTCATTGGAAGAAGAGTTTCATCCCATCGAAAGACCCCAATAAATTCACCAGGTGGATCAGAGTAGCCATCCATGTATGCATTGAACACAATAACATAACACAATTACCAGAGTTTAAGGCCAATACTCTCTTTCTTCACTTGAGGTGTTCAAGAAGAACTTGAAGACTGTACTATTTGATAAATGATGATATTTATTTACATGTATATTGAACATTGTAAAGCGCTGTGAAACTCACCATGAGTTATTAGAGCGCTGTGAAACTCACCATGAGTACATGTAATTAGAGCGCTATATAAATCTTTATATCCTATCCTTCAACATACAATCGTATTCTCTCACATCCATGTACCTCAATTGATTGCTTCACTATCAGTTTGTATTCAGAGCAAATCAGAGGAATAGGATTTATACTATTTTAAATGCATTTTTCATTTTGCATTTGTCAGAAACTCCTTGGTACAAGTGGAGATGATCTTCGTATGGCGCCCAAGACCGGTAAGGTGGTTTATATCTGTGAATACAAGCATTCCAGAGCAGCAAGTGGTCATCTTAAGCTGCCATCAAACCCGGTAAGGAACATATTACAAGTAAGGCAACTTACCAAAAGATAAAGCCATGGCCTTCTGCGTGAACACCGCGCAATGGCGCTTGAAACTTGATGTACCAATCCCCTCCAATCAAGTCAATGGAAGAATAATAAGGGAATGGTATGTCCGGCATATAATCCCGCTTTGCGGCGTTCACGCAGGGGGCCGCAGCTTTATCTCTTGGTAAGGCGCCTAATACAATTCAATTTCATTATTAATCATGGTAAAAGAACCCAGCAATAAATGGGACTATTTTTTGGAAGAAAATGATATTTAGATATTCTCCAGCTGTTGGTGACGTGCTTGCCAGATGAAACAGCATGAAAAGCTCATTTATTTGATATAAAATTGATCATGGTAGCACAAAATGTTTGGAAGATATACATGTAGTAGTTTTTATAATCTTTTGCAGACAATGTTTTTTTATTTTCTATTTTTCATTTTCATATTTTATTTGATTTAATATTATTATTATTACTATATTCATTTTTTCTATTATTATTCCCCCCCCCTTTTTTTTTTTTTTTTTTTTTTTTTTTTTTTTTTGGGGGGGGGGATGGGGCAGGGGTTAAATTGGTATGGTTAGGTTATGAGAGAGCAACGACCCCCAAAAACAATCTTATTAACCCCCCTCCCTCAATTTGTTGTCCTCAGAAAGCACCTGACGTTTTATTTGCTCCTTCTGATCACCGAGTACCTCGGATCTACATCCCAAGAAAGGAATGTCCAGCCAATTTCACACAGAGACCTCAGGACTATGCAAGCACTCTATTCATCGCACAGATCATTGATTAGCCATCTATCTCACCATTTGCAAAAGGGTAAGTTGAAGATCTAATTTCATAATATCAATATTGTAAGACTTTGATAGGATCTGTGGCCCGTATTCTCAAACGCCGCCTAACTTTAAGCCTAGCTTAAATCTGTGGTTTAGATATGGCTTACTAAATGGGAATCAATCCTGAAAAGTAGCTATTCAATTAATCATAATTTTTGGTAGTGAAACTATTAAAAATTGCTTGTTAACGATAAGTACAAAAGTGGGCTATTGCACGTTAAGTGTACACTTTTTAAAATATAGGTTTTTCCTCATTTTGGTATCTTTTAAACAATTACTATATCACGTTGGCCGTCTTATTTGATGGACCTCATCAACACCAACCTACAGTTCAATTTTTGTAACACTGCAAACATTATTTATGTTAAAATTAGCATTTTTAGGCCATTTTTAACGGAAAAGGGATTCTCATTTCATAATTTTTATTATGTTCACTGATATCATACATGGCTATCTTGAAAGTTGTGTGAAATATTAAGGTTTTATAGTGAGGATAGCCACTTTGTAACACCATGAAACTTGTTTGACGAAATTTGGCCAAGAAATGTGGAAGTGATGAATATTTTTGTAAAACGTATTTTGTCCGTTAAAGTTAAAAAATATGTCCTCTCCATAACACTTAGGTCAGCAGCAGTAAGATAAAATGATATGTATAGGCCCAAACTCTGTTTAAATAATCTTAATTATGTTTGAATATGAGGGCATGTCACAAATCAATGAACAAAATATGTGATATATATATTATTGCTTGGTTAATTTGACGACTTTTTTGTCCGTTAAAAGTGTGTCCTCTCCATAACAGGCATTTTCTTAATATTCTGAAGCACTGAGGCTTGCACCATCTATGGCACTGATACACAATAATGATATACCTCCATTTGATATTGTGAAATGTTATTTTCCATCTAAACACCTATAGATGGTCAGTATCTCACACTAATGCAGTGTTAAACTGAATGTCCTCTCCATAACATTGTCTTTCATTTTTTAAACAATGTACATAAACAATTATTTTCCAAGTATAATAACTTCCTTCATGTATGGAATATTTGATATGTTGTTCCACTCAATATTAGAATTAATTAGATGTCATTTCAACAGCAATAATTTTATTTTGGTATTGATTTTCATTAATTCATTTATGTAATTGGGTAATTTCTGAATGCAAAGACAGAAATATTCTAACAACTTAGTTTAACATTAAATAAATTTTAAAGGGATATTATTTGTAAGTGTGTAACTGACAAAATCTACTGATCATTGCAATCATTCACCACCCTGGTAGCGATATTATGTATGCCATTAGGTTGTTAAGGAGAGGACACATTTTTTTAACCAGGCACTTCAGGTACGGAAACAATGTCTGGATCAACTGCAATGGACCACTTTTACTTATGGGCAATTCCACGGTAACTAGGGTGGTATCTCACTTCGTGGAGACGTCTCCGCGACGGATAAAAAGTATTAGAGATGTCTCCGAGACATCTCAGCGACGTTTCAAGAGTCGCAGAATCTACTTTGAGACGGTTCTTTGAAACTGCTTTATCATAGTTTTTTCAAAAATTTGACAAAGCAGTTTCAAATAACCGTCTCAAAATAGTTTCTGTGACTCATGAAACGTCTCGGAGACGTCTCCAAGACAAATTGTTGAAACTTGTCGCGGAGACGTCTCCTCAACGTTTCATGAGTTGCAGAATCTACTTTGAGACGGTTCTTTGAAACTGCTTTATCATATTTTTTGAAAATTGTCGCGGAGACATCTGAGAGACATCTCTAATACCTTTTATCCGTCTCGGAGACGTCTCCGCAAGTGAGATACCACCCATAAATAATTCTGTGGAATTGCCCTTATATTAATTCATTTATCAGTTAGAATTTTTTTATCAGTTATATTAAAAATTCAACTTATATTTAAGAATTATAAGAATTCTCTTTTTCTATTGTTATTACTTACTATAAATACCAGTTTGATTGAAAATATGTATGATTATCTGACTTGGTACATGTATATGAAAACCAAAAGTATATAAAAGCTGGTGAATGTATTGATTTCAATATATTAAAAAAAAGGGTCAATTGCATAAACAAAGTGCCTCTCCAAAATGAGTCAAACTTTGAGAGTTTGGATTAAATAGAAAATAGATAATAAGACTTATATTAAAACTGGTGTATCAAGTTATACAATATAGAATAGACAATAGAATCTTCAACTGTGAAGGAGGCAGATCACCCTGAAGAAGAAGAAGAAGAAGAAGAAGAATATCAGTATTGATTTCAATTGTAAAATACTGTTTAAATAACATGAAACAATGTATTGAAGAACAAACCTTTTAGGCTATATATATGAATATTATGAGATAAAGTTGGAGCTGTATTGCTGGTGAATAATTTGAAGTTTATCCTCTCCAATACACGTCATTTGGCTCAGTAATGTTGCAATAATCTATTAGCATGTTCTTACAGAAATTTTAGAAATGAATGATGCATAGCAATTGACATGCAATAAGAGTTCATATTGCGAAGATATCTTAAATAAATGTCCTCTCTAAAAGACCCGAATGAATTGAGTTTGGAAGCTCATACTTCTTTTTAATTAAATATGCATTTACTTATTTTATTTATTATTCTTATTTATGTATTTATTTATGCTTACATAGCATCCAATAATTTAGACACAAATACAACACTACCAAATTTGAAGTAAATGTAAGAAGACACAAAAAAGTTCCCAAGTCATTAAATAAATTCAACCTCCCATTTTCAGTTTTTCTATTGAATACACTAATTTTATGGCAAAATATGGCCTAATCGAAGAGGAAATAAGTGCATCAACATCTTATAAGTATACATTTGCATATAAATGTACAGAAAACTATATTTAAGCCATTTACAGGTGTAATGAAGCTGATGTTTTCTTTGTTAAACCAAATGTCCTCTCCAAACCCCTATTTTGTTACTATATTTCAATCAAATATTTCAATATGTAAACATGGACTTGACACTCTATAATTTTACACATTTCTGACATATACCCCAAACATTCAGATTCTGTGCATCTTTTGCTCTAACAACAACTTTTATTTTTGACCCCCAGTGAGAAAAAAAGTGTACACTTAACCCTAAAAAGACTGGGGGGGGGCTCATTCAGCCCCCCCCTCGACATTTTTCGCGATAACTTAGCAATGCGGCAAAAAATTTCGCCGAGACTTCGTGACTATTTTCTTTCAAGTCTCGCGTAACTTTTGAGACCAAATTTGTGATGCCCGGGTACGCGGTTCCGAAATTACGTAACATTTTGTAACCGTGCGTCAGACCCAAAATTGCTCAAATACGTGATTTTGTGTACAAATCCAATGCAAATTGTGTTTTTAGCAAAAATTCATAAATGTGTCATTATTTTCTCTTTTAAAGATTAATATCAATTAATTTAAGGTTGTTTATGATTGAAATAGTGTCACCGATGATTTCCATTGAAAAAACAATAAAAAACAAAAAGTCGA
>CALNVZ010003431.1:30446283-30456962 GCA_940671915.1 Paracentrotus lividus | reverse complement strand
GAATGAGCCCCCCCCCCCCAGTCTTTATGTGTGTCAAAATAGCCCAGTCTTTTTAGGGTTAAGCATTTTAGAGAGTGAGAGGAAGAGGAGCGTAATAAGTATAGAGGGACTGAAGGAGAAGGAAAGCTTCTAGGAATAAATGGAGAGAAAGGTCAAAGGTCTTCGAAGATAAATATGGAGATGGTAGATAAATGAAGAGAGAGTGAGTGAGATTAATAACAGAAATAAGGAAAGGAGATAAATTTTACAATTTAAAGCATAACAATTTTGAAGAGAGAGATCAGCACGAGAGATGACCACTTACAGTACGATTATATAATATATATATTATAAATTGGAAGAATTGAAAAGCATGTGTAATGTGGATGAGCTTGAAGAGAGGGGGCTGAAAAAATAAATTTCCAAAAATATTTGGAGTTATACAAGTTCCAGAATTAAAGAGAGAGTTCTCGTGGAAAAGTGCCCTTGTTGGACGCAGATTCTTACATGTCTTTTCTCATGTCTTAAGGACAGTTAAATGGCGAGAGCCTTCAGGAAAATTTTTTTCAGACAAGTAAATCTCATTATAACCTCTCCAAATCTTAATTTAGGAAAGGTAATTCAACAATACTGCTTTGTTTTATTTTACCAATTATTTAACATCTTTTGACATCATGGGTTGAACAAGAAAAACACCTGTTTTTGAGATCTCCCTGCCCTCGTATTCTTCTTCTCAATAGGTTCTATTTTCCTTTCCCTTTTCTGAAAGCTTTGTTTTTGGTCAAGTCGATAGTTTCTATTAGGTGTACTTTTCTGTCTTTCTCATATCCATGTTTGTTCCGTACTTAACTGTGTCATTTTGTCTCTGACAGAAGATTCTGCTAGGAATCGAAAGCTCAGGCTCCTTTTGACTCCACAATATAATTTTTGATAAAAATTACATAAAAACTCAGTCTGTTTATATTCAATTCTCCTGTACAGGATGGTGGTGCTGGATATTTTTCATCAATGGTATGCATGCACATAACAGAGCTCTACATGGAGATGTGGTAGCAAGTCCAAATCCTGACTGGACAAGTCATTAATGGTGAATAAATCACAATGAAACAATTACATGTACTTCTAATTAGAGGTTGTAGGTTCAACAGCCCATCAGGGAAATCATGGAAATTATTTCCCCCTTTTTTTTTCCAGCAGGGGAAAGGCCAGGGAATTTTGATAATAATACTCAAAGTCAGGGAATTTTGATTGGCCCACAAAATCGAAAGTTTCGTAGTCAGTTCAGAGTAAGTGTTTTAACTGCAAATAGTAAGGAAGGCGACAACCAAGGAAAAACACAGCAAAACTGGAAATGGCTTTTAATAATTATCAGGGAATTTTAGATCATCAGGAAAAATAGGGAATTTTTGTTTTCTTGAAAGCTGGGGAGAGACCTGTTCAAATCCTGACTGACCAAGTCATTCTGTGAAACAAATCAACAATGATTAATGTAACCGTGTCGGCTGTTCTTTGTCATATTATGAATACACTGTTATGAAGGGCAATGACCGACAGTCCCTTATAATAGTCAAAAGCCATTTACTATAATGATTTTTCCTAAAATGCATTGAAAACAAATTTGAAAAGCTCACCAAAAATCCTTTCCCACTAAAGTAGATTGTTTTAGGCAACTCCATGAATACCAAAAAGTGAATACCAAATAGTGGCATTGTTACCGGATGTGCTAATCCCTTTGATAGGGGATTGTATAACCGGCATATAATCCTGCTGTGCGGTATTACGCATGTCAGCCACAACATTATCTTTTGGTAAGTCATCTTAAGCTTTCTTTTTTAACGATTTTCTCTGTAGAACCCCAAGTCACAGCGAATGAGCACCCCAAAGGAAATATTGAGCCAACCAACCATCATTGCTGGGGTATCTGAGAGCCCTGATCTCTAGGTTCCCTACGCCAGGTTCATCAACCCCTAAGAAGCTAGGAGCTGGGTACTTCTTTGAGAAGCCAAGGTAGCAATACTTCAACAATACATGCCTTTATGTTCTTACATGGCAATGCAGATGATAGAAATTCATAGTCAATAGGCCGATGCAGCGCCACATTCGCGCTGTGCATATAAATGTTATGAACACAATTTAAAAATGTTGTTTCTCACAAATTCCTTTCTTACCAAAATATTTTCCTTAAATTGTGTGAAAATATTTCATAGTTTATACTTATCCCACTAAGAATGTGGGGAACCAAATTATACAACAAAGGATAAAGTCTGATACTTGATTTGAGCAAGAAATATATGATATGGTGAAAATACAAGCCTATCATGTCAATATATTTTTTTTAAATGCTATTATTATAATAATATATATTTTGAAAATAAAATAAAAAACAAAAATAAATCAGACTTTCAACGAATTTCACCTTAAATACTCAGGTGACTTGACACAAGTAGATTGAATGAAACTCAACGATCAGACAATATGAACAGTTCTTCAATCTGAATGACTCTGAGGCCAAGCCTTTGTTTGCTGATATGTCTCTGAACGTCAGGTGAAGAACAGGATGAGGGAGTTCTGGCTTCGCAGGGATGGTTCATGATGCAAGGTGAGTGAGCGGGGGATCACTCACACATGATTGCCTACGCATGCCATGTACCCCAAAAAAGCGCTGAAAAGGTCTTTTTCAGCCCTTCGGCGGCGTAGACGCTACTCCTTTAAAATAAGGGGTGTTTTTTTAATTTCAATCTACAGCGATTTCATAAAAATAGGGTGTTTCAATGGAAATTGCTGTTTTGAGGTCAAAATTTCACCTTGTTTATGCATTTAGGTATGTTTTTTCCAGTTCTGACGTTGAAGAGGGTGCATATTGATTCATGCAATGAGAACATTTAGGGTCACATTTCAGTCTGACGTTGAAAGGGTGCAATTCAACTTCATGGGCAATGAGACATTAGGGTCCATTTTCAGGTGTGGGGACACGCATGAGGTAGCGGGAGTGAAGCTACAGTGAGCAAGGTACCGTGGGTAGGGTGAATTGCCACATGTGTCGTACCCCAATTCTTCTAAAGGCCTGGCAACCTTATAATCCCGAACTGGCCACGACTAAAGACTTTGATCTGAAACCAATAACGTGACTTTTGCACGTTCTGTGTCAGATTCCAATAGTGACCCAGTCTACGTCAGTGGATTACAAGGTGTGCATAGGCTTTTAATGGCCCATTCTGGTCTCATCTCCACATGGTCTTAATTTTTTTTTTATAACCAGTAGACAGCCTATAAGCCTACCAATTAGACTCTGTGTGACTGGGCCCCTACTCATTAGAGTTTAGCAAAGATGTTATTTAGACATGTTAAAACAAAATTATTTTAGTAATTATAGGTCAATTTACTTTTGAGCATATAAATGTGGATGGGCAGTACATGCTGTATGAAGACACAAGAACAGGTTTTAGTTGTTTGAGGGGTTATGTTGAGCAAAAATCAGAAGAGCTATCCACTACTTAAGTGAACAGAATTAAATAATAAAATATACTCATCTGAAACCCCTTGATCTCACTGTTTAAAAATAAATCTAAAAACACTTGTTTTCTTTTCTTAAAATACATTTTAGCCCCTTATTTCTTTTCTTTAAATGTACCTATGTCTGAAGTATCTTCTAGTAGCTGAGATGGTTGGAGCACCCCTTATATCACCTAGCAATACCAGCGGGTCTTTAACCATAAAATACATTAACCCTTTGGTGCGAACGGGCTTCTACAGAAGCCGAGCGAGGTGTTTCAGTCTGCTACGACGGGCCTTCTACAGAAGCCAAGATAATTCTCTAAAATATATTTACAAGCTTTTTCAGCTTTTCACCAGCTTTTTGGGGCTAAAGTCTTGAGGATTAGGACAAAGATATATTCATTTTAATATCCATTAAAGAAATAACTAGTTACGTGGAAAAAAATCAAGAAAAATTCACATTCATTTCAGCATTACCATAATTTTTTACAATAGAGACGAATTCCTGAATCTTAACGTACGCGTACGCATCCGGAGGGGAAGAAATAATCAAATAAAGCTAGCTCGAGAGGAGAAATATGAAAGATAAAGATTGAGAATGAGAAGAAGAAGAGAAATAGAAAGGTTAAGGGATTAAAACAATGTTCATTATTTATAGATATATAAACATTAGTTGCATGGAGATTTAAGCCTGTCGATTTCCGATTCTCCCTAGGTATATATACTTATCAAGATAATAAGAGGGGTTGATTATCTGAAGTTTGCTTGAACTAGTTTGTTGTAACTATAACGATGTAATTAATGTAAAGTTGCCTAATGCAGTAGGTATTATAAGTTAAACGTCCCGCTTTTATTTTCAAAACTTACATCTGCACTTTTAATGAATGGTGCTTAAATAGTCAAAGGTGCCATTGTCCCAGAGGTGCGAAGCCGGCCGCTGTGATCTTTAATCCATATTTTATAGAAATAATTTGAAAAGAAACAGGAACTCTTTCAGGTGCTATTCAGTAGGCCTCCATCGATCGAACCGTGCGTGCTGTACATGCATTACGCACTTGCATTGTGAATCTACTGGAAAGGAAGAAAGCGGAACTTCCGCCAAAATGACTTTAATGATGACTTTACCTTACAGTGTTAGATAGAAAAATGTCTGCCCTTCATGTTTATATTTACTCATCATGAAAATGACCGAGTTAGATGCAAGGAGTAATGAAAGCACAAAACATGACAAATTTCATAATACTGTCAGTGTACAAAAAAATCGCTCCCACAAGGGGTAACAATCGCATTTCACAGGCCCGCGCTCAAACAGGGTTAAAGATACATCTAACCCTTGTTTTCTCTCTTTGTTAAATGTACCTAGGTCTGAAGTATCTTCTAGTAGATGAAGTGGTTGAAGACACCCCTCATACTCCCAGCAATTACCAGAGGGTCTTGAACCATAAAACATATTAAAGATACATCTACACTTTTGTTTTCTCCGGGTCTGAAGTATCTTCTAGTAGTGAGTTGGTTGAAGACACCCTCATACTCCTAGCAATACCAGAGGGTCTGAACCATAAAATACTTAAAGATACATTAACCTCTTGTTTCTCTCTCTGTTTAAATGTACCCAGGTCTGAAGTATCTTCTAGTAGTGAGGTGGTGGAAGACACCTCATACTCCTAGCAATACCAGAGGGTCTTCAGCCAGTGGAGGAGGTACACCTCAGGTAGGATCAACATTCAGGTTGAGATAACATTCACTAAAGAGTATTCACCTCATTTGAAGACAAAATTATGAAAATGTTCTTTTGACACAATCAGTAAAAAATTAACCTTGATTAGGTTATGCTTTCAGTAGCTGGATTCTGCTACATGTACCATCTACAATTTGTGCAATTACAAAACAGACCTACTGATCGCGTAGCTACAAAAACACACTATTCATTGAAGAAGAGTTTCATCCCATCGAAAGACCCAATAAATTCACCAGGTGGATCAGAGTAGCCATCCATGTCTGCATTGAACACAATAACATAACACAATTACCACAGAGTTAATGGCCAATACTCTCTTTCTTCACTTAGGTGTTCAAGAAGAACTTGAAGACTGTAATTTGATAAATGATGATATTTTATTTAATGTATATTGAACATTGTAAAGCGCTGTGAAAAACTCACCATGAGTTATTAGAGCGCTGTGAAACTCACCATGAGTACATGTAATTAGAGCGCTATATAAATCTTTATATCCTATCCTTCAACATACAATCGTATTCTCTCACATCCATGTACCTCAATTGATTGCTTCACTATCAGTTTGTATTCAGAGCAAATCAGAGAGATATGGATCATTTTAATGCATTTTTCATTTTGGCATTTGTCAGAAACTCCTTGGTACAAGTGGAGATGATCTTCGTATGGCGCCCAAGACCGGTAAGGTGGTTTTATATCTGTGAATACAAGCATTCCAGAGCAGCAAGTGGTCATCTTAAGCTGCCATCAAACCCGGTAAGGAACATATTACAAGTAAGCAACTTACCAAAAGATAAAGCCATGGCCTTCTGCGTGAACACCGCGCAATAGGCGCTTGAAACTTGATGTACCAATCCCCTCCAATCAAGTCAATGGAAGAATAATAAGGGAATGGTATGTCGGCATATAATCCCGCTTTGCGGCGTTCACGCAGGGGGCCGCAGCTTTATCTCTTGTAAGGCCGCCTAATACAATTCAATTTCATTATTAATTCATGGTAAAAGAACCCAGCATAAATGGGACTATTTTTTGGAAGAAATGAATATTAGATATTCTCGCAGCTGTTGGTGACGTGCTTGCCAGATGAAACAGCAATAAAGCTCATTTTTTTTGATATAAATTGATCATGGTAGCACAAAATGTTTGGAAGATATACATGTAGTAGTTTTTATAATCTTTTGCAGACAATGTTTTTTTATTTTCTATTTTTTCATTTTATCTATTTATTTGATTTAATATTATTATTATTACTATATTCATTTTTCTATTATTATTCCCCCCCCTTTTTTTTTTTTTTTTTTTTGGGGGGGGGGATGGGGCAGGGGTTAAATTGGTATGGTTAGGTTATGAGAGAGCAACGACCCCAAAAAACAATCTTATTAACCCCCTCCCTCAATTTGTTGTCCTCAGAAAGCACCTGACGTTTTATTTGCTCCTTCTGATCACCGAGTACCTCGGATCTACATCCCAAGAAAGGAATGTCCAGCCAATTTCACACAGAGACCTCAGGACTATGCAAGCACTCTATTCATCGCACAGATCATTGATTAGCCATCTATCTCACCATTTGCAAAAGGGTAAGTTGAAGATCTAATTTCATAATATCAATATTGTAAGACTTTGATAGGATCTGTGGCCCGTATTCTCAACGCCGCCTAACTTTAAGCCTAGCTTAAATCTGTGGTTTAGATATGGGCTTACTAATGGGAATCAATCCTGAAAAGTAGCTATTCAATTAATCATAATTTTTGGTAGTGAAACTATTAAAATTGCTTGTTAACGATATAAAAAGTGGGCTATTGCACGTTAAGTGTACACTTTTTAAAAAATATGGTTTTTCCTCATTTTGGTATCTTTTAAACAATTACTATATCACGTTGGCCGTCTTATTTGATGGACCTCATCAACACCAACCTACAGTTCAATTTTTGTAACACTGCAAACATTATTTATGTTAAAATTAGCATTTTTAGGCCATTTTTTAACGGAAAAGGGATTCTCATTTCATAAATTTTATTATGTCACTGATATCATACATGGCTATCTTGAAAGTTGTGTGAAATATTAAGGTTTTTAGTGAGGATAGCCACTTTGTAACACCATGAAACTTTGTTTGACGAAATTTGGCCAAGAAATGTGGAAGTGATGAATATTTTTGTAAAAGTATTTGTCCGTTAAAGTTAAAAAATATGTCCTCTCCATAACACTTAGGTCAGCAGCAGTAAGATAAAATGATATGTATAGGCCAAACTCTGTTTAAATAATCTTAATTATGTTTGAATATGAGGGCATGTCACAAATAATGAACAAAATATGTGATATATATATTATTGCTTGGTTAATTTGACGACTTTTTTGTCCGTTAAAAAGTGTGCCCTCTCCATAACAGGCATTTTCTTAATATTCTGAGCACTGAGGCTTGCACCATCTATGGCACTGATACACAATAATGATATACCTCCATTTGATATTGTGAAATGTTATTTTCCATCTAAACACCTATAGATGGTCAGTATCTCACACTAATGCAGTGTTAAACTGAATGTCCTCTCCATAACATTGTCTTTCATTTTTTAAAACAATGTACATAAACAATTATTTTCAAGTATAATAACTTCCTTCATGTATGGAATATTTGATATGTTGTTCCACTCAATATTAGAATTAATTAATGTCATTTCAACAGCAATTAATTTTATTTTGGTATTGATTTTCATTAATTCATTTATGTAATTGGGTAATTTCTGAATGCAAAGACAGAAATATTCTAACAACTTAGTTTAACATTAAATAAATTTTAAAGGGATATTATTTGTAAGTGTGTAACTGACAAAATCTACTGATCATTGCAATCATTCACCACCCCTGGTAGCGATATTATGTATGCCATTAGGTTGTTAAGGAGAGGACACATTTTTTTAACCAGGCACTTCAGGTACGGAACAATGTCTGGATCAACTGCAATGGACCACTTTTACTTATGGGCAATTCCACAGGTAACTAGGGTGGTATCTCACTTCGTGGAGACGTCTCCGCGACGATAAAAAGTTATTAGAGATGTCTCCGAGACATCTCAGCGACGTTTCAAGAGTCGCAGAATCTACTTTGAGACGGTTCTTTGAAACTGCTTTATCATAGTTTTTTCAAAAATTTGACAAAGCAGTTTCAAAATAACCGTCTCAAAATAGTTTCTGTGACTCATGAAACGTCTCGGAGACGTCTCCAAGACAAATTGTTGAAACTTGTCGCGGAGACGTCTCCTCAACGTTTCATGAGTTGCAGAATCTACTTTGAGACGGTTCTTTGAAACTGCTTTATCATATTTATTTTTGAAAAATTGTCGCGGAGACATCTGAGAGACATCTCTAATACCTTTATCCGTCTCGGAGACGTCTCCGCAAGTGAGATACCACCCATAAATAATTCTGTGGAATTGCCCTTATATAAATTCATTTATCAGTTAGAATTTTTTATTCAGTTATATTAAAAATTCAACTTATTTTAAGAATTATAAGAATTCTCTTTTTCTATTGTTATTACTTTACTATAAATACCAGTTTGATTGAAAATATGTATGATTAGTCTGACATTTGGTACATGTATATGAAAACAAAAGTATATAAAAGCTGGTGAATGTATTGATTTCATATATTAAAAAAAAAGGGTCAATTGCATAAACAAAGTGCCTCTCCAAATGAGTCAAACTTTGAGAGTTTGGATTAAATAGAAAATAGATAATAAGACTTATATTAAAACTGGTGTATCAAGTTATACAATATAGAATAGACAATAGAATCTTCAACTGTGAAGGGGCAGATCACCCTGAGAAGAAGAAGAAGAAGAAGAAGAGAATATCAGTATTGATTTCAATTGTAAAATACTGTTTAAATAACATGAAACAATGTATTGAAGAACAACCTTTTAGGCTATATTATATGAATATTATGAGATAAAGTTGGAGCTGTATTGCTGGTGAATAATTTGAAGTTTATCCTCTCCAATACACGTCATTTGGCTCAGTAATGTTGCAATAATCTATTAGCATGTTCTTACAGAAATTTTAAGAAATGAATGATGCATAGCAATTGACATGCAATAAGAGTTCATATTGCGAAGATATCTTAAATAAATGTCCTCTTAAAAAGACCCGAATGAATTGAGTTTGGAAGCTCATACTTCTTTAATTAAATATGCATTTACTTATTTTTATTTATTATTCTTATTTATGTATTTATTTTAGCTTACATAGCATCCAAAATTTAGACACAAATACTACCAAATTTGAAGTAAATGTAAGAAGACACAAAAAAAGTTCCCAAGTCATTAAATAAATTCAACCTCCCATTTTCAGTTTTTCTATTGAATACACTAATTTTATGGCAAAATATGGCCTAATCGAAGAGGAAATAAGTGCACAACATACTTATAAGTATACATTTGCATATAAATGTACAGAAAACTATATTTAAGCCATTTACAGGTGTAATGAAGCTGATGTTTTCTTTGTTAAACCAAATGTCCCTCCCAAAACCCCTATTTTGGTTACTATATTTCAATCAAATATTTCAATATGTAAACATGGACTTGACACTCTATAATTTTACACATTTTCTGACATATACCCCACATTCAGATTCTGATGCATCTTTTGCTCTAACAACAACTTTTATTTTGACGCCCAGTGAGAAAAAAAGTGTACACTTAACCCTAAAAAGACTGGGGGGGGCTCATTCAGCCCCCTCGACATTTTTCGCGATAACTTAGCAATGCGGCAAAAAATATTCGCCAGAGACTTCGTGACTATTTTCTTTTCAAGTCTCGCGAACTTTTGAGACCAAATTTGTGATGCCCGGGTACCGCGGTCCGAAATTACGTAACATTTTGTAACCGTGCGTCAGACCCAAAATTGCTCAAATTACGTGATTTTGTGTAACAAATCAATGCAAATTGTGTTTTTAGCAAAAATTCATAAATGTGTCATTATTTTCTCTTTTAAAGATTAATATCAATTAATTTAAGGTTGTTTATTGATTGAAATAGTGTCACGCGATGATTTCCATTGAAAAAACAATAAAAAACAAAAAGTCGAAAAACAAAGAAATACATAAAGAAATTTTAAAAACAATAGAATACATAAGAAATAAATCTTGAATACAGAATTTTTTTTAACACATGTTTCACCAGAAGCCTACAAAGAGCCTGTAAACCAAAAATTAGCACTTTCAGGGCTTTATTTAATTAATTAGAGCAAATCTTTGAATTTATGCATAAATTAGCATTAATTAATTAGTACTGAAATTTTTCGGAGAATGCCGACTCTTCAGTTTTGGAGAGGATGCCATGGGTAACGCGCAGTGCCAATTTTCGGCGCGATCGCGCGCTCAACGGCCGAGATCTTAGGGGGGGGCTGAATGAGCCCCCCCCAGTCTTTATGTGTGTCAAAATAGCCCAGTCTTTTTTAGGGTTAAGC
>CALNVZ010003431.1:30410351-30446258 GCA_940671915.1 Paracentrotus lividus | reverse complement strand
TTTTAGGGTTAACATGAAATAGCTCAAGTACAAAAACACGATTCCAGAATTCAGTGAAGGTGATAGTTACATGCAACATAGATTGATTCCCTTTTAGCATGCTATAGTTAAACCACAGATTTAAGCCAGGCTTAAAGTTGAGAATACGGGCCATTATGTTTTATGCAGATTGTGTTAATTCCAAATGAAGACATTCTGTATATACACTGTACCGGTATCTTGATCATGATGTTCAATCTACTAATTGTAGTGTTATACCCATTACATAGACTGTCGTAAATGTTGATTAAAAGCGGGGCCAACCCCTACTAGCAAATCTCTCGTTCCAAGTTTCCATAATCAAGTGAACATGTGACAATGTGCTCCGTATAATTAAGCTTTGTTATAAGTGGGTAATTTACTTACATGTAGTCCTGAGCACCTTTTTATTTTATATCCGCAACAGACTGAAGATAATGTACAATTCTGATATTTGCTTCAATGACTATCTCTGGGGCCAGACCCTAACACTTTTATTTTAATGACTTACTTCCGTCCTGGACCAAGCTCTAAACCCAACCCTTACCCTAACCCTAAACCTTTATGTAACAGTGCAACCCCAATTTATATATGCACGAAATATGAATGAAATGCAAACTAGTATTTACTATAGTAACCTGATAGTTCTAAATGTGTTTTTATCAATTTGTCCCTATATTTATATGATTGCTTACAGGCATCTGCTATACAGTATTGGACAGGCTGGAGAGGTAGAAGCTGAAACAGCAGCAATGCTGATTGAGCATGGTATTGATAGCTCAGAGTTTTCTGCTGATGTAAGTCTATTCAATTTTCCTCTAGAGCCATTTCTGTACATACAAATCCATTCTATTTCAATTCTCTATGTTCTTTAACCCTATTCAGACTGGAATTTTCAAGAGGAGATTTTGACTGGGGGGGGGGTCAATTTGACCCCCCCCCTGAGATCTCGGCCGCGGATAGTCCGCTCGCGGGAATTTTGCGCGAACGTCGCTGCACATGTAAAGGGTGTCGCTGGTATGTTTTTTTTGAAAAAAAATTTCACTGATTTAATTTTATGCTAATTTATGCATACTCATATATGCAAATAGTGATGCTTTTTTATGAAATCGTTAATATTTCATTAATAAAATAGTTATGAAGCCAAATTTTTTCTGAAAAGTTGCTGAGTACAAAGACAACAGTATTGAATAGACAAATTCAGAAATTTCAAATTAATTTCTTTTGTATTCTATTGTTTTATGATTTTCTTATGTATTCTATGTTTTTATTTCTTATGTATTTCTTTTTTTTGTAATTTTTATGCTTGAGAAATTTGAATCAATATAAAGACAAATTTAATCAATCAAAAGGCTCAGAAGGCACAATTATCAGTGTTATAAAGAAATTTAGAAAAAAGCAGTAATTTGTAACACAACGCATGCAAAAATGACGATTTTGTTCAATTTAGGCCTGACATGCGATTACGTAATGTTGCGTAATGCGACAACGGAGTATCCGATTTTTCGAACTTGGTGTCAAAATTTGCGGGACACTTGAAAGAAAAAAAGTCATAAAGCGCTGGGTTGCATTCCCAGCGGTTGCGGATTTCGTACAGGGGGGTCAAATTGACCCCCCCCCCCCCAGTCTGAATAGGGTTAAAGTATTTTGAAATTTCTTGGAGTTGACTTCCCGCTTGATTTGGCCATTCAACTGAGACACGTCTTTCTCTCTCTTCTGTTAATCTCTATCCTCCTAACTTTCTTGTCAACGTAAATCTTTCATTTCATGCTTTCTGTGGACAATGACTATTTTATTTGATTTACACATGAATACTTATTGATACATGTAGAGTAGTAGATGTGGAATTGTCAATAGACAATTATTCCAAGCATTGGAATAATTATCTGTTTGGGGGGTACTGTAAAGCACTTGGCTTGCATTTTTTGCAGGTTTTGGCCACTACGCGATTTAAGTGTCCTGTGGCATTTTTGTTAAAACCTGCTCCACCACATAGCAAGATGAAAAGTTCAAGTTCAAGTTCAAGTTATTCAAACCATCAAAACACAACATTTTAACAAAATAATTGACAAAGATAGAACATGATGGGTTTGGACCCCGGAGAAAGCAGAGCTTGTGATAGGGGCCCCTTACACGGTACAGTATAAACACAAAACAAGTATAATACATTTGTAGTATAATTGAATATGGCATAACAATAAACAATGTATGGGGATTAAACATGGAATACCAAAAGTTTAAAAATCACATACACAACACAACACACACACACAAATTACACACACAATTACACACACACACCCACACGCAGCAGAACACGCAGACATACACAACGTGGTTTTCCGGTATTTACTTTAACATGTTTTGTAATTTCTCAAAAAGATATTTTTTACATGAAAGTTTAAATTAGATAATTTGGGCTGGACCTGATGTTTTGGGTAACTTGTTCCATTCTTTGATGCAAACAACTACAAAAGAGTTCAAAGCAGTTTGTGTCCTTGCTAGAGGTTGATGGATAGGTTCTTTGACGTGTGTATATTGATGAACAGTAGAATTTACAATAAACGCATCTTTTAAAATGAATCTATTTGAGGCCGATTGAGATTTGTACATGAATATCAAGCAATTCAAAGAGACCAATTCATCAAGAGGCAAAATTTGAAGTTGGCAAAAATAGAGGAGTATTGGACTTCTGTATATTTGAATTTGTAATGATCCTGATGGCTTTCTTCTGAAGACGATCAACTTGTTTATATGGCTCCTATACGTATTCCCCATGCAACATTACAATAAGTAGGGGGGATAATGAGAGCATTATAAGAGTTACTAAAGTTTCTTTTGGTAAAAAGAAGCGTAACTTGGAAATGACACCTACACTCCTCGAGACCTTGGTACAAACATTACTAAGGTGATCTTTCCAAGTTAAATGATCATCCACTGTAACTCCAAGAAACCTTACATTTTGACTTCGGGTGATCAGATGACCACCAATTGTCAAGGCATCAGTATTATCTGGAATTCTTTTCCCCTTTAATCTAAGACAACATATTGAGTCTTATTGGCATTTAACAAAGTGTTACAACAAAACCACTTGAATATATTGCTAACTTCTGTATTTGCAGACAGAATAAGATATGCATGTTTTTGTGGTGAGAGAGCAAGCAAGTACATCAGCAAAGTGAATAGGTAACAACTGAGATGAGTTTATAACATCATTAACATAAATCAAGAAAAGTAAGGGACCCAGGACAGAGCCCTGAGGCACACCATATTTTACTTTACTAGATTGAGATTTAACTCCATTAACCATTACAAACTGTAATCGATTATGTAAGTAACTTTTGAACCAATCTGAAGCAATTCCACGAATGCCATAATGCTCAAGCTTGCTTATATATATCATGGTCGATAGTGTCAAAAGCTTTCGACAAGTCCAAAAACACCCCAAGACAAAACTTCCCTGCATCAATCGCATTATATAATAGTATTAACCAAATTCAAGACACCCATACTTGTCGAGCAATTCTTGCGAAAGCAAATTGTTGTGGAGATGAGAACATCATGAAGTCGAAGGAAGTCATCCAATCTTATACACTTCCATCTAGAATTTTTGAAAATATGGGTAACAAAGCAATTGGTCTATAATTCTCAATATTCTTACGATCACCTCAAAGGGGACACATTTGCCATATGCCCTCTTAACGACCATGTCACAGAATTTCCCCAGGAGTGGACATATTGGTTACCTTTATACTCTGTCCGAAACAAAGAATTAACCAATATCAATCAAAACATATAGTTTACATGAATTTTACAGAAGTTTAAGTCAGCACGGTGGTACTCCGCATGTCGCTCACTTTATCATGAGTGATATTTACCACCAAGTAGTTGATAATCAGTTACACCCTTTCAACCTCTGTGAGAGACACAGAATAGTTTGTCCTTGAAATTAGTCAAATTCTCATACTTACAGAATTACCATTTTGTTAAAATTTCATTCAATATAAGGTACTTCAATTTTAAAAGGTTTTCATCTATGTTTTTGTAATGTTTGGTACTGTCTATAAATTTATTATATAATCTATACTGCAGTGTTGGTTTACTGAATGTTTGTTATTTTTGTGAACCATTATTTGTCCTTGGACAAATGCATTGCATTGGATTGTTACCAAGTAAAACCAAATTAAATTTGTTTTTTTGCAGGTCCTTGAAGATCTTCCTAAAGAGCGTCCTTGGAGGATACCGTCGGAGGAGTTGTCACAGCAATGTGACCTGAGGTCAGAGTGCATCTTCACCATCGATCCAACCACTGCCAGAGATCTAGATGATGGCCTTCATTGTAAACCACTAGGAGATGGTGAGTTCATCAAAGGGTTTCTTCTTCTTGTCAGAATTACAACACCTCCTTCAATTCTCAAGATCCTTGCAGTTTTACCTTGACAAGCTAGGTTTAATACACTGGGTGAAACACCCTTCAATTTTACAAATTGTGTCATGGTTTTAACATGCATAGGGCCATGTGTAGCTCTCCTAAACACAGGACCAACATTAGCATCCTTTCCCCTGGACAGAGTGCTTTCCAACTGCATTCACACCTGCACTGAATATAGCGGCAAGGCATGCCTATACACACAACGTTAGCATCAGTTTTGGGGGGCAAGACGTCTCTCACCATGCCCGGGACTCAAACCCATGCTGATTATACGATCTTATCTGAAACTGGCGCTCTCACAACTGAGTTGCACTGCTTTCTCAAAGGATGTCTACTAGCAGATGGTTTTACTCTCTAATTGTTTAATACCACATCAGCTAAACCCATTTGTTCCACTATCAATCTGGCCTAATTGCTCTTTGGTTTAATCACTTGGTCTAATACTCACTAGGGCTGATCATCATTTACTGTATAAGCCAATATTTTGGCGTACACTGTACAGATGTTTTCATGATTTTGGACTAGTTGGGAAAATTTGCGAGGGTTAAATTTGCAATTTTGGTGATGACTTCATCACTTTATTTTACAATACAGTAGTCTGATTACCAGATGGTCTGAATTGCCCCCTCGTCTATTTACTTTTTCCACTTATGTTGAATTCAAATTTCAGTCAGTTATCAATTTTATCTAAACGTATTGATCGAGTGTGGTCTTTATGTCCTATTAATTGGACTACAGGTTACAACTGAGTTTATTTCATGTCCTCTCTCTGTTGCTATTCTGTTTCATGTAGGGATCTATGAAATGGATGTACACATTGCTGATGTTAGTTACTTTTTATCCTATTAATTGGACTACAGGTTACAACTGAGTTTATTTCATGTCTTCTCTCTGTTGCTATTCTGTTTCATGTAGGGATCTATGAAATGGGAGTACACATTGCTGATTTTAGTTACTTTATATCCTATTAATTGGACTACAGGTTACAACTGAGTTTATTTCATGTCATCTCTTTGCTGCTATTCTGTTTCATGTAGGGATCTATGAAATGGGAGTACACATTGCTGATGTTAGTTACTTTGTTAAAGAGGATACGAGTCTGGATAAGACAGCAAGCCATAGAGCTACCAGTGTCTACCTTGTACAAAAGGTGAGGAAAAAACCCTTTGATATCGTGTTTGGAGCCAGAAGGGCGTTATGGCATCTTAAAGATGTTCCGTTGAGAACCAGAAGGGCGAAATTGCTGTAGAAAGTCAATGGTAATAGTTCCCTTCTGGTTCTCAACAAAACATCTTTGATCTGCAATAGTGCCCTTCTGGTTCTCAGCCGATGATATGTCCTTTTCACAAATTTATACGTTGGATAATTACGATGCCCAATGAAGCCAGGTTGTCAAGCATGTTTGTCACAAATCATTTTCATTTGATGGTGAAACAAAGACAACTATTCATATATCAATTCATTTGAATCATTCAAGTGTTTCTATTCATTCATGCAAATATGAGTGAAATGTGGCTAACAACATGGATTTGCTCTATTTTTTTTATACCTAGTGCTCACTGAAATTCCCTCGAAATCATGAAAGAAATATCACAATTTTCTCTCACACATATCTTTTAGTGCAATGTGGACAACATGAGACTTCATTTGATCTGTTTTATGCCGATTCTTTTTTTGTTACCAAAACTATACATCAGGTTTAAGTGTTTGATATCATTGGAAAGTATGGAATATATACTTTTCAAAAACACATAAAACCAAAATGTAAATTCCAGCGACATAATTGTGGTTTTGATCAGGCAGGTCACATAGATGTACATTAAAATCACAATGCAAGGAAAAGTTTGTATATACTATGTTGTGTTGTTTAAACATAAGCTGTTATATTTAGCATTTCACAAATGTATCTACAAAATGTATGTCAAAAAATAAAGTGTAAATACTTATGAAATGAATTCCAATGTCATTGATGTAGGTGATTCCAAAGTTGCCGAGATTACTGTGTGAGGAGTTGTGTAGTCTGAATCCCAATGAAGAGAGACTTACTATGTCATTTGTATGGAGGATGACTGAAGAAGGAGAGGTGAGAATACATTAAATTTATTCAAATTTATTCAAATTTATTCATTTTTCATCATACTGTATAAACTAAATATTTTGTGTACAGATATTTTCACAATCTTCGACACGGTGGGGAAAGTGATGAAGGCATAATTTTGTGATTTTGTTGATGTTTTTATTACTATCAATATCATTGAAGAGGATGTTTTGCAAGGATAGACTCACAAAATTCATAGAATAATAATAATAATAAAAAAAAATGTTTGTACCACTTATCACTGGCGTAGGCCATCCCCCCACTAACAAAAGAATTGCGTCCCGCTCGACCGATTACGAATACTCCATCCCCCACTTACAAAAGAAAGGAATGTGTGTCTACGCCCGTGCCCCTTATACAGAATCTTATCCTATCATATCTTATTGATAATAAGTGTAATCACCCACTTGCAACTAATCTTTCACAGTTACATGTAAATTAGCCAAAACATATTGATAAAAAATTTGAGCCAAATGGGATGGTTAAATCATTTTTATTCATGTTATCTAAAGTTGAAATATGTAGATTTATGTTATCATATTTATTAACAGACATTTTGAATGCAATGGATTATTGTTAGCAACAATTCTTATTAAGATCATGGGAATTACATTCAAATTTCAGGAAGGAGATTGGCCGTCCTATTTCACTTTTTGTATCCTAGTCAATCATGAACTTGTTTGTAAAACTTACAAACAGCTTGGTGAAATTCCCCCATGGGTGTAACTTCATCTATTTTTTTCTTCTTCTTCTTTTCATCAATGGGTTCTACCATTTTTTTATCATCTTAATTTATTTGTCTTGCTGTGATAGATCTTACATGAGTGGTGTGGTCGATCAGTTATCCGTTCCTGTGTCAAACTGAGCTACCTCCATGCTCAAGACATCATTGAGAATTTGGCAGAGAAAGAGGACGACATTGAGCTTCCAGAGATTACAAACAACTTCAGCAGGAATGACGTTGCTCAAGCAGTACCCAATATGCAGAAGGTAGAGTATAAATCTTATTTCTTGTAAAATTTGGTTCCGGTTTTCAATGACCTATTTAAAGCTAAATGTAACTTGTTTGAGGCTTGCAAAAATCTGAGTCGTGTTGCATGCCTATTAGTGTATGTACTATTGTGTCAAAATGTCAGTCAAAAAAAGAAAAAGAAAAAAAAAGAAGATAAACTCTTGGGATAAATTTCTGTTAAAAAAAAAAAAGATGAACCCATTTCAATGTCAAACCTGTAGTAAATGGTGTTTGAAGGTAGATGCTTGCATGGTGGATTCAAATAAGGTGATGAGGTTTACGGTTCACCATGTAGTTAGTCCTGAAAAGGACTGTTTGAGAGAGTGGAAGAGGAAATGGAGAGTTCCAGAAAGTAGGAAGTTGATAGGCGAGATAGAGAGTAGAGGGTAGAATTAGAGGTATTCTTTTCTGGATTTAGTCCTGAAAAGGACTGTAAACCATTTGAGAAGACGAGATGCAAGGAAGGCTTGAGTAGTAGTAGAGCATGCTCAAAGTTTCGGACAGGTTGACTGTCCGTCTTCAGGAGTGAAGAGTAGCAGAAGATGCGCGAGATGTATAGCTGAGGTGCGGACGTGGGAGTAGCATCGACGCCGGACGGTCAGCGTAGGTGGAGCTCTATTGTTGTAGCTGCGTGGGTGGCTGGTTGGCGGGAAAGTCTGGCATCGAATGCGGACATGGGTGAAATCGAGGCAGGTGGGGTTGGCGTAGAGGCGGTGTCCTATTGTGGTCGTAGCGTCGAGGCGTGGGCGTGGCGTTTCTGGCGGGGTGGGAGGTAGTGGCGGAAGGTGTTGGATAGAGTCGGCGTAGCTGTCGGTGTGGCGGTAGGCTGGTTTACGGGTGAGGTGACTGGATGTTGGGTGTTGGTCGGGGAAGTTGAAGCGGACGCGGCGGTTGTAGATGAAGACGGTCGGGGTGGGGTTGGTTCATTGTGGAGAATCGGGGTCCAGATGCTGTTGATGTGGAGTCCTGTGTCTTGGGGTATGGTGTTGTGTCGGTGGATTTCGATGGCTTTCCTAATCCTTCTTGAGTTCCAGTGGCGGATGGTCGTGATGAGGTGGCTATTGTCCCAGTTATATGCGGCCTGCATTAACTGGACAATAGCAACCTCATCACGACCATCCGCCACTGGAACTCAAGAAAGATTAGGGAAGCCATCGAATCCACGACACAACACCGTACCCCAAGACACAGGACTCCACATCAACAGCATCTGGAACCCGATTCTCCACAATGAACCAACCCCACCCCGACGTCTTCATCTACCACCGCCGCCTCCGCTTCAACTTTCGCCGACCAATACCCAACATCCAGTCCCCTCACCCGTGAACCAGCCACCGCCACGCCGCAGCTACGCCGACTCATCCAACACCTTCCGCCAATCCCACCCGCCAGAAACGCCACGCCCACGCCACGACGCTACGACCACAATAGGACACCGCCTCTAGCCAACCCACCGCCTTGATTTCACCCATGTCCGCATTCGATGCCGACTTTCCGCCAACCAGCCACCCACGCAGCTACAACAATAGAGCTCCACCTACGCCGACTGTCCGGCGTCGATGCTTCTCCCACGTCCGCACCTCGCTATACATCCCGCACATCTTCTGCTACTCTTCACTCCTGAAGACGGAAGTCAACCTGTCGGAAACTTTGAGATACTCTCTACTACTACTCAAGCTTCCTCGCATCTCGTCTTCTCAACGGTTTACAGTCCTTTTCAGGACTAAATAAAAAAAAACATACCTCTAATTCTACCTCTACTTCTCTACTTGCCTATCAACTTTTACTTTCTGTAACTCTCTATTTCCTCTTCCACTCTCTCAAACAGTCCTTTTTAGGACTAATTACATGGTGAACCGTAAACCTCATCACCGTAAACCTGCAGAAGTAGTAGTCATCCATCCATTGTTGACACCTGATTATAGTGGACACATTTTTTGGGGTTCCTCTCCAGGAAGAAATTTGCATTGCAAAACCGGTGTGAAGTTGGTTACTTATTCAAAGTGTGAAGTTGGTTACTTATTCAGATTCAAAATTTTATAATGGCTCGTATTTAAAAAAAAAGGGTACCATAAGGACCAGTAGATCGCAGTTGGGCTAATGAACTTGAAACTCGCAAAATAGGAAATAAAACACAGTAAGCCTATGGTTACTTATCCAAAATTTTAAAATGACATTTGTTCAAAAAACAAAAGGTACCACAAGGATAAATGGCACATCGGCAATTCAAAAATGTGTTGTGTTGATGGATTTCGATGGCTTTCCTAATCCTTGTTGAGTTCCAGTGGCGGATGGTCGAGATGAGGTGGCTATTGTCCCAGTTAATGCAAGAGAACCACCGCATCAACTGGGACAATAGGCACCTCATCACGACCATCTGCCACTGGAACTCAAAAAAAAAAAAAGGGTACCATAAGGACCAGATCAGGGGCAATTAAAAAAAATATGTTTCGACTCTGGCAGTTGGGCTAAGGAACTTGAAACTCGCAAAATACAGTAAGCCTATGGTTACTTATCCAAAATTTTAAAATGACACTTGTTCAAATAACAAAAGGTACCACAAGGATAAATGGCACATCGGCAATTCAAAAATGTAGGTCTCGACCCGGGCAAGTGAGGTTAATGACCTTGAAAACCAAGAAATATGAAATGAAACATGCACTTAATCAAAGTTTTACAACAACCTTTTCCAAATAAACAAAACGTGCCTGAAGGCCAAGTTGAACATGGGCAATTCACAAATGTAGGTCTTAACCCGGGCAAGTGGGGCTAATGACCTTGAAACTCACTTAATAAGAAATAACGCAGTAGGCCTATGGTTATTTATTCAAAATTATAGAATGACTTTTTTTCAAAGAGGAAAAGGTGCCTCAAGGACAAGTGGGACACGAGCCATTCAATAATGTAGGTCTCGTCCCGGGCAAGTGGGGCTAATGACCTTGAAACTCACTTAATAAGTAATAACACAGTAGGCCTATGGTTACTTATTCAAAATTGTAGAATTATCTTTTTTCAAAGAGCAAAAAGTGCCTCAAGGACAAGTGGGACATAGGCCATTCAAAACTGTAGGTCACGACCCGGGCAAGTGGGGCTAATGACCTTGAAACTTAATAAATAAGAAATAAAACATGCACTCATTCTAAGTTTTAGAAAGACCTTAATAAAATTTAAAAAAAAAAAAAAGGTGCCTTGAGGACAAGTAGGCCTACGACACGGGCAAGTTGGGCTAATGTCCTTGAAACTTGTTAAATAAGTAATAACACACAGGAAGCCTATGCTTACTTATTCAAAAATTAAAATGATTTTTAAAAAAAATGCCTCAAGGACAAGTAGCACATGAGCAATTTAGAAATGTAGGTCTCGACCCGGGCAAGTGTGGATAATGACCTTGAAACACTCTAAATGAGAAATAAAACACAGAGTTGTTCAAAGTTTTCAATAATTTATCCCTCTGGCGGTACCAGATATGAAAAAGCCGGGCGGGGTCTTGTCCCTCGAGGTCAGGGAGGATCTGGGCAACCAAGGGATGCCCAATTTGCCTCAGGCAAATCGTTTTGAGAATCTCTCAGCCCACTAGGCACAGGGACTTTTGATTTTTATAATTGCTTTTAACAGATCCTGACAACACTTGCCCCTTGGCAAGTACCAGATATAAAATGGCCTTCCTGGGACTGGTTCCACAAGGACAAAGACAGTCTGGGCAAGCCAAGATACCCAGCTTGCCCTGGCCAAATAGTTTTGAGGACTTCTCAGGCCACTGTAAACAGGAACAAGTAATGTAATAAATTAACTTAACAGAACAAAAAAAAAACTTGCCCCTGGCAAGTACCAGATATGAAGTGGCCGGGCAGGGACTTGTCTCACAAGGTCAAAGAGGGGCTGGGCAAGCCAAAGATACCCAACTTGCCCTGGCCAAATCGTTTTGAGAACTTCTCACTCAGGTCACTGTAAACAGGAACAAGTAATGTAATAAATTGACTAAACAGACCAGAAAAGAACTTGCCTCCTGGCAAGTACCAGATATGAATTGAGTAGGGAATGACTGGCCCCCCAAGATCGAAGAGGGTCTGGGCAAGCCAAAGATACCCAGCTTGCCCTGGCCAAATCGTTTTTGAGGACCTCTCAGGCCACTCGAAACATGGACAAGCTATTTTTTTTAAAATTGTAAAAACGGTATAGGTACTTGCCCCATGGTAGGAACAAATAAATCAAAATAGAAGGGCAGGGAGTGCACCTCGACGTCAGGGAGTGTCTGCGCAACTAGGGATACCCAATTTGCCCCGGGCAAAATTGGTTTTAAGAACCTCTCAGCCCACCTCGGAACTGGGACTAGTGATTTTTTATAATTGCTTTTAACGGATCTGACAACACTTGCCGCTTGGCAAGTACCATAAATGAAATGGCCGGGCAGGGACTTGTCCCAACATGGTCAAGAGGATCCTGGGCACGCCAAAGATACCTAGCTTGCCCCGGAAATCGTTTTGAGAACTCAGGCCCACTGTAACAGGAACAATAATTCAATAAATTAGACTAAAAAACTGACCCAAAAAGAAAAACTTCCCCCTGCAAAATACAATATGAAATGGCCGTGCAGGGACTGGTCCCACAAAGCTCAAAGAGGGTCTTGGGGGCAGGTGAAAGAATACCCACTAGCCTAGCCCTGTCCCCAAATTATTTGAGGACCTCTCAGCCACTGGAAACAGGACAAGTAATGTAATAAATTGACTAACTGGACCCCAAAGAACTTGCCCCTAGGCAGTAAAGAAAAAAAAGCTTTTTTTTCGTAAGTGTGTTATACAACGATTCTGAAGAACTGCGCCTGGAACTATTAAAAATTAATGGCCAGGCGAAGACTGGTCTCACAGGTCGAAGAGGGTTCTTGGCAAGCCAAAAAGATAACCAGCTTGCCCTGGCCAAAACATTTTGAAGAACTTCTCTGGTCACTGTAAACTGGAACAAATAATGTAATAAATTGACTAAATGGACTCAGGCCACTATAAACAGGAACAAATAATGTAATTAATTGACTAAACTGACCCAAAAAGAACTTGCCCCTGGCAAGTCCCAGATATGAAATGGTCGGGCAGGAACTTGTCCCACAAAGTCAAAGAGGGTCTGGGCAAGCCAAAGATACCCAGCTTGTCCTGGCCAAATCGTTTTGAGGACCTCTCAGGCCACCAGAAATAGGGACTAGCATCTCTTTTAGATTGTTATAAACGGATTCTGAAAGAATTTACGCCTGGCAAGTACAAAAAATGAAATGGCTGGGCCGGGACTGGTCTCACAAGGTCAAAGAGGTTCTAGGCAAGCCAAAGATACCCAGCTTGCCCTGGCCAAAACATTTTGAGAACTTCTCTGGTCACTGTAAACTGGAACAAATAATGTAATAAATTGACTAAATGGACTCAGGCCACTATAAACAGGAACAAGTAATGTAATAAATTGACTAAACGGACCCCAAAAGAACTTGCCCAATGGCTAGTACCAAAAATGAAATGGCCGCCAGAGACTGGTCTCACAAAGTTGAAGAGGGTCTGGGCGAGCTAAAGAAACCCAGCTTGCCCTGGCCAAATTGTTTTGAGAACTTCTCAGGCCACTGTAAACAGGAACAAATAATTCAATAAATTGACTAAACACACCCAAAAAGCACTTGCCCCTGGCCAGTACCAGATATGAAATGGCCGACAGGGACTTGTCTCTGAAAGACGAAAAGGGCCTGGGCAAGCCAAATAGTCTTTTTAACATTGTTATAAACGAATTCTGAAAGAACTTGCACCTGGCAAGTATCAGATATGAAATGGCTGGGCAGGAACTGGTCCCACAATGTCAAAGAGGGCCTGGGCAAGGCAAAGATTCCCAGCTTGCCCCGTCCAAAACGTTTTGAGGACCTCTCAGGCCACCATAATTAGGGACAAGCATTTTTTTTAGATTGTCATAAACAGATTGTGAACGAATGGCAAATACCAGATATGAAATGGCTGGGCAGGGACTGGTCCCACAAAGTCCAAGAGGATCTGGGCAAGCCAAAAATACCCAGCTTGCCTTCTCCAAATCGTTTTGAGAAGTTCTCAGGCCACTGTAAAGAGGAACAAGTAGTGTAATAAATTGACAGTAGTTATGGGTTAGACCTCAGCCAGATTTCAATAGCAATAATAACAAATGTTGACCTTTGACCTCCGGAAATGGGTTAATTGGATAATTGGATTAGGAGGTAATGAGATAAATTGAATTAGGTGCTAATGAGATAATGAGATAATTGAATTAGGAGGAAATGAGATAATTAGATTAGGAGATAATGAGATAATTGGATGATGAGATAATTGAAGTAGGAGGTAATTGGATAATTCGTTTCCCCATCTGTGGGAAATCCCTATTTGAATTAAATCGGCATCCCCACGTTTGAAATCGTTAATCAAATTTATTACACAGCGTCCCCAAATCCATATTTGGGCAACGTTCTTGACAGAATGGGGGTTTAGAAGTAGCGCAGGTCATTAGAGAAGCGCCGATTTTGAAATCCCGTTTTTAAATTTCTGAGAGTTTGTTTTGCATTACATCATAATTTTTATTTTTTTAATGTATTTAATCATTCTTTCCTTTTCGGCAACTTACTTTTACTTGTCTTACGTGGAAAATAGCGAAACAGACATGCACGCATGTATGACTTTGCCGTTTATTATAGTCAACCCACACAATATTAGTAGTTAAGGGAGACCTCAACCAGATCTGTGGTTCTCGTTCACTCTTCCGGAACCTGTTTTGCAAATGTCGCCATACCCTAGGTTTTTCACGCAATGAAGGGCACTCCTTGGGCAATACAATATGTCACCTCTACCGATTGAACGTTCATGCATACATATGCATTATGAGGAGAAAAAAACATCGCATTTCAAATGTATCTCTCTCACCAAAGTGTGGAGGATTCAACGTAACATCTCCTAGAACGTTTGAAACAAGTAAGAAGGTCGAAAAATGTCAAAGAAAGGGAAATTGTCATGACGGACAGGCGTGGGAAATCGTTCAAGATAATTAGGCAACGTCGTGTAGAACCAGACAAAAAATTGCTTAAGATAATTGCGGTCTAGCTTCTTTCTTTCGCTCGTGATTGACCTTCTTGATTGTTCCGTCTTATTTCGCATTTGTTAAAATTTGTTCTTTTGGTAAAAAAAAATTATCTCGCTCTCGTACACGTTTCCGACACCACACATTATGTCTCTCGTTTGTTGTGGTAGTTGTTTCTTTTTCACGTCTGAGATGTAGTGATTGAGAGGAAGTGTCTCATCGGTTTGGCGTACCTTAACAGCCCATGGAAGACCAATTATTCCTATAGGCGTTTCAATTTGAATAGGGTTATGACCAAGGAAACCATATCTCAGGAAGTCATTCATTCCATGCCGGCCTTCCACACTGAAATTACATCAGTTTAAATAGGTTTAAGGCGTAAATATTCATATAATGAATGAAAGCGCAGTAAAATATAAAAACAACAATATAACTACTGGTCTGTCAATCTTACGGGTCTAGAAATGCTCCTGCGGGGGTTCCAGTAGCGCGAATGGCAATATTTGATAAAAGGAATTTTCATTCGCTGATCAGTTCGGGATTCTCAAAAGATAGGGGGGCTGTGCCCTCCTGGATCCTCCACCCTGCACTCATGCTCATGCCCCACTCCTTTTATCTACAGAAAACGCTCAGAACTCCAGGTTTTTGTTTATTTAATTTATTTGATCTATTTATTTCAATTCTTCAACCCATGCAAACGTAATAGGATTGGACCAACGTGGATGATGTTCTCCTCTTCTCGGCCAAGACTATTCGTTTTCTTCATTTCCGTCCATCCCTTCTTCTTCCTGGTACTGAAACAAACCCTCGAATTTGGGTCCGTGTTTCGCCAAGACTCTTTTCACAGATTTCCGAACAGGTTTGCCATCCGCTCCTTTCTTCTCGAGGGGTGCCATCTTCTTCGAGGGAAACGCCATCCTGCAAGAACTTGGAGTACAGTTTGAAAAAGGTACGTTTGACGACCCATAGAACTTTCATGTGAGCTTTTTCTTTGGCGTCTTCTTCGTCAATACCCAGGGGAATGTACTTTTGGAATTTTTTCGTTCCTCAGCTCCTCGGTGGCTGCCATGGCTTGTTCCAACCAATCTTGATAAGCCGGGTTGTCTTCGGGTTCTTGCGTCTCTGCATCTTCACTGGCATCAGATCCGTCTTCATCGCTAGAATCCGTTTTAGAGGACAATGTGGATCCGTTTTTATCGAAATCCGTTTGAGAGGATGACTCGAAGGCGTCATTATTGGGCTCGTCCTCATTGGCATGATGCGTGTATTGTTTGTGCCTTTTAATGTCGAACTTGCGACTGTACGTTTTTTCACACAGTGAAAAACCATAGCGATCCGACATGACGCGAGGACGTGAATTGATTTCAAACAGAGTGCACACTCGTTACATACGCCGCAATTCCGAAGTACAGCGCCGCAATTCTGTAAACAACGGAGCAATCCCGTGTTACAACGCCATACCACATGGCAGCACACCGCAGCTAATTTGAACAATGGTGCCTGTGTGTTTGTGTGGGTGTGTGTGTGTGTGTGTGTGTGGATGGATGCAGACAACGCCTAACTGTAACCCTAGGTAGTCTGTACTATTGGTATTAAGAAAAATGGATACCAAATGGGCGGAGCTGACGAAAGGTAATAGGGCTTTCTTATTTTGTAATTATTTCATTTTTTGAGGTAACTGTTCTCTTACACGCCCTGCTCCAAGTCTTTCTGTTTAAATTATCTATCAAGATCTGTCAAATGCAAATGAATATTCCCTCAATTTTTGTTGTTATTGTATTTTATTTTAAAACATACTATATTATGCTTGTAAAGCCAATATATTATGCTTGTAAAGCCAATACGAACCAACGGCCTTATATAGCGCCACCTCATGTCCTCAACGACACTGTTCTACCCTGATTTCCCGTAATACAACATCCTGAGCATTGTAGTCTTGTGATACAGGGAAACTTGAATGATAACACACTAATTCACTACTCAATTTCAATTCAATTCAATACATTAGCACCGCAATAATTAGGTTGGAAAAAAAATCAGTACTTTTCCCGTCAAAACATTCCACTCCCTTCATACAAATAAAATGGTAGGTTTATAATCTTTTATTTTATTATTTACAGTTATCTCAAAAGGTAAAGGCTAGTTACACACAGTCAGTACCAGTGTTAGTCAGATTGCTCTGGCTTTTAAACGACTATATGTAACTTTGCCAAGGTAATCAAAAGTCTGAGCTGTGGGGCCTTACATGCTGTCAGTGCATATAATAATGTGTCAATCCCTAAAAACTTCATTTCATAAGCATCATTACATGCTTTCACAATAACTAAAGGAATTATTTTATATCATATGACTCTGAACGTACCTAGGGATGATTATGCCTATGGCGATTTTCAGTCATGTGATCAATTGATTTCAAAATCGCTGAAAATTCCTGTCATATTTCATGTATGCCTACAGCGATTCTTGTAAGAGTGACTAAGATCCTGAATGGACTTGTTGATTCATCTCGTAAATTGTAATTTGCTTTTGAAGTCTATCTACTTCTTCGTGCAGCTCAACCAGACACTCGCTTGCTCATTTGTCTGTCCTTGCTTCAGGACGGCTTCCAACTTCTGTGAGACCTCTTGGCACTTCATCTCCGATTGGGTCAGGGCAACCTGGACAACATCGCGCTCCTGCTAAATCTGCTCTATCTCTGTCCTGCGTTCGTCGGCTCTTACACAAGCATCTGTCCATCTGAGATCCAGTTCTTTGGTCCGGTTCCGTTGGTCAACGAGTTTGGTCTCGAGGCAACGTCCCTTTTCTGAGAGCTCGCGGATTTTATTGTCCGCTTGCTTAGTTTTTGAAAGGAGACGGTTTCCCTCTCCCACTCTTACGTTTGCCACCTGATATTTATCTTTGTCAAAGAGGTTACAAAGATGAATATCAGGTGGTAAACGTACGAGTGGGAGAGGGAAACCATCTCCGCTTCAAAAACTAAGCAAGCGGACAATAAAATTTGCGAGCTTTCAGAAAAGGTACGTTGCCTCGAGACCACCAACGGAACCGGACTGAGAAACTGGAGCTCAGATGGACAGATGCTGATATGCATCTTTGTCAAAGAGGTTACAAAGATGAATATCAGGTGGCAAACGTAAGAGTGGGAGACGGAAACCTCCTGATATCCATCTTTGTCAAAGAGGTTACAAAGATCAAAATCAGGTGGCAAACGTAAGAATGGGAGAGGGAAACCTCCTGATATTCATCTTTGTCAAAGAGGTTACAAAGATGAATATCAGGTGGCAAACGTACGAGTGGGAGAGGGAAACCATCTCCGTTTCAAAAACTAAGCAAGCGGACAATAAAATCTGCAAGCTTTCAGAAAAGGTACGTTACCTCGAGACCAAACTCGTTGACCAACGGAACCGAACTGAGGATCTGGAGCTCAGATGGACAGATGCTGATATTCATCTTTGTCAAAGAGGTTACAAAGATGAATATCAGGTAGCAAACGTACGAGTGGGACAGGGAAACCTCCTGATATTCATCTTTGTCAAAGAGGTTATTAAGATGAATATCAGGTGTTAAACGTACGAGTGGGAGAGGGAAACCGTCTCCGCTTCAAAAACTAAGCAAGCGGACAATAATATTTGCGAGCTTTCAGAAAAGGTACGTTGCCTCGAGACCAAACTCGTTGACCAACGGAACCGGACTGAGAAACTGGAGCTCAGATGGACAGATACTGATATGCATCTTTGTCAAAGAGGTTACAAAGATGAATATCAGGTGGCAAACGTAAGAGTGGGAGACGGAAACCTCCTGAATCATCCATTCTTTGTCAAAGAGGGTTTCTGGACATTACCCTGGGACAACCGCCCCGGAACCATTTACCCGGACCATTACCTCCCCGACGGACATTACCCCCGGACAATTAACCCCCCGGACAATTACCCCCCGAGGACAATTACCCCCGGGACAATTTACCCCCCGGACAATACCCCCCGGACAATTACCCCCTAGGACAATTACCCCGGACAATTACCACCCCCGACATTACCCCACGGAATTACCTCGCCGGACAATTACCCCCTGGAAACCAATTACCTTACGTGCCTCCCCGGACAATTCCCCCGGCAATTCCCCGGACATTACCCCCGAGCAATTTACCCGAACACAATTACCCGGAGAGTTCAACCCCGATCAACTACCCCCCGACGACAATTACCCCCCTCACAGGCAATTGAATAATTGGAAATAAGACGGCGCCTATTGTGGGGTCTCGCCGGTGTGGTCGCAGGTTTTGCTAATTATTTTCTACTTGATTTATCAAATATGAATATCTCTGTCTCTTTCATATTTTCTTTCCCTTTGCTCTCTTCACTTCTTCTTTTTTCCTTGCTTTTTTTCCCCCCCTCTACCATCATGCGCCATGAAAAAAAGGGGGGGGGGGGCTTGAGCCCAAAAAGCCCCCCCCCCCCACCCCCGTTTTGGATACTTCATATTGCATCAGAAAATAATGTAAACGGCCCTCATATACTTTTATTTCATAGAACAAACAATTTGAACATTCTCAATAAGGGACACAAATACATAATAATCACACATGTTGAATATCTCTGATTCAACTGATATGATTTTTATTTATTTTTGTTTAATTCCACGAAAAACTGGATAAAACCTTGGGTTCCTTGAAACCATGGTCTAAAGGGCGGCAATAAAGGTCATAATTAATAACTCCATAAATAACAAATTAGTGAAAATATAACTAAAGCTTAATATCAATTTACGTAAAAATAAGGTTAATCGTAAAAGTTAAATATCAACATAATTATTCGTTATGCCAGATGAACGCCATTAGAAACCATGGTCTTCGGACACGATTTTTGCTGAATCTTACCGTTGGGAATATGAGGGCCAGTTACATATTTTAGATGCATAAATGTGTAATCAAAACAGGGGGCTTGGGGTGGCAAGCGCCCCTCCCCATTTTTCATGGCGCAGAAGCCGCCGCTAAACAAAACAAAAAAGGGGAAGGAGGGGTGGAGGTGGTGGAGGTGGTGTGGTCGAATGGATAAGTAGGCGGACTGCACCGATAAAGGTACGCGTGTTCGAATCCGTCCTCACTAATGTTCCTTTGGCAAGAATATTATCTGCCAAATTGCTTCAAGACTGAACCCTTAGTTAAGTTAATGCGGTACCGGTGGAAGAATTTTTCTCGAATGGGCTAAAGCGGCCCTTTAAGGCAGCTATGGCCTTTTAAGCCGGGTTAAATATGCTTGCCGCCACTGATAGTTTACTAGATTAGTCGGCGGCATTTGAATGCTTATATTGATATTATTTTAAATTATTTTAAGGATTAAGGAAGAAAAAGAAAAAGCAAAAAAGGAAAAAGGAAATGTAGACTTGTTGTTGACGAGAGAGAGAGAGAGAGCCAGAAGAGGCAGAGAATAGAGAAAAAGGAGAAAGATAACTATAAAGAGAAAGATGCGAAAAGAGGAAAGCCATTTAAGCATAAGATCAAGTATGAAACATAATCTCGAAAACACTTTGCGACACCAGGCGAGGACTCACAATGGGCGCCGCCCTTTGATTCCAACATCAATTGCCACGGTGGACAGGGCGGATGAGGGAGTAACTGTCCGAACGGTAAATGTCACCTCAGGGGGTTAATGTGTCCGGGGGTAATTGGTCCCTCGGGGGTAATTTCCTTGGGTAATTGCGTTCGGGGGTGTCTTAATTGTAACGGGGCGGGTCTATATTTCAGGGCGATATTGTTCGGGGTAATGTCCTTACGGAAGTGTGGCCTAATTTCTGGGTAGTTGTCCTGAATACGAATAATAATAGAAAGAGAAATAGAGGAATTCAATAAGATAAGTGAGATGGAAATATTCCGAAAACCTTGCGAGCCGAGACTCAACAATGGGCCGCCACTTATTCCAACATTCAATGCCTGCTGAGGGGGTAATGTCTCGTGCGGGGTAATTGTTCCCTCGGAGGGTAATTTGTCCGGGGGTAATTTGGTCCTCGGGGGGTAATTGTCGCGGGACGTAATTTGTCCGGGGGGTATTGTCCCGGGGGTTTGTCCGGGGGGTATCGTCCGCCGCGGGTAATTGTCCGGGGGTAGTGTTCCTCCACGTGGGGGGTAAATTGTCCGGGGGTATTTGTTTCCCGGGGGGTAATTGTCTCTTCGGGGGGTAATGTCCTCAGGGGGTTAATTGTCCGGGGGTAATTGTCGGGGGTTAATTGTCCTCTGGGGGGTTAAGTCGCGGGGGTAAGTTGTCCGGCGGGTAATTGTCCCGGGGTATTGTCCCTGATACGGGTCAGAGGTTACAAAGATCAAATCAGGTGGCAAAACGTACGAGTGGGAGAGGGAAACCTCCTGAATATTCTATTTGTCAAAGAGGTTAAAGATGAAATATCAGGTGCAAACGTACGAGTGGTGAGAGGGGACCATCCTCGCTTCAAAAACTAAGCAAGCGGACATAGAAAATTTTGCGAGCTTTATAGAAAGGTACATTGCCCTCGAGACCAAACTCAGCACCAGGAGAACCGGCTGAGATAACTGGAGTCAGAATGGACAGATGCTTTGAATTATGCATCATTTGTACAAGAGGTTACAAAAGATGAATTCAGGTGGCAAACGTAAGAGTGGGAGACGGAAACCTCCTCGATAATTCCATCTTTGTCAAAGTTACAAAAGATGGAATAATAGGTGGCAAACGGTACAGAGTGGAAGAAGGAAACCTCGATATTCATCTTTGTCAAAGAGGTACCGAAGATGAATATCAGAGTTGGGAAACGTAAACGAGTGGGAGAGGGAAACCTCCTGATATTCATCTTTGTCAAAGAGGTTATAAAGATGAATATCAGGTGGTAAACGTACGAGTGGGAGAGGAAAACCATCTCCGCTTCAAAAACTAAGCAAGCGGACAATGAAATCTTCGAGCTTTCAGAAAAGGTACATTGCCTCGAGACCAAACTCGTTGACCAACGGAACCGGACTGAGGATCTGCAGCTCAGATGGACAAATGCTGATATTCATCTTTGTCAAAGAGGTTAAAAATATAAATATCAGGTGGCAAACGTACAAATGGGAGAGGGAAACCCCCTGATATTCATCTTTGTCAAAGAGGTTACAAAGATCAAAATCAGGTGGCAAACGTAAGAGTGGGAGAGGGAAACCTCCTGATATCCATCTTTGTCAAAGAGGTTACAAAGATCAAAATCAGGTGGCAAACGTAAGAATGGGAGAGGGAAACCTCCTGATATTCATCTTTGTCAAAGAGGTTACAAAGATAAATATCAGGTGGCAAACGTACGAGTGGGAGAGGGAAACCTCCTGATATTCATCTTTGTCAAAGAGGTTACAAAGATGAATATCAGGTGGCAAACCTTAGAGTGGGAGAGGGAAACCTCCTGATATTCATCTTTGTCAAAGAGGTTATAAAGATGAATATCAGGTGGTTAACGTACGAGTGGGAGAGGGAAACCGTCTCCGCTTCAAAAACTAAGCAAGCAGACAATAAAATTTGCGAGCTTTCAGAAAAGGTACGTTGCCTCAAGACCAAACTCGTTGACCAACGGAACCGGACTGAGGATCTGGAGCTCAGATGGACAGATGCTGATATTCATCTTTGTCAAAGAGGTTAAAAAGATAAATATCAGGTGGCAAACGTACAAATGGGAGAGGGAAACCTTCTGATATTCATCTTTGTCAAAGAGGTTACAAAGATGAATATTAGGTGGCAAACGTACGAGTGGGAGAGGGAAACCTCCTGATATTCATCTTTGTCAAAAAGGTTACAAAGATGAATATCAGGTGGCAAATGTACGAGTGGGAGAGGGAAACCTCCTGATATTCATCTTTGTCAAAGAGGTTACAGAGATGAATATCAGGTGGCAAATGTACGAGTGGGAGAGAGAAACCTCCTGATATTCATCTTTGTCAAAGAGGTTATCTTTGTCAAAGAGGTTACTAAAGTGAATAATGCAGGTGCAACTTTTACGATGGAAGGGAAACCAGCTCAGAGAGACAGATGCTGATATTCATTCTTGTCAAGAGGTTAAAGAGAATATCAGGTGACAAAACGTACAAGTGGGAGTGGGAAACCCCTGATAATTCTCTTGTCAAAGAGGTTACAAAGATCTAATTCAAAGGTGGCAAAACGTAAAACAGTGGGAGAGGGAACATCCGAATCTCCATCTTTCCAAAACGCCAGGCTAACAAAAAATTTAGCTTAGAAATCACAGGTGAGACCAAATCGTGACAGGAACGATGGGAGATGGAGCTAATAGCCGTCCTGATATTCATCTTTGATCAAAGAGGTTACAAGATGAATATCAGGTGCAAACGTACAGTAGAGAGGGAAACAACTCCTCTCCGCCTATCAAAAAACTAAGCAACAGCACCTGCGCCAATAAACATCTTGCGACAGACTTCTCAGCAAAAGTACACGTCTGCCTCTGAGACCAAACAGTTTGACCAAGCGAAACCGATTGCTAGGATCCTGGAGCTCATGATGAGACGAAACTTTGTCAAGAGTCCGCTGAATCATCAGTGCCCACTTTTGTAACAATGGAACCTTGTATATTGTCAACGTACAAGAATGATTCAGCAGGTGCAACCACGTACAAGTGCGGATGAGGAAACCCCTATATCTTTGGTAATTAAAAGTTATCAATATGGACTTATTTGTCAAGAGGTTACAAGCATGAATATCAAGGTGGCAATAGACGTACGAGTGGGAGCAGGAGGAAACCCCCTGATACTTCATCTTTGTCAAAGAGGTTACAAAGATAAAATATCAGGTGCAAACTACAAATGAGAGAGAGGAGAAACCACCCTCAAGGAACAGTGTATTCCATCTTGTCAAGAGGTTACAAAGATGAATTATCAGGTGGTACACGACAAGTGGGGAGAGGAGAAACCACCTGATATTCTCTTGTCAAAGAGGTTACAAAGATGAATATCAAGTTGCACGTTCGAGTTGGAAGCCCCTGATATTCATCATTTGTCAAAGAGAGTTACAAAAGCATGAATTAATCATGGTGGTAAACGTACGAGTGGGAGAGCGGAAACCATCTCCGCTCAAAAAACCTAAGCAAGCGGACAATAAAATTTGCAGCTTTTAGAAAACGCGTACGTTGCCTCGGACCTAAACTCGTGACCAATTCGGATACCGAACTGCGGATCTGGAGCTCAGATAGTACGATGACTGATATTCTTCCTCTTTGTCAGAAAGAGGTTACAAAGCTGAATCATCAGGCTGCGCAGACCTAAAGTGGGAGAGGGCAACCTCCTGATATTCCATCTTTGTCAAAGAGCGTTAAAAGTATGAATATCAGGTGGCTAAAGTACGAGTGGACGAGGGACCCCTCCGCTAAATAAGCAAATATTTGCTGAGCTTTCCGCAAAGGAGTTGCACGAGACGCAACATCTCTTTACTCACGGCGCAAAGTACAACTGTGAGCGAGATGGAAAATGCTCCTGATATTCATCTTTGTCAGCAGGTTAACAAAGATGAATATCAGGTGGGCAAACGAACAGTGGCGATAGTGGAAACCCCATAGATCATCAAATCATTGATCAAAGAGTTACAAGATGAATATCAGGTGGCAAACGTACAAGTGGGAGAGGGAAACCGTCAGAGACGATGTATATTCATTCTTTGTCAAAGAGGTTACAGAAGATATATCACGGTGACAACGTACAAGTGGAGAGGGAAACCCCTGATATCATCTTGTCAAAAGAGGTTACAAAGATGAATATCAGGTGGCAAACGTACGAGTGGGAGAGGGAAACCTCCTGATATTTCATTCTTTGTCAAAGAGGTTAAAAGATTAATATCAAGGGTCCAAACGTACAGTGGGAGAGGGAAACCATCTCCGCTTCAAAAACTAAGCAACCGCGACAATAAAATCTTGAGCTTTCATACAGAAGTACGTTGCCTCGAGACCAAACTCGTTGACCAAGGAGGAACCGGATGAGATCTGTGAGCTCAGATGACAGATGCTGATATTCTCTTTGTCAAAGGTTACAAAGCATGAAATATCAGGTGGCAAACCGACAGTGGGAGAGGAAAACCTCCGATATCATCTTTGTCAAAGAGGTTACAAAGATGAATATCAGGTGGCAAACGTACGAGTGGAAGGGAAACCCTGATATTCATCTTTGTCAAAGAGGTTAACAAGATGAATATCAGCTAAACTTACAGTGGGAGAGGGAAACCCCTGATATTTCCCTTTGTCAAAGGTACAAAGATGAATATCAGGTGGCAAACGTAGAGTGGGAGAGGGAAACCCCTGATATTCATCTTTGTCAAAGAGGTTACAAAGATGAATATCAGGTGGCAAAACTATAAGAGATGGACAATTCGCTTCAACAGACGGGAAATATCAGTCAGAAAGAGCTAGACCACTCTGTGCATAACCGAACTGAGATGAGCAGAAAGATGCTGAATTTCTTCTTTGTAAAGACTTACAGATGAATATCAGGTGACAAACTACAAGTGCTGTAGAGGAAACCCCCTTACATTCTTTTGCACAAAGAGTTACAAAGATGAATATCAGGTGGCAAACCGTACGAGTAGGAGGGACCAGCTCAAACAGTGCTATATTCATCTTTAGTCCAAAGAGGTTAAAAGATGAAAATATCAGGTGCAAACTAACGTAAAGTGAGAGGAAATCTTCCCAAACTTCAGAATAATTCATTCAAAGTTGTCTCTAGACAAGCCAGTTACCAAAAGAATAAGATATCATGTGCAAACTACAGTGGTGAGAGGAAACCCCGATATTCATCTTATTTGTCAAGAGGTTACAAAGATGAATATCATGGTGGCAAATTACGAGGAGAAGGGAAACCCTCAGGCGATGCGATATTCATCTTGTCGAAGAAGGTTACAAAGATGATATCACTGTGGACAACGTACAAGTGGGAAGGGAAACCCTCTGCAATATCATCTTTTTTCAAAGAGGTTACAAAAGAATTAAATCAGGTGGCAAACGTACAATGTGAGAGTGATAACCATCCTCCGAACTTCAAAAAACTAAGCAAGCGACAATAAAATCTCTTTAGGTTAGAAAAGCGTTCCTCGAGACCAAACTCGTTGACCAACGAACCGGACTGAAGGATTCTGGAGCTCAGATAGACAGATGCTGATATTCAAAGAGGTTACAAAGATGAATACCAGGTGGCAAATGTATGAGTGGGAGAGGGAAACCTCCTGATATTCATCTTTGTCAAAGAGGTTACAAATATGAATATCAGGTGGCAAACGTACGAGTGGGAGAGGGAAACCTCCTGATATTCATCTTTGTCAAAGAGGTTACAAAGATGAATATCAAGTGGCAAACGTACGAGAGGGAGAGGGAAACCATCTCCGCTTCCAAAACTAAGCAAGCAGACAATAAAATTTGCGAGCTTTCAGAAAAGGTACGTTGCCTCTAGACCAAACTCGTTGACCAACGGAACCGAACTGAGGATCTGGAGCTCAGATGGACAGATGCTGATATTCATCTTTGTCAAAGGGGTTACAAAGATGAATATCAGGTGGCAAACCTTAGAGTGGGAGAGAGAAACCTCCTGATATTCATCTTTGTCAAAGAGGTTATAAAGATGAATATCAGGTGGTAAACGTACGAGTGGGAGAGGGAAACCATCTCCGCTTCAAAAACTAAGCAAGCGGACAATAAAATCTGCGAGCTTTCAGAACAGGTACGTTGCCTCGAGACCAAACTCGTTGACCAACGGAACCGGACTGAGAAACTGGAGCTCAGATGGACAGATGCTGATATTCATCTTTGTCAAAGAGGTTACAAAGATGAATATCAGGTGGCAAACGTACGAGTGGGAGAGGGAAACCCCCTGATATTCATCTTTGTCAAAGAGGTTACAAAGATGAATATCAGGTGGCAAACGTACAAGGTGGAGAGGGAAACCCCCTGATATTCATCTTTGTAAAAGAGGTTACAAAGATCAAAATCAGGTGGCAAACGTAAGAGTGGGAGAGGGAAACCTCCTGATATCCATCTTTGTCAAAGAGGTTACAAAGATCAAAATCAGGTGGCAATCGTAAGAATGGGAGAGGGAAACCTCCTGATATTCATCTTTGTCAAAGAGGTTACAAAGATGAATATCAGGTGGCAAACGTACGAGTGGGAGAGGGAAACCATCTCCGCTTCAAAAACTAAGCAAGCGGACAATAAAATCTGCGAGCTTTCAGAACAGGTAAGTTGCCTCGAGACCAAACTCGTTGACCAACGGAACCGAACTGAGGATCTGGAGCTCAGATGGACAGATGCTGATATTCATCTTTGTCAAAGAGGTTACAAAGATGAATATCAGGTGGCAAACGTACAAGTGGCAGAGGGAAACCCCCTGATATTCATCTTTGTAAAGGAAGTTACAAAGATGAATATCAGGTGGCAAACGTACAAGTGGCAGAGGGAAACCCCCTGATATTCATCTTTGTCAAAGAGGTTACAAAGATGAATATCAGGTGGCAAATGTACGAGTGGAAGAGGGAAACCTCCTGATATTCATCTTTGTCAAAGAGGTTACAAAGATGAATATCAGGTGGCAAACCTTAGAGTGGGAGAGAGAAACCTCCTGATATTCATCTTTGTCAAAGAGGTTATAAAGATGAATATCAGGTGGTAGACGTGCGAGTGGGAGAGGGAAACCATCTCTGCTTCAAAAACTAAGCAAGCGGACAATAAAATCTGCGAGCTTTCAGAACAGGTACGTTGCCTCTAGACCAAACTCGTTGACCAACGGAACCGGACTGAGAAACTGGAGCTCAGATGGACAGATGCTGAAATTCATCTTTGTCAAAGAGGTTACAAAGATGAATATCAGGTGGCAAACGTACGAGTGGGAGAGGGAAACCCCCTGATATTCATCTTTGTCAAAGAGGTTACAAAGATGAATATCAGGTGGCAAACGTGCAAGTGGGAGAGGGAAACCCCCTGATATTCATCTTTGTCAAAGAGGTTACAAAGATCAAAATCAGGTGGCAAACGTAAGAGTGGGAGAGGGAAACCTCCTGATTTCCATCTTTGTCAAAGAGGTTACAAAGATCAAAATCAGGTGGCAATCGTAAGAATGAGAGAGGGAAACCTCCTGATATTCATCTTTGTCAAAGAGGTTACAAAGATGAATATCAGGTGGCAAACGTACGAGTGGGAGAGGGAAACCATCTCCGCTTCAAAAACTAAGCAAGCGGACAATAAAATCTGCGAGCTTTCAGAACAGGTACGTTGCCTCGAGACAAAACTCTTTGACCAACGGAACCGAACTGAGGATCTGGAGCTCAGATGGACAAATGCTGATATTCATCTTTGTCAAAGAGGTTACAAAGATGAATATCAGGTGGCAAACCTTAGAGTGGGAGAGGGAAACCCCCTGATATTCACCATCTTTGTTCAAAGAGGTTAACAAAGATCAAAATCAGGTGGCATAACGTAAGAATGGAGAGGGAAACCTCCTGATATTCATCTTTGTCAAAGAGGTTATAAAGACTGAATATCAAGGTTTTAAACGTACGAGTGGAGAGGGAAACCGTCTCCGCGCTTCAAACAAGCAAGCGTACAATAAAATTGCGGCTTTCAGAAAAGGTACGTTGCCCTCGAGATCCGAAACTCGTTGACAATCGGAAACCCTGACTGAGGAACTGGAGCTCAGATGGACACATGCTGATATTCATCTATGTCAAAGAGGTTACAAATCATATCAGGTGGTAAACGTACAAGTGGAGAGGGAAACCCCGCCTGATATTCATCTTTTGTCAGAGAGGTTACAAAAGATGAATATCAGGTGGCCAAACAGTACAGTGGGAGAGGGGAAACCCCCCTGGATATTCATCTTTGTCAAAGAGGTTACACAGATCAAAATCAGGTGGCAAACGTAAGAGTGGGAGAGGGAAACCTCCTGAATCCATGCTTTATTAAAAGAGGTTACAAGATGAATACTCAGGTGGCAAACGTACGAGTGGGAGAAGGAAACCTCCTGATATTCATCTTTGTCAAAGAGGTTACAAGAGATGAATATCAGTGGCAAACGTACAAGTTAGAGGGAAACCCCTGGATATTCATCTTTGTCAAAGAGGTTACAAAGATGAATATCAGGTGAGCAAGAATGTACGAAGTGGGAGAGGGAAACCTCCTGATATTCATCCCTTTGTCAAAGAGGTTACAAAGATCAATATACAGGTGGCAAACCTTAGGAGTGCGGAGACGTGGAAACCTGATATTCATCTTTTGTCAAAGAGGTTACCAAAGATGATACTCAAGGTGTAAATGTACGAGTGGGAAGAGGGAACATGCTCCGCCTCAAAAACTAAGCAAGCAGCGAAAGTAAAATCTGCGAGCTTTCAGAACACAGGTACGTTGCTCGCAGACCAACTGTGTTGCACGCAACTCGCGGAACCGTGACTGACGGAACTGGAGGCTCAGATGGACAGATGCTGATATGCATCTTTTGTCAAGAGGTACAAGAATGAATATCAGGTGGAAATTAGAAGTGGGAGAGGAAACCTTCCTGATAATTCACTTTGTCAAAAGGTTATAAAATCGAATATCAGGTGGTAAACCATACGAGTGTAGAGGAACGCATCTCCGCTTCAAAAACTAAGCAAGCGGACAATGAAAATCTGCGAGCTTTCAGACAGGTACGTTGCCTTGAGACCAAACTCGTTGACCACGGAACAGGCTGAGAAACTGGAGCTCAAGGACAGATGCTGAATGTTCATTCTTTTGGTCAAAGAGTTAACAAAGATGAATACTCAGGTGGCAAACTACGAGTGGGAGAGGGAAACCCCCTGATATTCTTCTTTGGTCAAAGAGCGTTGATAAACGATGAAGTATCAGGTTTGGCAAACGTACGAGTGGAAAAAGGGGAAACTCCTGATATCTCATTTTTGTCAAAGAGGTTAAAAAGGATGAATATCAGGTGTAAACGACGAGTGGGAGATGAAGACATCCTCCTGCTTCAAAAAACTAAGCAGAGACAATAAAATCTGCGAGCTCTCAAGACCAAGGTACGTTGTCCTCGAGACCAAACTCAGTTTTTGACCAAGCGGAACCGACTGAGGATCTGGAGCTCAGAGGACAATCCTGATATTCATCTTTGTCAAAGAGGTTAAATAAGAATAAATATCAGGTGGCAAACGTACAAATGGGAGAGGGAGAACCCCCTGATATTCTCTTTGTCAAGAAAGGTTATAAAAGATGAATATCAGGGGGGCAAACGTATGAAGTGGGAGAGGAAAACCATCTAACGCTTTCAAAAACCTAAAGCAAGCGGACAATAAAAAATCTGCGGAGCTTTCAGAAAAGGTACGTTGCCATCGAACCAAACTCGTTGACCACGCACCGGAACCCGAACTGAGGATCTGGAGCTCAGATGGACAGATGCTGTATTCACTTTGTCGAAAAAAAAAAAAAAAAAAAAGAGGTTTACAAAGATGAAATATCAGGTGGCAAACCCTTAGAGTGGGAGAGGGAAACCATCCTCTGATATTTATACTTTGTCAAGAGGTTTTAAAGATAATGTCAGGGGGTAAACGCGAGTGGAGAGGGAAAACCATCTCCGCTTAAAAACAAAGAACGGAAAATAAAATCTGCCGAGCTTTCAGAACAGGTACGTTGCCTCGAGACCAAACCGTTGACCAACGAACCGACTGAGGAATCTGGAGCTAGATTGGACAATGCGATATTCATCTTTGGCAAAGAGGTTACAAAGATGAATATCAGGTGCAAATGTACAATGGGAGAGGGAAAACCCCCTGATATTCATCTTGTCAAAGAGGTTACAAAGATATATCAGGTGCAAATGTACGAGTGGGAGAGGGAAACCTCCTGATATTCATCTTTGTCAAAGAGGTTACAAAGAGAATATCAGGTGGGCAAGACGTACGAGTGGAGAGGGAAACCATCTCCGCTTCAAAAAAACTAAGCAAGCGGACAATAAAATCTGCGAGCTATCTAGAAAAGGTACGTTTGCCTCGAACCACACTCGTTGACCAACGGTAACCGAACTGAGGATCTGGAAGCTCAATGGACAGATCTAATTCAACTTTTGTTCAAAGAGGTTACAAAGATGATATCAGGTGGCAAAACCTTAGAGTGGAGGGGAAACCCTGATATCATCTTTTGTCAAGAAGGTTATAAAGATGAATATCATTTGGTAAACGTACGAGTGGTAGAGGGAAACCATCTCCCGCTTCAAAACTAGGAAGCGGACAATAAATCTGCGAGCTTTAGACAGGTTACTTGCCTTGAGATGAGACCAAACTCGTTGACCAACGAACGCGGGCTGAGAAACTGGAAGCTCAGATGGACAGATCTGATGTCCATCTTGTCAAGAGGTTACAAAGATGAATAATCAGGTGGCAAACGTACGAGTGGGAAGAGAAACCTCCTGATTTCATGTTTGTCAAAGAAGGTTAAAAAGATAAATAAGGTGGCAAACGTACAATGGGAGAGGAACCCACCCTGATATTCATTGAGCCGCCTCGTTGATCTTTGTCAAAGAAGGTTATAAAAAGATGAATATCAGGGGACAAACGTACGATGGGAGAGGAAAAACGCATCTCCGCTCAAAAAACTAAGCAAGCGGACATAAAATCTGCGAAGCTATCAGAAAAGGTACGTTGCTCGAACAAACTCGTTGACCAACGTACCGAACTGGAGGATCTGAAGCTCAGATGGACATGAATGCTGATATTCATCTTTGTCAAAGAGGTTACAAAGATTGAATTCAGGTGGCAAACCTTAGAGTGGGAGAAGGGAAACCTCCTGAATATTTAATCTTTGTCAAAGAGGTTATAAAGATGAATATCAAGGTGGTAACGTACGAGTGGTAGAGGGAACCAAATCTCCCGCTTAAAAAACTAAGCGCGACAATAAACATCTGCGAGCTTTTCAGAAAAGTACGTTGCCCTCGAGACCAAAATCGTTGACGCACGGAACCGGACTGAGGATCTGGAGCATACAGATGGACAAATGCTGAATATTCAACCTTTGTCAAAGAGGTTAAAAAAGAAAATATCAGGTGGCAAACGTACAAATGGGAGAGGGAAACCCCTTGATATTCATCTTGTCAAAGAGGTTACAGATGAATATCAAGGTGGCAAAATGTACAAGTAAGCAGAGGGAACACCCTGATATTCATCTTTTGTCAAAAGAGGTTACAAAGATGAATATCAGGTGGCAAATGTACGAGTGGGAGGAGGAAACCTCTGATATTGATCTTTGTCAAGAGGTTTCAAAGATGAATATCAGGTGGAAAACCTTAGAGTGGGAGAGGGAAACCATTCTCCGCTGTCAAAACTAAGCAAGCAGGGGACAATAAAATCCTGCGAGCTTATCAGAAAAGGTACGTTGCCCCGTCGAAGACCAAAACTCGTTGCCAACGTAACGAACTGAGATCTGAACTCAGAATGACAGATTGCTGATTTCATCTTTGTCAAAGAGGTTACAAAAGATGAATATCAGGTGGCAAACCTTAAGAGTGGGAGAGGAAACCCCCTGATGATTCATCTTGTCAGAGGTTACAAGATGAATATCAGGTGCAAACGTACGAGTGGGAGAGGGACCCCCTGATATTCTTCTTTGTCAAAGAGGTTATAAGATGAATTATCAGGTGGCAAACGTACGAGTGGGAAAGGGAAACCTCCTGAATATTTCCATTTTGTCCAAAGAGGTTAAAAAAGATGAATAATCAGTGGTAAACGTACGAGTGGGAGAGGGAAACGCTCCTGAATATTCATCTTTGTCAACAGAGGTTATAAAAGATGAATATCAGGGGGCAAACGTACGAGTGGGAGAGGAAAACATTCTCCGCTCAAAAAAGTTCTAAGCAAAGCGGACAATAATTGCGAGCTATCAGAAAAGGGTACGTTGCCGAGACAAACTCGTTGACAGCAACGTAACCGAACTGAGGATCTGAAGCTCAGATGGACAGATGCTGATATCATCTTTTGTCAAAGAGGTTACAGGATGAATTCAGGTGGGCAAAACCTTAAGTGGGAGAGGGAAACCCCCTGATATTCATCTTTGTCAAGAGGTTACAAAGATGAATATCAGGTGGAATGTACGGAGTGGGAGAGGGAAACCTCCTGATATTCATCTTTTGTCCAAAGAGGTTACAAAAGATGAATATCAGGTGGCAAACCTTAGAGTGGGGAGAGGGAAACCTCCTTTGATATTCATCTTTGTCAAAAGCGTTATAAAGATGAATATTAGGTTTTAAACGATACGAGTGGTAGAGGGAAACATTCCTCCTCAAAACAAGCAAGCGGACAAAATAAAATCTGCGAGCTTTAGAACAGGTAACGTTGCTTGAGACCAAAAATCGTTGACCAACGGAAACGGCTGAGAAACTGGAGCTCAGTGGACAGATGCTGATGTTCATTACTTTGCAAAGAAGAGGTTACAAAGATGAATTCAGGTGGCAAACATACGATGGGTATGAGGGAAACCCCTGATATTCTTTCTTTGTCAAAGAGTTACAAAAGATGAATATCAGGTGGAAAACGTACGAGTGGGAAGGGAAACCTCCGATATCAATTTTTGTCAAGAGGTTACAAAGATGAATATCAGGTGATAAAAGTACGAGTGGGAGAGGGAAACCTCCTGATTTCATCTTGTCAAAAGAGTTTATAAAGAGAATATCAGGGCAGAAGGCAAACGTACGAGTGGAGAGGGAAACCCATCTCCGCTTCAAAAACTAAGCAACGGACAATAAAATCTGCGAGCTTTTAGAAAAGGTAACGTTGCCTCAAACCAAACTCGTTGACCAACGTAACAACTGAGGATCTGAAAAGCCTCAGATGGACAGATGCTGATATTCATACTTTTGTCAAAAGAGGTTACCAAAGATGAATACAGGTGGCAAACCTTAGAGTGCGGAGAGGGAACTCCCTGATATTCATCTTTGTCAAAAAGGTTATAAAAAGAATATAGGTGGTAACGTACGAGGGTAGAGTGGGAAACCACTCCGGCTTCAAAAACTAAGTCAGAGCGGACAATAAAATCTGCGAGCTTTTGCAGAAACAGGTACTTGCCTTGAGACCAAATGTTGACCAACGGAACCGGGCTGAGAAACTGGAGCTCATATGGGACAGATTGCTGATGTCATCTTTGTCAAAGAGGTTACAAATGAATATCAGGGTGGCAAACGTACGAGTGGGAGAGGGAAACCCCTGATATTCTTCTTTGTCAAAGGAGGTTATAAAGATGATATCAGGTGGCAAACGTACGAGTGGGAAAGGGAAACTCCTGATATTCATTTTTGTCAAAAGAGGTTAAAAAGATGAATATCAGAGTGGTAAACGTAACGAGTGGAGAGTGGAAACATCTCACGCTTCAAAAAACTAAGCAAGCAGACAGATAAAATCTGCGAGCTCTCAAGGACCAGGTCGTTGCTCGAGACAACTCGTTGCACCAACCGGAACCGAGCTGAGATCTGGAGCTCAGATGGACAAATGCTGATATCTCCAGTCTTTGTCAAAGAGGATTAAAAAGAAAATAATCAAGTGTGGCAAACGCACAAATGGGAGAGGAACCCCCTGATATTCATCTTGTAAAGACGGTGTATAAAGATGAATATCAGGGCAAACGTCACGAGTGGGAGAGAAAACATCTCCGCTTCAATAAAAACTAAGGCAAGCGGGACAATAAATCGCGAGCTGTTCAGAAAAGGTACGTTGCCTCGAGACCAAGCTCGATGGACAGCAACGAACCGAACTGAGGATCGCGAGCTCAGATGGACAGATTGCTGGATATTCATCTTTGTCAAAGAGGTTCAGATGAATATCAGAGTGGCAAACCTTAGAGTGGGAGAGGGAAACCTCCTGATATTTATATCTCTTGTCAAAGAGGTTTAGATTGAATGTGCAAGGGGTAAGACGTACGAATGTGGGAGAGGGGAACCATCTCCGCTTCAAAAACAAGGAAGCGGGAATAATAAATTGCGAGCTTATCAGAACAGGTACGTTGCTCGAGACCAACCTCGTTGACACAACGAACCGGACTGAGGATCTGGAGCTAGATGGACAGATGCTGATATTCATTCCTTTGGCAAAGAGGTTACAAAGATGAATATCAGGTGGCAGAATGTACAAGTGGGAGAGGGAAACCCCCCTGATCATTCATCTTTGTCAAAGAGGTTACAAAAGATGAATATCAGGGTGGCAAATGTACGAGTGGGAGAGGGGAAACCTCACTGTATTCATCTTTGTCAAAGAGTTACAAAGATGAGATATCAGGTGGCAACGTACGAGGTGGGGAGAGGGAGAAACCATCTCCGCTTCAAAAACTAAGCAAAGCGGACAATAAAATCTGCGAGCTGATCAGAGAAAGGGTACGTTGCCTCGAGACCAAACTCGTTGACTGACACAGTAACCGAAACTGAGGATCTGAAGCTTCAGAATGGAAGATGCTGATATTCATCTTTTGTTCAAAGAGGTTACAAGATGAATATCAGGTGGCAAACCTTGAGTGGAGAGGGAAACCCTGATATATCAATCTTGTCAAAGAGGTTAGCAAAGATGAATCTCAGGTGGCAAATGTACGAGTTGGGAGAGGAAACCTCCTGAATTCATCTTCGTCAAAGAGGTTACAAAGATGAATATCAGGGTGGCAAACCTTAGTGGAGAGGGAAACCTCCTGATATTCATCTTTGTCAAAGAGGTTATATAAGATGAATATCAGGGGGTAAACGTAACGAGTGGGAGAGGAAAACCATCTCCCGCTTCAAAACAAAGGGCAAGCGGACAATAAATCTGCAGAGCTTTCAGAACAGGTACGTTTGCCTCGGACCACTCGTTGACCAACTTGGAACCGGGACTGAGAACTGGAGCCCAGATGGACAGATGCCTGATATTCATCTTTGGCATAGATGTTACAAAGATGAATAACAGGTGGCAAAACGTACATAGTTGGAAGAGGGAAACCCGCTGAATTCATACTTTGTCAAGAGGTTTACATGAAGAATGAATATCAGGTGGCAAATGTACGAGTGGGGAGAGGGACAACCCTCCTGAATTCATCTTTGTCAAAGAGGTACAAAGAATGAATATCAGTGCCAACACGTACGAGTGGGAGAGGGAACCATCTCCGCTTCAAAAACTCAAGCAAGCGGACATCACATCTGCGAGCTAGTCAGAAAAGGTACGTTGCCGTCAGAGACCAAACTCGTGACCAAAACGTAACCGAACTGAGAATCTGAAAGCTCAGATGGACAGATGCTGATATTTCAATCTTTGTCAAGAGGTTAAGAAGATGAATATCAAGATTGGCAAAGTG
>CALNVZ010003431.1:30360571-30410251 GCA_940671915.1 Paracentrotus lividus | reverse complement strand
GACAAAGAGGAATATCAGGGGGTTCCCTCTCCCACTTGTACGTTTGCCACCTGATATCATCTTTTCTAACCTCTTTGACAAGTGAATATCAGGGGGCTTTCCCTCTCCCACTGTACGGTTTGCCACCTGATAATTACCTTTGTAACTTCTTTGACAAAGATGAATCCAGATCCTCAGTCGGTTCCCGTTGCGTCAACGAGGTTTGGTCTCGAGCAAAACGTACCTTTTTCTGAAAAGCTCGCAGATTTTATTGATCCGCTTGTTTAGTTTTTGAACGGAGATGGTTCCCTCCAACGTACGTTTGGTCACTCTGATATTCAATCTTTGAAACCTCTTCGACAAAGATGAATACAGGAGCGTTTCCTCTCCCACTCGTACTTTTTGCCCCTGATTATATCATCTTTGTAACTCTTTGACCAAAGATGAATAGTCAGGGGTTCCCTCTCCACTTGTACGTTTGACACTCTTGATAATTCCATTTTTTGTTAACCCTCTTCACAAAGAGGAATATCAGCGCATTCTGTCCGATCTGAAGCTCCAAACATCCTCAGACCAAATCCGGTTCCATGGTCAACCGAGTACTTGGTCTCGGGGCAACCGTACCTTTCTGAAAGCTCAAGATCTGCTACTTGTCCGCGTTGCTAGAGCGTTTGTGACAGCGGCAGATGGTTTCCCTCTTCCACTATACGTTTTGCACCCTGATATTCATCTTTGAAACCTCTTTGACAAGATAAATATCAGGTTTCCCTCTTCCATTGTACGTTTGGCACCGATATTCTCTTTGTAAGCCTCTTTGACAAAGATGAATATCAGGAGGTTCCCTCTCCCACTGTACGTTTGCCACCTGATATTCATCTTTGTAAACCTCTTTGACAAAGATGAATATCAGGAGGTTTCCTCTTCCACTCGTACGTTTGCCACCTGCATTATTCATTTTTTGTAACCTCTTTGACAAAAGATGAATATCAGGAGGTTTTCCTCTCCCACTGTACGGTGCCACCTGATATTCATCTTTGTAACATCTTTGACAAAAATGAATATTCAGGGGTTTCCTCTCCACGTTGTGCGTTAGCCACCTGATATTCATCGTTCGTAACCTCTTTGACAAAATGATATCGGCGGGGTTTCCCTCTCCCACTTGTACATTTGCCACCTGATATTATCTTTGTAACCTCTTTCATTAAAGAGGAATATCAGCATTTGTCTATTGAGCTCCAGATCCTCAGTCCGGTTCCGTTGGTCAACGAGTTTGGTCTCGAGGCAACGTACCTTTCAGAAAGCTCGCAGATCTTATGTCGCTTGCCTTAGTTTTTGAAGGGGAGATGGTTCCCTTCTCCACTTATGAACGTTTGGCACCTTGATATTCATCTTTGAAACCTCTTCGACAAAGATGAATATCAGGAGGTTTTCCCTCTTCACTCGATACGTTTGCCACCTGATATTCATCTTTGTACCTCTTTGACAAAGATAAATATCAGGGTTTCCTCTCCCACTTGTACGTTTGTCACCTTATATTTATCTTTTTTCTAAACCTCTTTGACAAAGTGGAATATCAGGGGTTTTACCCTTCCCCACTTACGTTGCACCTGATATTCATCCTTGTAACCTTTCCTTTGACAAAGATGAATATCAGGGGGTTTCCCTCTCCCAACTTGTACGTTTGCCAACCTGTATTCATCTTTGTAACCCTTTCACAAAGAGGAATATTCAGCATTTGTCTATTGAGCTCCAGTCCTCAGTCCGTTCCGTGGTCAACGAGCTTTTGGTCTGAGAAGGCAACGTACGCTTCTGAAAAGCTCCGCAGATTTTTATTGTCCCGCTTGTTAGTTTTTGAAGCGGAACTGGTTTCCCTCATCCCACTTGTACGTTTCGGCACCTGATATTCAATCTTTTGAAACCTCTTCGTGACAAAGATGACGGATATCAGGAGGTTTCCCTCTGCACTGTACGTTCTGCCCACCTGATATTCACTCTTTGTAACCTTTTGACAAAGATGGAATATCAGTGGGGTTTCCCATCTCCCACCCTTGTACGTTCTGACCCACCTGATATACATCACTTTCCAGTAACCACTTCGACCAAGAAGCAATGATTCAGCGGGGTTTCTCCTTCTCCCACTGTCAACGCTACTGCCCACCTGACTATTCACCTTGTAGAACCTCTTTTGACAAAATGAATCCTTATCCAGATCCTCAGTCGGTTGCCCTGTTGGTCAACGAGTTTGGCCTCGAGGCAACGTACCTTTCTGAAAGCTCAAAGATTTATTGTTCCGCTTGCTTGTTTTGGACCAGCGCCGGAGATGGTTTCCCTCTCCCACTTGTACGTTTGGCACCTGATATTCATCTTTGAAACCTCTTTGACAAAGATGAATATCAGGAGGTTTCTCTCTTCCACTCGTACGTTTGCCACCTGATATTCATCTTTGAAACCTCTTTGACAAAGATGAATATCAGGAGGTTTCCCTCTCCCACTTGTTCGTTAGCCACCTGATATTCATCTTCGTAACCTCTTTGACAAAGATGAATATCAGGGGGTTTCCCTCTCCCACTTGTACGTTCGCCACCTGATATTCATCTTTCTAACCTCTTTGACAAAAATGATTATCAGGGGGTTTCCCTCTCCCACTTGTACTTTAGCCACCTGATATTCATCTTTGTAACCTCTTTGACAAAGATGAATATCAGGTTTCCCCCTCCCACTCTAAGGTTAGCCACCTGATATTCATCTTCGTAACCTCTTTGACAAAGATGAATATCAGGAGGTTTCCCTCTCCCACTTGTACGTTAGCCACCTGATATTCATCTTTGTAACCTCTTTGACAAAGATGAATATGAGGGGGTTTCCCTCTCCCACTTGTACGTTTGCCACCTGATATTCATCTTTATAACCTCTTTCACAAAGAGTAATATCAGCATCTGTCCATCTGAGCTCCAAATCCTCAGTCCGGTTCCGTTGGTCAACGAGTTTGGTCTCGAGGCAACGTACCTTTTCTGAAAGCTCGCAGATTTTATTGTCCGCTTGCTTAGTTTTTGAAAAGGAGATGGTTTCCCTCTCCCACTTGTACGTTTGGCACCTGATATTCATCTTTGAAACCTCTTTGACAAAGATGAATATCAGGAGGTTTCCCTCTCCCACTCGTACGTTTCCCACCTGATATTCATCTTTCTAACCTCTTTGACAAAGATAAATATCAGGAGGTTTCCCTCTCCCACTTGTACGTTTGCCACCTGATATTCATCTTTGTAACCTCTTTTTTCGTAAGTTTCAAGGTCATTAGCCCCACTTGCCCGGGTCGTGACCTACAGTTTTGAATGGCCCTGTCCCACTTGTCCTTGAGGCACCTTTTGCTCTTTGAAAAAAGATAATTCTACAATTTTGAATAAGTAACCATAGGCCTACTGTGTTATTTCTTATCAAGTGAGTTTCAAGGTCATTAGCCCCACTTGCCTGGGACGAGACCTACATTATTGAATGGCTCGTGTCCCACTTGTCCTTGAGGCACCTTTTGCTCTTTGAAAAAAGTCATTCTACAATTTTGAATAAGTAACCATAGGCCTACTGCGTTATTTCTTATTAAGTGAGTTTCAAGGTCATTAGCCCCACTTGCCCGGGTTAAGACCTACATTTGTGAATTGCCCGTGTTCAACTTGGCCTTGAGGCACGTTTTGTTTATTTGGAAAAGGTTGTTGTAAAACTTTGATTAAGTGCATGTTTTATTTCATATTTCTTGGTTTTCAAGGTCATTAGCCCCACTTGCCTGGGTCAAGACCTACATTTTTGAATTGCCGATGTGCCATTTATCCTTGTGGTACCTTTTGTTTTTTGAACAAATGTCATTTTAAAATTTTGGATAAGTAAGTTTCAAGTTCATTAGCCCAACTGCCAGAGTCGAAACATATTTTTTTTAATTGCCCCTGATCTACTGGTCCTTATGGTACCTTTTTTTTTTCTTGAGTTCCAGTGGCGGATGGTCGTGAGGAGGTTCCTATTGTCCCAGTTGATGCGGTGGTTCTCTTGCATTAACTGGGACAATAGCCACCCCTCACGACCATCCGCCACTGTAACTCAAGAAGGATTAGGAAAGCCATCGAAATCCACCAACACAACACATTTTTGAATTGCCGATGTGCCATTTATCCTTGTGGTACCTTTTGTTTTTTGAACAAATGTCATTTTAAAATTTTGGATAAGTAACCATAGGCTTACTGTGTTTTATTTCCTATTTTGCGAGTTTCAAGTTCATTAGCCCAACTGCCAGAGTTTTTTTTTTTTTTTTTTTTAATTACCTGTGATCTACTGGTCCTTATGGTACCTTTTTTTTTTAATACGAGCCATTATAAGATTTTGAATCTGAATAAGTAACCAACTTCACACCGGTTTTGCAATGCAAATTTCTTCCTGGAGAGGAACCCCAAAAATGTGTCCACTATAATCAGGTGTCAACAATACAAGGATGACTACTACTTCTGCAGGTTTACGGTGATGAGGTTTACGGTTCACCATGTAATTAGTCCTAAAAAGGACTGTTTGAGTAGAGGCGAGAGGAAATAGAGAGTTACAGAAAGTAGAAAGTTGATAGGAGATAGAGAGTAGAGGTAGAATTAGAGGTATTTTTTTTTTATTTAGTCCTGAACACAGGACTGTAAACCAGTTGAGAAGACGAGATGCGAGGAATGCTTGAGTAGTAGTAGAGAGTACTCAAAGTTTCCGACAGGTTGACTGTCCGTCTTCAGGAGTGAAGAGTAGCAGAAGATGTGCGGGATGTATAGCCGAGGTGCGGACGTGGGAGTAGCATCGACGTCGGACGGTCGGCGTAGGTGGAGCTCTATTGTTGTAGCTGCGTGGGTGGCTGGTTGGCGGGAAAGTCAGGCATCGAATGCGGACGTGGGTGAAATCGAGGCCGGTGGGGTTGGCATAGAGGCGGTGTCCTATTGTGGTCGTAGCGTCGTGGCGTGGGCGTGGCGTTTCTGGCGGGGTGGGAGGTTTTGGTGGAAGGTGTTGGATTGAGACGGTGTAGCTGTCAGCGTGGCGGTGGGCTGGTTCACAGGTGAGGGGACTGGATGTTGGGTATTGGTCGGCGAAGTTGAAGCGGAGGCGGCGGTGGTAGACGAAGACGGTCGGGGTGGGGTTGGTTCATTGTGGAGAATCGGGTTCCAGATGCTGTTGATGTGGAGTCCTATGTCTTGGGGTACGGTGTTGTGTCAGTTGATTTCGATGGCTTCCCTAATCCTTCTTGAGTTCCAGTTGTGGATTGTCTTGATGAGGTGGCTATCGTCCCAGTTGATGCGGTGGTTCTCTTGCATTAACTGGGACAATAGCCACCTCATCACGACCATCCTCCACTAGAACTCAAAAAGGATTAGGAAAGCCATCGAAATCCACCGACACAACACTGTACCCCAAGACACAGGACTCCACATCAACAGCATCTGGACCCCGATTCTCCACAATGAACCAACCCCACCCCGACCGTCTTCGTCTACCACCGCCGCGTCCGCTTCAACTTCGCCGACCAACACCCCACATCCAGTCACCTCACCCGTGAACCAGCCTACCGCCACGCCGACTACTACGCCGACTCTATCCAACACCTTCCGCCACTACCTCCCACCTCGCCAGAAATTCCACGCCCACGCCACGACGCTACAACCACAAAAGGACACCGCCTCTACGACAACCCCACCTGCCTCGATTTCACCCATGTCCGCATTCGCTGCCAGACTTTCCCACCAACCAGCCACCCACGCAGCTACAACAATAGAGCTCCACCTACGCTGACCGTCCGGCGTCGATGCTACTCCCACGTCCGCACCTCAGCTATACATCACGCGCATCTTCTGCTACTCTTCACTCCTGAAGACGGACAGTCAACCTGTCCGAAACTTTGAGCACGTTCTACTTCTTCTCAAGCCTTCCTCGCATCTCGTCTTCTCAAATGGTTTACAGTCCTTTTCAGGACTAAATCCAGAAAAGAATACCTCTAATTCTACCCTCTACTCTCTATCTCGCCTATCAACTTTCTACTTTCTAGAACTCTCCATTTCCTCTTCCTCTCTCTCAAACAGTCCTTTTTAGGACTAACCACATGGTGAACCGTAAACCTCATCACCGTATTTGAATCCACCATGCAAGCATCTACCTTCAAACACCATTTACTACAGGTTTGACTTGAAATTTGTTCATCTTTTTCTTTTTTAACAGAAATTTATCCCAAGAATTTATCTTTCTTTTTTTTTTCTTTCTTTTTTTTACCGACATTTTGACACAATAGTACATACACTAATAGGCATGCAAAACGACTCAGATTTTTGCAAGCCTCAAACAAGTTACATTAAGCTTTAAATATGTCATTGAAAACCGGAACCAAATTTTACAAGAAATAAGATTTATACTCTACCTTCTGCATATTGAGTACTGCTTGAGCAACGTCATTCCTGCTGAAGTTGTTTGTAATCTCTGGAAGCGCAATGTCGTCCTCTTTCTCTGCCCAATTCTCAATGATGTCTTGAGCATGGAGGTAGCTCAGTTTGACACAGGAACGGATCACTGATCGACCACACCACTCATGTAAGATCTATCACAGCAAGACAAAGAAATTAAGATGATAAAAAATGGTAGAACCCATTGATGAAAAGAAGAAGAAGAAAAAAAAGATGAAGTTACACCCATGGGGGAATTTCACCAAGCTGTTTGTAAGTTTACAAACAAGTTCATGATTGACTAAAATAGTGTTGAATAAAAATGATTTAACCATCCCATTTGGCTCAAATTTTTTATCAATATGTTTTGGCTAATTTACATGTAACTGTGAAAGATTAGTTGCAAGTGGGTGACTACACTTATTATCAATAAGATATGATAGGATAAGATTCTGTATAAGGGGCACGGGCGTAGACACACATTCCTTTCTTTTGTAAGTGGGGGATGGAGTATTCATAATCGGTCGAGAGGGACGCAATTCTTTTGTTAGTGGGGGGATGGCCTGCGCCAGTGATAAGTGGTACAAACATTTTTTTTTATTATTATTATTATTATATGAATTTTGTGAGTCTGTCAAAACATCCATATTGATAGTAATAAAAACATTAAAAAAATCACAAAATTATGCCTTTATCACTTTCCCCACCGTGTCGAAGATTGTGAAAATATCTGTACACAAAATATTTAGCTTATACAGTATGATGAAATATGAATAAATTTGAATAAATTTAATGTATTCTCACCTCTCCTTCTTCAGTCATCCTCCATACAAATGACATAGTAAGTCTCTCTTCATTGGGATTCAAACTACATAACTCCTCACACAGTAATCTCGGCAACATTGGAATCACCTACATCAATGACATTGGAATTCATTTCATAAGTGTTTACACTTTATTTTTTGACATACATTTTGTAGATACATTTGTGAAATGCTAAATATAACAGCTTATGTTTAAACAACACAACATGGTATATACAAACTTTTCCTTGCATTGTGATTTTAATGTACATCTATGTGACCAGCCTGATCAAAACCACAATTATATCGCTCGAATTCACATTTTGGTCTTATGTGTTTTTGAAAAGTATATATTCCATACTTTCCACTGATATCTAACACTTAAACCTGATGTATAGTTCTGGTAACAAAAAAAGAATCGGCATAAAACAGATCAAATAAAGTCTCATGTTGTCCACATTGCACTAAAAGATATGTGTGAGAGAAATTGTGATAATTCTTTCATGATTTCGTGTGAATTTCAGTGAGCACTAAGTATTAAAAAATTGAACAAATCCATGTTGTTAGCCATATTTCACTCATTTTTGCACGAATGAATAGAAACACTTGAATGATTCAAATTAATTGATATATGAATGGATGTCTTTGTTTCACCGTCAAATGAAAATGATTTGTGACAAACACGCTTGACAACCTGGCTTCATTGGGCATCGTAATTATCCAACGTATAAATTTGTGAAAAGGACATATCATCGGCTGAGAACCAGAAGGGCACTATTGCAGATCAAAGATGTTGCGTTGAGAACCAGAAGGGCGCTATTACCATTGACTTTCTACAGCAATTTCGCCCTTCTGGTTCTCAACGGAACATCTTTAAGATGCAATAACGCCCTTCTGGCTCCAAACACGATATCAAAGGGTTTTTTCCTCACCTTTTGTACAAGATAGATACTAGTAGCTCTATGGCTTGCTGTCTTATCCAGACTCGTATCCTCTTTAACAAAATAACTAACATCAGCAATGTGTACTCCCATTTCATAGATCCCTACATGAAACAGAATAGCAACAGAGAGATGACATGAAATAAACTCAGTTGTAACCTGTAGTCCCGTTAATAGGATATAAACTAACATGAGGATTGTGTACTCCCATTTCATAGATATCTACATGAAACATAATAGCAACAGAGAGATGACATGAAATAAACTCAGTTGTTACCTGTAGTCCCATTAATAGGATATAAAGTAACTAACATCAGCAATGTGTACTCCCATTTCATAGATCTCTACATGAAACAGAATAGCAACAGAGAGATGACATGAAATAAACTCAGTTGTAACCTGTAGTCCCATTAATAGGATATAAACTCACATGAGCAATGTGTACTCCTATTTCATAGATCTCTACATGAAACAGAATAGCAACAGAGAGAAGACATGAAATAAACTCAGTTGTTACCTGTAGTCCCATTAATAGGATATAAAGTAACTAACATCAGCAATGTGTACTCCCATTTCATAGATCCCTACATGAAACAGAATAGCAACAGAGAGAAGACATGAAATAAACTCAGTTGTAACCTGTAGTCCCATTAAGACCACACTCGATCAATATGTTTAGATGAAATTGATAATTGACTGAAATTTCAATTCAACGTAAGTGGAAAAAGTCAATAGACGAGGGAGCAATTCAGACCATCTGGTAATCAGACTACTGTATTGTAAAATAAAGTGATGAAGTCATCACCAAAATTGCAAATTTAGCTCTCGCGAATTTTCCAAACTAGTCCAAAATCGCAAAAATATCTGTACGCCAAAATATTGGCTTATACAGTAAATGATGATCAGCCCTAATGAGTATTAGACCAAGTGATTAAACCAAAGAGCAATTAGGCCAGATTGATAGTGGAACAAATGGGTTTAGCTGATGTGGTATTAGACAGTTAGAGAGCAAAACCATCTCCTAGTAGACCTCCTTTCAGAAAGCAGTGCAACTCATTTGTGAGAGCGCCAGTTTCAGATAAGATCGTATAATCAGCATGGGTTCGAGTCCCGGGCATGGTGAGAGACGTCTTTCCCCCCAAAACTGATGCTAACGTTGTGTGTATAGGCGTGCCTTGCCGCTATATTCAGTGCAGATGTGAATGCAGTTGGAAAGCACTCTGTCCAGGGGAAAGGATGCTAATGTTGGTCCTGTGTTTAGGACAGCTACACATGGCCCTATGCACGTTAAAACCATGACACAATTTGTAAAATTGAAGGGTGTTTCACCCGGTGTATTGCACCTAGCTTGTCAAGGTAAAACTGCAAGGATCTTGAGAATTGAAGGAGGTGTTGTAATTCTGAGAAGAAAAAGAAACCCTTTGATGAACTCACCATCTCCTAGTGGTTTACAATGAAGGGCATCATCTAGATCTCTGGCAGTGGTTGGATCGATGGTGAAGATGCACTCTGACCTCAGGTCACGTCGCTGTAACAACTCCTCCGACGGTATCCTCCAAGGACGCTCTTTAGGAAGATCTTCAAGGACCTGCAAGAAAACAAATTTAATTTGGTTTTACTTGTTAACAATCCAATGCAATGCATTTGTCCAAGGACAAATAATTTAAAGGTTCACAATAATAATAAACATGCAGTAAACCAACACTGCAGCATAGATTATATAATGAATTTATAGACAGTACCAAACATTACAAAAACATAGATGAAAACCTTTTAAAATTGAAGTACCTTATATTGAATGAAATTTTAACAAAATGGTAATTCTGTAAGTATGAGAATTTGACGAATTTCAAGGACAAACTATTCTGTGTCTCTCACATAGGTTGAAAGGGTGTAAATGATTATCAACTACTTGGTGGTAAATATCACTCATAATTAAGTGAGCAACATGCATAGTACCACCGTGCTGACTTAAACTTCTGTAAAATTCATGTAAACTACATGTTTCGATTGATATTGGTAAATTCTTTGTTTCTGACAGAGCATAAAGGTAACCAATATGTCCACTCCTGGGGAAATTCTGTGACATGGTCGTTAAGAGGGCATATGGCAAATGTGTCTCCTTTTCCATCCTTGCTATGTGGTGGAGAGCAGGTTTTAACAAAAATGCCACAGGACACTTAAATCGCGTAGTGGCCAAAACCTGCAAAGACTGCAAGCCAAGTGCTTTACAGTACCCCCAGACAGACAATTATTCCAATGCCTGGAATAATTGTCTATGACAATTCCAAAACTACTACTCTACATGTATCAATAAGTATTCAGTCTAAATCAAATACAATATTCATTGTCAACAGAAAACATGAAATGAAAGATTTACTTTGACAAGAAAGTTAGAAGGATAGAGATTAACAGGAAGACAGAGAAAGACTTATCTCAGTTGAATAGCAAATCAAGCGGGAAATCAACTCCAAGAACTTACAAAATACTTTAAAGATCATAGAGGATTGATATACATGTAGAATGAATGTCATATACAGAAACGGCTCTAGAAAATATTGAATAGACTTACATCAGCAGAAAACTCTGAGCTATCAATACCATGCTCAATCAACATTGCTGCTGTTTCTGCTTCTACCTCACCAGCCTGTCCAATACTGTATAGCAGATGTCTGCATGGAATAAAATAAATATAGGGACAAACTGATAAAATACATCTGGAACTATCAGATTACTTTTGATTCATTACTAGTTTATGTGGAAGCATCATGGTGCATTGATTCTCAAACTCGCCTCTAAATCAGAGGGTCGCAGGTTTGAATCTCAAACCTGGCGGTAATTCCCTTCAGCAAGAAATTCATCAATGATGTGCTGCACTAGACCCAGGTGAGGTGAATGGGTACCGGTAGGAAGCAATTCCTTGAATGTTGTGAGCACCTTTCAGGGTAGCCTAGCTACAGTTTGTAAGTCAAATATAATAAGTTTACACTATAAGCGCTTAAAAAAAACCAAGGAAGATATTAGATTTTAGTGCTATATAAATGTAACTATTATTATTTTATTCATATTTCAAGCATACATAAATTGAGGTGCATTTAAGATATACAGTACCGCCTGATATCAATGTCACAGCTGATTGCAATCGATTGAGTGCAGTTGTACACGAAGTGAATGGGGATGATGTCATTTGATTGCAATCAACTGTGAAGTTGATCTCAGGTGGTACTGTAGGACTCAGGTTCAGGTTGCATTGTTACGTGTAGGTTTAGGGTTCGGGTATGGGTTGGATATAGAGTTTGGTCCAAGGCTGAAGTCATTCAGTTAGTGTTAGAGATTGACCCCAGAGAAATTGTAATTAAAGCAAATGTCACAAAACAGTATATTATCTTCAGTCTGTTTGGGTTATAACAAGGTGCTCAGAACTACATGTAAGTAAATTCTCTACTTTTAACAAAATCTAATTATAATAATGAAAACATAGACAAATGTGCATTTGATTATGGAAACTTGGACTGAGAGATTTGCTAGTCGGAGTTGGCCCCATTCCAGATCAATATTTACGAAAGTCTATATAATGGGTATATCACTGCAATTAGTAGATTGATCATCAAGATCAAGATACAGTGTATATACAGAATGTGTTCATTTGAAGTAAACATAATCTGCACAGAACATAATGGTCCGTATTCTCAACTTTAAGCCTGGCTTAAATCTGTGGTTTAACTATGGCATGCTAAAAGGGAATCAATCTATGTTGCATGTAACTAACACCTTCACTGAATTCTGGAATTGTGTTTTAATTGTAAGGAAAAACCTTTTGTACTCATTATTAACAAGCAATTTTTAATAGTTTCACTACCAAAAATTATGATGAATTGAATAGCTACTTTTCAGGATTGATTCCCTTTTAGCAAGCCATAGTTAAACTAATGATCCTATCAAATTTGTACAATATTGATATTATGAAATTAGATCTTTAACTTACCCTTTTGCAAATGGTGAGACAGATGGCCAATCAATGATCTGTGCAATGAAGAGAGTGCTTGCATAGTCCTGAGGTCTCTGTGTGAAATTGGCTGGACATTCCTTTCTTGGGATGTAGATCCGAGGAACACGGTGATCAGAAGGGGCAAATAACACATCAGGTGCTTTCTGAGGACAACAAAAAAAATGAGGGGGGGGAGTTAGATTGTGTTTGGGGGTGATTGCTCTGTTATAACTTAACCATACCATTTTAATGATAATGATAATATAAAAATATACAGTTGTCCGCCAAATTGTTCATACCCCTGTCGTTTTTTTATTTTTTTGAGTCATGCTCCTAACTGAATGCGTTTCGTCAAACTTTCTGTTGATAAGTATGTTACTAACAATTGAACAATTAGGAAAATTTGAATTTTTGAGATATTTGGTATTCTACGGGTATTTTGTTGACAGATTTACTAAAAACGCCATGTTCATAATTATTCATACCCTATAGGGGTGCCAAATCTAATTTATTATCTAATCATCTCGATTATAGTTATTTATTTAAATTTCCACCTAAAATAGTTTTTTTGAATGTCCAGAACGATCATTCACGTCTTCCGTTGGTTTTGACCAATGCGTCCTCTGGAGAACGTCCAGACTGTGTAAGGTGGCATGGTCTTTGGGCCATTTTGTGAGTCTTTCAACTTCCCAGACATATATCTCAAGGGATTCTTGTCAGGTCATTGAATTTTCCTCTCAAGATCATTCATTATGATTGTCCTTGAACTACTTCTTGACTAACACGGCCGTATGCTTCTGAACTTCATCCTGTTGATATGTCCAATGCTGTCCCAGGTAACATTATCAAGCATACTTGTGCAAGTTTTCATCCAGGATCTTAACTCTTTACGTGCCGCCCCGCCCCAACCCCTATGCCGCACTGGTAATCCGTACATGCCAGGGTCTATATCCCCCACTGCCAAGTTTTTCCCCCCTTACACTTAAAGATGACAGTCAATACTTCCTCATAACTTTTTTTAAGAACTTTCGACAACAATGTTGTGTTTAAAATATGTGGCATTCTTATTTGTCTCTGAAGTCACACCAAGTTCTGTTTTGAAAAATAAGAAGGCAATTATCTAAACTTGGATTGTTCCAGGGCATGAATTTGTTTTTTATTGTGTGCGATTGTTTGTGCACTAGGTCCTATCAAAATGTTGACAAACTCATTAAATTACTCAAAACAAGTTTAATGTAAACTGTATGAAGAGAAAATTAGCCAATTAAAAGCCGGATGTGCCCGCCGCAGAATAAAGCAGATTAATCTGTGAGTGTGCAGTGCACATAACAATAGAATCGGCATAATCAATCAACGTTATTCCGAATATGCACAATCATGCACGAAGCAGGGGAGGGTAGGAGACAGAGGATGGATTAAGCAGTCAATAGTAGGCTAGCAAGCATGAGTATGGCACCGAACAGTAGGCTACGTATCATGCATCCGGCATGTAAAGAGTTAATAAAAACATCCTCACCGGGATGCCTCCTATTCTGAACAGATTCCCAGTGCTACCTGCACTGATAATCCCCCATGGCAGTTCTATGAGAATGCCATGTGCTCAAATCAGGAAACTGTTTTTTTAGATTGAAGGATTCATCTTTTTGGGGGCCAAATTGAAGAAAGTCCATATCACTCGTAAATTCTAATTTTTTCTCTTCAACTTGTATAATTATCGTCCATAAGTTAAAGTTCTGGTTTAAATGAGCCCAGGAACTGTCCAGAGGCCCCCGGTGGGTCTGACTGCAAAACTGGAGTCTGTATTGGGAATTGTCTGTATAGATATCCTCTATGCAGTATTTGCTCATTGGCACCTTCGTCTCTGGCTGGTCAGTGGTATCCATTCCGACTTTGGTTGTGATTTGTGTGTTATTGTAGGCCTCTCAGTATACTTATTTGGCAATTTAAGGAAACATCTTGCACTTTTAGTCATCCTCATGGAAGCTTTTTCCCAAGTGTCTTATATCTGGTGCTCATGAAAGAAGCACTTGAGTGTTAAATCAGGGACTAAAAAGTATGGGTAGAGCGGTTATTCTATTTCAACAACATTCATATGAATGTTCCTAAGTGAAAAATTTAAAGTCCTGGCGAGAAACCAATATTAAAGGGGTTGGAGAGCTGAAGACTTACAGGATGGCTCAAAGACCATGCAACCTGACTCAGCCTGGAGGTTTTCCAGAGGACACATGGGCCAGACCCCACAGAAGCCATGAAGAAAGACTATAGACTTTTGCAAAAAAAATATTTCAGATGGTTATTTGAAAAAAATAATATGTATTTGTGGTTATTAAATATAAATTATAAATTAGATTGGGTATACCTAGGGCATGAATAATTATGAACATGGTGTTTTTCGTAAATCTGTCAATAAAATACCCCTGGAATGCCAAATTCAAATTAAAATATCAAATTTTCCTAATAGTCCAGATGTTGGTAACATACTGATCACTAAAAAGTTTGACGAAACTCATTAATCTCAAAGCAAAATTTAAAAAACTTAAACAATTTTAGGGGTATGAACAATTTTGCGGACAACTGTATATAATAATAAATAAAATATCAAATGAGAATGAAAAATAAAAAAAATAAAAAAATCACCTTCAAAAGATTATAAAACCTATTATATCTTCAAAATATTTTGTGCTACCATGATCAATTTGGTATCAAACAAATGAGCTTTTCATGCTCTTTCATCTAAATAGCATGTCACCAGGATCTAGAGAATATGTGATTTTCTTCAAAAAAAATACTTCACATCTGCAGGCAAAGTTGATGTCAATCTTGGACAAAACAACAAATTTTGGCTCATCATTACCCACCACAAACATTTCAGATATTTCCTTTTGTTTGTTTCGAGGTGAGATAAAATAATTTTAAAAAGTAGCAGTTCAAAGACATCAAATTGAAATGTGTGTTGTAAATTTTAGTGGGATGTTGAACTTGTTCTTATAAACTTTAAACCAGCTTTATTGCTATGTTCTTTAATAATGAAATTGATTTGTATTAATTGCAATGTCTTCCTTACCGGGTTTGATGGCAGCTTAAGATGTCCGCTTGCTGCTCTGGAATGCTTGTATTCACAGATATAAACCACCTTGCCGGTCTTGGGCGCCATACGAGGATCATCTCCACTTGTACCCAGGATTTTCTGACAAATGGAAGAAAAAAAAGGATTTAAATTTGTATAATTGATCTGATTGATCTCATTACAAACTACTAAAGGTTTCATACCAATGGAAGTCATTTACTATCTTAAAAACAGTGAAAAAAAACCCATGCTACATGAAGGACTATGGCAATGCACAATCAAATTTACCACTGCCCTGTCAAGAGTCTCAGTTGACAGGACGGCAGAGAGATAAATACAGGGACCTCAGAACACAGAATAAACTGAACATTCTGTGCCACGAAAGAAGGCATGTCATCCGAAAAGCGTTACAGTAACGTTTTTCAAAATTTCAATATGAAATTGTGGATGTCTTGACAGTAAAGAAGCAATCATCTTGTAACTTTCATGTGATTCCTGACTGACCTCTATGTTTACAATCATGTGGGCAAACTGACTAAAGGTTCACTTTTGGCTCATTAAATAACAAGTTTGAATCTCTTTCACTGTTAATGGCTCCTTTAAACGTAAATTTATTTCCAGCATGTCAGTCGAAATATTGTTAAAATGTATATTGTAAAACAACTCAACCTCATGAAAATATTTGTTTGACACAATCAGTGATCAAAATCACCTTGAATACATGTAAAGAAGCTACATCTGCTACCATTTATGGACCGTTCAATGATCAAGCAGTACCTAGTCAACTTATCGTAGCTGGTGCTGTCGCATTTGAGGTACGTTTACTTTGAAGCGAGAGAATAGGATCATACGTTGAAAAAAGGATGTATTTGCCTTGGTTTCTGTTGATTGTGTCATTGTGTTCAGTGCATATGTGGATGGCTTCTCTGATCCATCTGATGAATTTGTTTGGGTCTTGGGACAGGATGGTGCTTTTGTTAGTGTGGTTGTTAATAGCTACATGTTTGTGATCACTAGGTACTGCTTCATCATTTCACAGTCCGTATATGGTAGAAGATCCAGCTACCCAAAGCTAACCTATTCAAGGTGATTTTTACTGATTGCGTCAAAAATAACATTTTCTTAATCTTGTCTTCAAATGAGGTGAAACTCTTGAGTAAACTCCATGGCCCATATTCTACTATGAAGACTGAGTTTGCATGTGTCGCAAGTTCGTACAAACGTATTGTGCGATCCACATCAGACAAAGAATAGCACAAACGGGCACAACAGCTTTGTACGAACTTGCGACACATACAAACTTAGTCTTCATAGCAGAATATGGGCCCATGTATCTAAATCTGAATGTTGGTCATACCTGTGGTGTCCCTCCTCCACTGGCTGAAGACCCTCTGGTATTGCTAGGAGTACGAGGTGTGTCTTCTACCACTTCACTACTAGACGATACTTCAGACCTGGGTTCATTTAAAGGAAAGAAATATGGGATTAAATATATTTTTAAAGGAAAGAAGCAGTTTAGATTTGTACTTTTTAAGATAAAATACAAAGGGTTCAGATGCATTTTTAAAGGAAAGGAAAAAGGGTTTCTCAGGTATTTTTAAAGGAGAGAATCAAGGGGTTCAGATGTATTTTTAAATGAAAGAAACAAGGGGGTCAAATGCAGTTTTAGAGGAAAGGAGCAAGTGCTTTAGATATGTTTTATAAATTTCAATCCCTTTCACTTGGTCGTGGATAGACCTTCCAATAAACGGTTAAAGGCATGTCCGCTGATATTGTCATCGAAGGGCAATGCCATAAAGTACATCTTACTGCCTACATGACATAACTGAAATGATATGTCTATGCTTTCCACTTTTTATTAAAAATTAAAGACTGAGAAAAGTGGGGGACGGATCTTTAAAAAAAAGTTGATTATCATATTTAAATGCCCCGTATCAACTATTGCATAACCCTCTTGAGATCTGTATGTCCATTGATATTGTTGTTATATCATGAACAGTTCTGAGGTCAATATCCAACTTGGTTGCAATCAAATGACATTATCTCCATTCACAATGTGTACAGCTGAACTTGAAATAAGGTATGATGTTAAACTCTGTCAGGACTATATCATTAAACCCTAATGAGATCTGTTCAAAAGGCCTAACATCATGAGTGACATGTCATCGGACAGGTTTGTTGACCCAATCATCGTCTTTAGGCAGTGTCTTACCAAGTGTTTTGATCAAAGCCAATCTCTTCATTTCTACTTTATATCCCCTTTCTCTACAACTGATCGTAACATCATCCAGGAATGCTTTTCAGGGTCTTCCACATGTCATGCCCTCTTTATTATTACTACATTTATTATCTCATTTATCATTAAAGACTGCCCATATGATCTTTATGAGCATGTTCTCTGATATCCCGACTCACCTTGCATCTGACCACTCCCTGCGAACCAGATCACCCACTCGGTCCTGTTCTTCACCTGACGTTGCAGAGACATCAGCAAAACCAAAGGCTGCCTCAGAGTCATTCAGATGAAGACTGTTCATATTGTCTGATACATCTAGCTCATTCAAGCTACTTGTGTCAAAGTCACCTGAGTATTATAAGGATGAAATTATTGAGAGTCTTGATTTATTTTGTTGGGTTTTTTTTTTCAGATATATATATAATAGCACTTTTTTAAAAATCATTGACATGTTAGGCTTCTATTTTCATGTATCATATATTATCTGCAGCAATCGGTAATCAGATTTATCCTGTGTTTTATATATTTGGTTTCCTACATGATTTTTATGAAAAATAAGTAAAAAAATTGTAATAGAGTTAATGTCTTGTAGGTTGAAGACATTCCGTATTAGGAGTGTGGATCAGTATGATTGAACTATGAATATTTTCACACAATTTAAGGAAAATATCTTTGGTAAGAAAAGATTTGTGAATAAATTTGTATAAAATTGGTGAAAATAACAGCTTTAACTTGGTTCATTACATTATCGCACATCGGTGAGCACTTCCATAGGCCGATTGACAAGAATTCTGTCCCATCATGCATTGTGATCAATTTGCACCTCCATACTTAACTGAATTACTAAGACATTACACACCAGAAAGGTCTCTTCGTTCTAGTAACAAATCTCTTTTCCATGTTCCTCAAATTACAACAAAATCATAAAGTGAAAGGTCATTCTCATATACAGCTACAGTTCTATGGAATAAACTTCCCAAATTTCTCAGAAACATCAATAACTATGACAAGTTCAGAAGTGTCCTGAAAACACATCTATTCAGGTCTTTGTAAATAAGTTATTTATGAACCCAGTGCACTATTATTATTTTCATTTCTAATTATATATTTCTCTGTTTCTCATAAGCACATAGAGACATGTCATTGTACTAATGTGTTATGCTCTATACAAAAATGTATTATTATTATTGCAATGTAAGAACCACAAAGGCAGCTTTTGTTGAAGCATTGTACCTTGGCTTCCAAAGAAGTACCTCCCTCCTAGCTTCTTAGGTGTTGATGATCCTGGTGTAGATGAACCTAGACGATCAGGGCTCTCAGATACAGCAATGATGGGTTGGTTGGCTAATAGTTTCCTCGGGGTACTCATTCGCTGTGACTTGGGGGTCTAAGAGAAAGTGTTAAAAGGATGCTTAATGCGACTTACCAAAATATACAGTACAGTGGCATTATATGCCAGATATACCAATCCACTATCAGGAGTTGGTCAGATCAGGAGTTGGTCGAGTGGTAACGCTCATTGTCAACTCTCTGAATCAGCCTACAAACTGACATGGAGCGGACCCTAGTTCGAAATCCAGTCACATCTCTCGGATGGTGACGTTAAAGGTCGGTCCCAGACGTAAATAACCATATCTGATTGATACACGTCTGTCAAAACCCAATAATCCTCCTCCTCCTCCCTAATATTCTTCCATTTACTTAATAAGAGGGGATTAGTACATCCGGTAACGAATGTCAGTGTTTGGTATTCACAAAGCAGGCTGCGGCTTTACCTTATGGTGAGTTGCCTAAAACAAATCTACTATAGAGGGAAAGATTTATATAACTATGTTATGAGCTTTCAATTTTTTTTCATGCACTTTAGGAAATATATTATAGTAAATAGCATGACTGTGTAAGGATTGCTACTCATTTGCCCTCATAGTCATGATATGACAAAGAACAGTTTCATTAATATCAATGTGATTTATCTCACCATAATGACTTGTCCAGTCAGGATTTGTACTGCTACCACATCTCCATGTAGAGCTCTGTTACGTGCATGCATACCATTGATGAAAATATCAGCACCACCATCCTGTCAAAAGAACACGGAAAATTGATATTAAAATCAGACTAAGCTTCTTATGTAATGTTACTAAACTCATGTTGTAGCTGTATCATTTTACACTTCACATTTTTTATACTGATGTTTACAAAATGACTCCATCATAAATGCCAAAAACTTCTCTCTTTCTAAAAATTAGTCAGAGCTTGATTTTGTATTTTCATTGAGTTTCCATACGCATGTACATTTACAAAATGAATATTCATGGTATTCACTTAACACTATGCGTTTGTTCTTGCATCGCATCAGTTTCTTTCTAAATGCAAGCCAATCGTAAGTATTTCTCCTCAAATTTATTTATTCACAGTGATCAGATTGATGTCTAGACAGTTTAACTTTGATTCCTTGTCTGTGCCCTTTCCAGCTCTACCTATGACCATGAGAGAGCACATCAACACTATCTTCAGCATCGCATGTCTGGTGGGCATTTTACGAAAGGACTTGTTGGACGTTTTATCCGACAAATATGCTGTCAGCCAATCAGATGCAAGCATTTCAGTAGCTTATAACTGTTGTCAGTGAGAATCTGTGAATATTTGTTTAATGACATGCTCCCCTGGAGTCCCATCTACTTCTTACATCTGCTAACTCTTGCTTGTTGCTGGTTTCTTCTAGCAGAATTTTTCCTCTTCTCAAGGACCAGTTTAGCCTTACCCACTCTTGTCCAGAGAATACAAAGTATGGGGGGAGGTATTGTTAACACACAATGGCTTACCCTTCCCCCCCCCCCCATGCTTTCTTTCCACACAGGCTTCCAACGCCTCTGCTTTTGTCTTCTGTAACACAACATTTTCAAAATTATTGCCACCTGTAATGCGGCAGTCACATGTACACAACACAAGACCAGCGCATTGAAATTGTGAAAATTGCAGACAACGCGCACACATAGTGCATTCATAGAGTACACATATTAAAATATAGCTAAGCCCGCTCAGCGAATGAGTTATGCACACCCAGCGCATACTGTGCGTCGACCATGCGTCATACCTGTGACTGCACGATTGGCATGTTTCTTCTTGACCGCTGTCTCAACTTACCGGTGAATCAACGTAGGCTTCTTCATAGTTCTTGGGGTTGATTCGCAGCATGCCTTTCACCACTTTACCCTGTTTCACAAACTTAGATACGTCCTCCTCAATCCAGTACTTATCAAATTGCTGTACAGGTGGGGAAAAAAAGACAGCAAACATTTCCAAAGATTGTTAGAAGTCATTAACAAATCAACAGACATCTAGGTTTACTAAAAATTTATTCCTTATTATTTTGCTTCATTTGACGTCTGTGTATCTTGCTCATAGACAATTCAATGGGAAAATCATCATTTAGCCATGATTTTTGAAGCTGCGTGAAACCCATTGATTAAAACGTAATAAATTTTATATCAAAAGATGTATACGAATATATCTAATAGAAACTGGAAAGTTTGTTACACAAAAAAAAAAACATATCCTGGAAAGTATTTGGCAGACATTAAGGGATGTAGAATCCAAACCCCACCCCTCCCAGTATAGTTAGGGTTAACCATACCTTGAAAGACTGTTTCTTTGGCGTTGCCCCAGAGGAGTCTAGGGGTTGATCACCAGGTGACAATGCTTCCTTCTTAGCTTGTTTCTTATCCTTTCCCCCGTTTTTTCCCTTCTTCTGCTTGTCTTTACCTCCTCCATCTTTCCTCACAAAGTGATGCGGTGGCGTCTCACCCTGCCCGGAATCAGTTGACTGTTGCAGATGACAAAACAATGATAATATTGGGATCTAGTACATTGGAAATGTCCTATAACATGAATCACCTGCCACTCTTATTATTACTTCGTATTATTACCACAGCTTGAAGGGGAATCTAGTGGGAAAGGTGAACACAATAATTGTGAGCTTTCAAATTATTTTCGTTTGTTTTAGGAAAAATTTAAGGGAAAAAAGGTCACTGGCAAGCATTGTTCTTATAATTACAAATCCAGTTCAAATATTTGTGATTGCTTTGCGATTGCATTGCTTTAGATAGGGCATATTGAAGTGGAAATATTCAACAACAAAAAAAAATTGAATCAAAATAACATCTTCACAAAAAAATAAAAATAAAAATCAGCTTGTATGGAAATGCCTGCTACAAATCATGACAGACCTGAAGACTTTAAGCCTCTGGAGAAAGAGTCAATTCAGTAATCACAGGTTAAACTCACCCCATGCCTCGCAAACTTGTCTATCCCACTGGAGTCCTTTCTGCTCATGCTATCCTGGGCGGGGCTGCTATGAAGGGCGCTGGCTGACCCCCTCCTGGTCTTACCAGTTACCCCTCCATCACCCAATCCCTTCTGCCCCTCCCTGGGGAAGGTACTGGATAGTTTAGCAGGGTGTCCACTGAGGGGGCTGGTGCCCCCACCAAGCTTGGAACGAAACCTACCCCCAGACTCAAGCTTACGAACCATCAGCCCTCTGGAACAAAGAAAGAAACTTTTATTAGGTATTGGCAGATCAGCATCTTTGATGTGCGTCTGAGCATGACCTTCAGAGTTAGAGTGAGTCTCAAGACACAACTCCATTTCAAACCGTTTTTAATAAGGATACACACACCAAATAGCGACCACGAATCTGACTGACAGCTCCACTTAAAATATTGTAAACATGAATGAATCCCCTTTTCTACGTCTAGAAAATGCACTAATACTTGAATATTGTAATGATGTACATGCAAGACAAAATATATTTCATAAATCATGTGCATACGATAATGATCATCTATAAATCTAAGAAGCACTCAGTTCAAAGATTAAAAAGAAAAGAAGAATTGTTACTAATCTATATTGGGCAATTTAGCTATGCAATGTTATGCCATATTGCACGGTTTAATATACACCATGAAAGTACTGCTTTACACAGTTTTTGCATTCTAGATAATGATCATAAATAATGATTATATTGGATGGAATGGTTTTTGAAGGTAAATGCTTGCATGGTGGATTCGAATACGGTGATGAGGTTTACGGTTCACCATGTGTTAGTCCTAAAAGGACTGTTTGTGAAAGTGGAAGAGGAAATAAAGAGTTACAGAAAGTAGAAAATTGATAGGCGAGATAGAGAGTAGAGAGTAGAATTAGAGGTAATCTTTCGTGATTTAGTCCTGAAAGGAGACTGTAAACCAGTTGAGAAAGACGAGATGCGAGGAAGGCTTGAGTAGTAGTAGAGAGTGCTCGACGTTTCGGACAGGTTGACTGTCCGTCTACAGGAGAGAAGAGTGGTAGAAGATGCGCGGGATACATACATGTAGGTGATGTGCGGACGTGGGAGTAAGCATCGACACGGACGGTCCGGCATGGGTGAAGCTCTATTGTTGTAGCTTGCGTGGGTGGCTGGGCGGGGAAAGTCGAGTGTCGAATGCAGACGTTGGTGAAAACGAGGCCGTGTGGCTGGCGTAGAGGCAGTGTCCTATTTGGTCGAAGTGTTGTGGCGTGGGCGCGCGTTTCGGCGGGGTCGGAGGTTGTGGCAGAAGGTGTTGGCTTGAGTCGGTGGAGCTGTCGGCTGGCGGTGGCTGGTTCTCGGGTGAGGTGACTGGATGTTGGTGCGATCAGCGAAGTTGAAGCGGAGGTGGCGCTGGTAGACGAAGACGGTCGAGGTGGTTGGTTCGTTGTGGAGAATTGGGTTCCAAGATGCTATTGATTTAGAGTCCTGTGTCTGGGGTACGGTGTTGTGGCATGGATTTCGATGGCTTCCTAATCCTTCTTGAGTTCCAGTGGCGGATGGTCTTGATGAGGTGGCTGTTGTTTTGAACAGCCACCTCATCACGACCATCCGCCACTGGAACTCAAGAAGGATTAGTAAGCCATCAAAATCCATCGCCAAAACACCGTACCCCAAGACACAGGACTTCTACATCAATAGCATCTGGAACCCAATTCTCCACAACGAACCAACCCCACCTCGACCGTCTTCGTCTACCAGCGCCACCTCCGCCTCAAATTCACAGACCGACACCCAACATCCAGTCACCTCACCCAAGAACCAGCCCACCGCCACGCCGACAGCTACGCCGACTCAAGCCAACACCTTCCGCCACAACCTCCGACCCCGCCGGAAACGCAACGCCCACGCCACGACACTTCGACCACAATAGGATACCGCCTCTACGCCACCCACACCAGCCTCGATTTCACCAACGTCCGCATTCGACACTCGACTTTCCCGCCAACCAGCCACCCACGCAGCTACAACAATAGAGCTTCACCCATGCCGACCGTCCGGCGTCGATGCTACTCCCACGTCCGCACATCAGCTATATATCCCGCGCATCTTCTACCACTCTTCACTCCTGAAGACGGACAGTCAACCTGTCCGAAACGTCGAGCACTCTCTACTACTACTCAAGCCTTCCTCGCATCTCGTCTTCTCAACTGGTTTACAGTCCTTTTCAGGACTAAATCACGAAAGATTACCTCTAATTCTACTCTCTACTCTCTATATTGCCTATAAATTTTCTACTTTCTGTAACTCTTCATTTCCTCTGCCACTTTCTCAAACAGTCCTTTTTAGGACTAACCACATGGTGAACCGTAAACCTCATCACCGTATATTGGATGGCTTTACCTCAAGGGATGCCATCATCTTCGAATCAACTTGTGGGATATTTCTGGTATCCCATTCTAAGCTATCTAATAGTAATATAATTAAATTATTACTTACCGGCCACTCTTTGCAGGAGATGGGTCTCTACCCTTGAGTCCTTTCTGTACTGCTAATCCTGTATCCTTGGCCGGGTCACCAGACTCAGTCTGTGCCCTCACTTCAAATTCAGCACAACTATCTTCATTCTCCAAGTAATCTCCTTTCTTTCTTCGTCTCTTTTTCTAAAGACACACACACACACACACACACAGAAAGCACTTTAACCCTTCAGCACCTCAACTGCCCGAAACCGCCCGTTTTATGCACGCTAAAGTAATGATGACATCAAAAATTTGTGATAAAATATGCCCATGCTTGTTGTGCATTACCCATGGGATGTGTGCTGTCAACTTCTGCACAAAAAAAAGAGTATGTTTTAGTAGATATTTCTTATTGAAACACCCTGATGAAAATACAGAAAAGCCCTTGCCAATAGGGAGTAAGCTGACACTTTCCACGCAGCCTCTAGGTGCTAAAGGGTTAAGTCTGCCACAACATATTATAGGGTACTGTTATCTTGACTTTGAAGATAGGCAAAACTTTTTAATAAACAGTGTCTTTAACAACAATAATATTAATAATTATACACAAAAACAGTTTGTGGGGTCAAATCTAATCTATTGTAAGAGAAACAATACAAAAACAGTTCTGTGTACAAATTGCTTGCAACTTTTTATTGTTGAAAGAGTACTGGATATGGAGAGTAAACCACAAAATAACAGGACCTACTTTCTATTCCATGATAATAATGAGGATGATTAAAATTGATGATCAATGATGATGAATAACAATGATAATGATAATGATAATGATAATGATGACGATGAAGATGATGATTATGTTGATGACTTATGATCATGATGATGAAGATGACAATTCTAATCATGATAATGGTGATGTTGATGATTGATGATTGATGATGATGAAGATGATGAAGATGATGAAGATGATTAAGATAATAAAGATGATAATGATGAAGATAATGATGATTATGACCAGAGCTAAAAAAATAGAATTTTATTGTCAGATTGAACTCACCTGTTTTTTCTTTTTCTTTCCTTCTCCATCCATCTCTGTATCCAGTTCTTCCATACCCACTCTCTCGCTCTCTTCCTCTGAAGCTGAGTAGCTTGGATTCACTGAGATGTTATCCAACTCCAATAAGGAGTTTGCAGAGGTAGAAAGCTGATCCTTGTTCATTGTGCCTTTTCTTATCAACTGTCTAGTAATAATAATAATAATGACAATATTTATAAAGCACAACATACCAATCTCAAGAGACGCTCACGGCACATGACAAAAATTGACAAATTTGACAATAAGAATAAAGAACTGAACTGTGTAAACTATGATTAGGCAAAATATACATGAGGCATCAGGTGAGTTTTAAGCGCTGCCTCAAATAAATGTATAAAGAGTGTTAGCCGTCTGAATAGAAAGCGATAACTTATTCCAGGAAGAAGGAGCCGCAGATGCAAGTGCCATATCCCCCAATGTTGTATGGTACATATTACTTTGAGCCTTACATTATTTGACGAACATAATGACAGAATGACCTACATTGTAAGGAGTAAGGGTAACAGAAGATGAAATATTCTGAAGCTAGAATTTTAAGTGTAGGTACCACGATGCAAAATATGGTTGAGATATTGGGTGGATTTTTGCGGACTCTCAAGTGGGGAGCTACGGCATGGGATACCAGTTCCAGGGCCCCATCACACAAAGGTTTGAGATCGATTGCAAATTTGAAAGAATGGTTGTAATTGGTAACTGATAATAATAATAATAATGTGAACATTTATAATGCCCCGGTATCCATCATGAAAGATGCTCATGGCGCAGTCTTTTGAACAAAAAGCGCATGAAACAACAATTGTGATTGCCTCATTGCTACTTTTCAATTGATTGCAAACCTCTATGTTACCAGCTCCTGGTGCTAGGATTAGGAATTTAAATTGGTGGGAAACACATGACATTCAAGCAAGCACACATTTTTAAACACATTTACTGAGAAAAAGTGGGGAGGTAGTCTGAAGTCTATCTCATGCTATTTAATTTACTGTATCGGTATTACTCAGAGAAATCTGAAATATCAACCATAATAAAATTTAGATATGAAAATTAACTAAACCACGGACCTAAACCTTCACTCAAACTACTACTAACTAGAATACAAAATGAATGTGTTCTCTTCAGTAGATCTAGACGTCTAGAATAATCTTTTACACAATGTATGTTTGTCAAAATCAGATCAGACAGTGCCTACACAGAGTGTTCACTGTCAAAAGAAATAGAGCACGTCTAAATTCATTTCACTGACACTGCCGCAGATATTCGCACCTCACTCAATTACTGCGCTCAATCGGACATCAATCACCACCAGGATCACACAGACAATTAGCAACACTCAGCTAAGACTAGAGTCAGATATACTAGCTTTATTCCTCCTCTCTTGCAACATATCACTTCATGCCTCAATAATTATTGCAACACGATCTCTGATAGACCTCTAAAGTAAAAACATGTTGCGCAACAGTCGCAATGTTCAGTCAACACACAATCACACAAAACGCCCTAAAATTATATCATCCCAACGCGCATTTGAACACGTCGGACTACACAAAACAATTTGGCTCATTAAGATGCAACTAATTCGTAACTTAAATCTAAGAAAAATGAAGCAAAATTTGACAATAGAACTTACACAGGATGTTGCTCACTGTTGCATCGACGCCTTTGAATATACTCAGGACCTACAGCTAGTCTGAAAGTAGTAAACCATCTCAAAATCAGGGCAGTTTGCTCGGAATTATTTTACGCTTGGGAGGGCCCGATTTTACTTTTCGTCTGATATGCTGCCATCTAGCGACGAAGATTGGTAAATAAGTTCAAGTTCAATGGGGAAGTTCACCCTGGAATTTTATTGGTTTTAAAAAATGCAGAAAAATAAAAGAAAAATACTAATAAAAGTGGTTTTATTGGTTTTAAAAAAAGCAGAAAAATAAAAGAAAAATACTAATAAAAGTTATGAATATGTAAAGTTTTGATTATGTGACGTAAGCTCAGTCTCCCATGCGTTGTGTATGTAAATTCCATAATTTTTTCTCTTTTTTCATGGTTCTTGATAAAGGAATGGGTCAATTTGATAGAGGCATGTATATGAACATATAGTAAATAGTGGTAATATTTTAAGAGTTGTGATTGGTTGAAATGATGTCACGTGTCATTCACGTTTTTGTTATAGTGAACGGCTTTCGTTATATTGAACGTTTTTTTTGTTATATTGAACGGTTTTTACCTGTGTTAAAATGAATGGTGAAATGGATTGCCTTGTTGCGCAAGCACGTAATAACAGTAAAATGGTGCGCACAACAATAGATACGCGGAGCGACAATATACGTCACAATAGCTTATAAGCTATTGTGACGTATATTGTCGCTCCGCGTATCTATTGTTAGTGTCGCCACCATTTTTACTGTTATTACGTGCTTGCGCAACAAGGCAATCCATTTCACCATTCATTTTAACACAGGTAAAAACCGTTCAATATAACAAAAAAAAACGTTCAATATAAATTGGACGTTACTCTGAACGTTTTAAGACGTTCCAAGTTCGTTCTATGGACGTTTTGTCAAAACGTTTAGAAAACGTCCTTTTGTGGAAGGTTTTGGACGTTAATAAAACGTTCCAAATGGACGTTTAGAAAACGTTTTCTAAACGTTTAAAAACCCAAAAAGAACCTTTCGAAAATTTATAAGGACCTGTAGAAAACCTTTGGAACCTTATAAAAGTCCAAAAACCTTTTACAACGTTCTGTGGACGTTCTACGGACGTCCAGAAAACCTTTAAAAAAACCTTTGGAACTTTCCATGGACGTTCTGCGACGTCCAGAAAACCTTTGGAACGTTCAGAAAACGTTTTAAGAATGTCTATAGGAACGTTTGTAGAACCTATTAATAACTTATGTAAACAATGTAATAGATAAAAATATGTTATTTGCACCTCAAGCTCTTGGCCAAATTGTGGAATGGCACTTAGGAGTGAAGTTCCTCCAACAAAATCATGCTTAAAGGGCAGACTTGAGTTGGATTTATTTTGATTTAACACTAAATAATGCTCCAGTAAATTTATATTTTATTGAAAGTATCGTTTGTAATGGTTAGTTATTACTTTATTTGTTAGTTAGTACATTTCAATACCGAATAGTGTTTTTTAATCTTTATGTGTGTTTCTGAACAATATTACAATAAAACGAAACACCAAAACATGAATTTATTACTGCTAAATAGAAAAAAAATCATTAAAAACGTTTATTTCCATATGTATAACGTATTATATGCAAATTACCACTCATTTGCATAAAGTCCTATTGGACGTTTTAAAAACGTTCAGAAAACGTTCAATAAAATATGTCTCGTTATAAGGTTCCAAATAAAACGTTTTGATTAAAACGTTCCATTTTGTAACGTCCAAAGAACGTTTAAAACGTTCTTTTTGGAACCATTATTTTTTCACAAATGAAAGTCCAACTTGGACGTTATATGAACGTTTCTAAACGTTCATTTCAGACAAGGACCTACGGGACCTGAATAAAACGTTTTTAAAACGTTCTGAAAACGTTTTGTGTTTGCTGGGTTAATTAGCACCAAAAGTTTGGCAAACATTTGCAAAGATAGAACCAGATTAGGCAAGGTCAAAGATCGATCTAGGGGTCATTTACTATAATAAATAGTGCATGCATCTATTAATGCAACATTACTGACTATGTGAACTCCAAATACTAAATTATCCCTCGGGCACATCTGTTTCACCTCGGCCTACGGCCTCGGTGAAGTAAATGTGCCCTCGGGATAATTTAGTATTTGTCGTGCACATAATCTAGTATGTTGCATGGTATAGAGCATGCACTATTTATATAATGTTTGATGATATATCAACCGCAAAGATAACATAATTAATTTTCTTTTGAAAAAAAAAAGACATTTTATGGAATTTACCCTACATAACACATAAGAGAACTGCTCACACGTGACGTCACAGAATCAAAACTTTGAATATTCATAACTTCATTATTTGTTGGTCGATTTTCTCCAAACCTTCACTCATGTATTTCTTTTATTTTTCTGCATGTTCTAAAACCAATTTTAAACCCAGGGTGGACATATCCCTTTTGTTAATCTAAATTCCAATGTTCTTAAGATTCCAAGTCCAAATTTATATGTACTATTTCTCTCTTTCTCTCCTTTCTCTCTCTCTCTCTCCTCCCCCTCTCTTCCTGTCTCTCTGTCTCTCTCTCCCTCTTTCTTGCTCTCTCTCTCTCTCCTCCCCCTCTCTTCCTGTCTCTCTCTCTCTCTCTCTCTCCACACACACACACACACACACACCACACACCAACACACACACACACCCACACACACACACACACACACACAAACAAACAGTCCTTGTCCTCTAAAGTTCACTGTAATTATAAAAAATTTTACCTTTAGGCATAATGTTCTTTAATATCATCTTACGTCATCAAATCATAGGTCCAAGGTAAACAATTTTGAAGCGTTTCTCAAGTTAAACAAAATACTTCTCCAAATACCCTTTTTTCATTTGCATAATGATATTTTTTTAAATTGCAATCACACTAACACTAACACTGTAGTTTTCATAAATTCTGATTTTATTAGATGAACAGAATTATACAGAAGTGTACATATAAACAGCACAAGGATCGCACAGGACCAAGAAAACTTCTCTTTGAGCTAGAAAAATATTGCTTTGTGAAAGAACACTCAATTATCAGATTTGTCATGCAATGGAATAGGATAATAATTGTATGTATTACTATATTGTGCCCTTTAAGAAATTTTCCCTTTCGCTTATTTTATCAATTGAAAATTCAACAATAAACAACTCCTTTATCCTTTACATAGCTTCAAATCATTGACCATAAAAATGACCTGCCTACAAGGAGTCATATGCAACCACGACTGATACAACTACAGCCATCTTAACCCATATCACTCCCCCCCCCCCCCCCCCCCCCCCAACAAAAAAAAAATTAGGGTTAGGGTTCGGGCAGGGTTAGGTGGGAGAAATTTTGTTGGGGTAGTTTCCTGAGGCCTCAGGGGTAATTGTCTTAGAACCCTATTTGCCAATCAGAGCAGATTCCTCATTATCATTCCCTAAGGGAAAGGGATTGCAGCATATCTTTTATAAATACAAAACATACATTATGGCAGGTTTCTAATCAACTTTTTCCCCATTGCAATCAGGTACTTGAATAATCCCCCAATCAACAGTACATGTATGTCTTTTCTTTATAAATGTTCACACAAAACACAAGCTTGGATATAAATGAAAACATACCTAAGAGACAAGAACTGATTGTGCTATCAATTAAATGCATTAGGAAAAAATATATATAAAAATATGATAGTCAATTTGGATAAAATGTAGGGTGTATATACTAGAAACAAAATTTAACCTGATACCTACAATGTATCAGCAGAAAAACCAACTAAACAGATTTAAAAAAAAAACAATACCTGCCTTGCAGCACTCTGAAAGATCGCAAACACACTTAAGATCTTCACTCACTTTGGTAGAAGCCTGCATCTTATACACTGTACAAGTCACATCACAGACATTGTGATTTATATCTTGATAATTATATAAAAAGAAATAAAATCAAAACAAGCACTATTTCATTTTCATCATGCTCATTAAAATTACCATCTCAGCCTCACAATAACAGAGGATATCCTTTGAAATGCAGAGTTTATTGAAATATTGAAGTAAAATAATGAAGCCTGGCTCACACTACATGATTTCAATACAAATAACACAAGGGTCATTTTAAAAGATTATGTCAAATCAAATATACTAATTCTAGCAGAGTAAAAAATATATATATATTATTTATGACCTCAAGACTTTTCACAGTTCAAACTATTTGTATAGTTAGAAATACCAATATAATAACAATAATGTCTAGATTCTCTCCTTTATACGGAAAAGATGCCAGTCATCTTTAAAAATCCATACACTCATGTGTGTAGTAATACTATACCCACACCTTGCTTACCATGACCATTATAAAATACACACTTACTCTTGGAGCAAATTAAATGTAAGGAAAATACTTACAATTACCGTTGAATTGTACAATGCATTTCATACAATATAAATTAGCATGAGGTAAAAGGACTACTGGGTATTATTATCTTTTAAGGTGTGATTCCATGATCAACACATTTAAAGATGCTCTGCATAGCTCATAACATGCAAATTTATATCAGCACAATGTAGAAATATGGAGAAAAAGCTTTTAGTCCAAAATGGCAGTTTATTCCTCCATATGAGCGTATTTCCATCCTCTTAATGGTGCGTGGGTAGTTTTGACGGTGAGAGGCGACACAAATCGCAGGGGATAGAGGGAGCTGCCTGGTTTGTCGTTCGTACCTGGAAAAAAAGGAACAATTTAGTATATTGATTAAAGAGGAAAATACATTCAACTCTTGTTATAACAAGCACAGATGTGTTAAGTATAAAGAGACATTTGGCATGGTCAGGGGCACCTCATTATAATTATAATGAGAGTGGACTGTATATATCTACAGTCTGTGTAAAAAAAAATGGTACAGTCAGGGAAAAAATAATTTAGATGTGAAATCTTTTCAAATAATGTATGTATGTGGTACCAAATTAAAGCCAAAAGATTTTCCTTGCTGATGTGTTTTGCTCTGTATAATTTGCTTTCTTAAAACAAAAGTTATGCCAAATTTTGTGCGACAAGGAACAAATCAAAATTACGCACTTCTATTGTTCTGGAGCGCTGAATTTCATGGCCATTATGTGAAACGTACACAAAGGCATGCGACGGCGTGCGAAAACTGGATTTTTCTTGATAGCACAAAACTAGTCATATCTCAAAAATTACAGCACCAAATGTTATGGAAAAAATTGTAGGTGAAAGTCTGATTTTCCCGCTTTATAAAAATACCAAACAATACCAGGTTGTGATTAATCTTCATACTATAAAAAAATGTTTTTCACTTGTACCATTTTATTTGACACAGACTGTATGGATATGAATAGATCATTCCCAAACACATACAGAATGAATGATTATCTTTGTGTACAAAACCCATTTTAGGAATCCCTTTTCATGCTCTTGGCAGCATTTCCTATAAAAGAATATTAAAGGGAATATGTTTGGAAAACAAAGAGCTATATACTGTATACACTGAATATTTTGTGAACTTTGCAACTAACTGAACATGAAAATTTTCATATCCTGATATTTCGGTAGCCTACAAAGTGAATGCAAATACAATAGTCTAAATTCATATGTACCCTAGGCCAAGAGTATATTGAAGTGTAAATGTATAATAATGATTTGACAAAGGACAGTATTCAAAACTACATTTTTTGTCCAGTGACTGGGTAAATAGCCATTTGGTCCGATCCCAATTAGACTAATACACATTTGGCCTCATCCCACATGGTCTAATGAGACAACCAGTTTGTCTAATTACCTTTTGATCTAATTGCCATTTCACCTATTTACCATGTTGTCTCACTCCTATTTGGTCTAATGTCCACTTGGTCTAACACCACTTTAATAGTCAATTCCTGTAACAGACTGGTAATAGACCAATTCATTTAAGAATTAGATGAATATGCAATTAGGCAATTTGGCCTTTACATGAATCAGAAATTAGACAAAGTGGAAGTTAGACCTAACTGTTAGTAGACCATGGGTTTAGCCCATGTGGAATAAAAGTATTGAACCAACCGTTGTTAGACTAAGTGGATATAAACCAGTGACTTACCCCATCTCGGCTAATATAATATAGTCAAATTGGAATAAAAAGCCTGTCAGGAATTTAAGCATATACAAAACTTACCTGAAATCCTAGCACCACCGAACGGTTGCTGCCCAACTCGGCTAATATAATATAGTCAAATCGGAATATAAAGCCTGTCAGGAATTTAAGCATATACAAAACATACCTGAAATCCTAGCACCACCGAACGGTTGCTGCCCAACGACGGACCCCGTGCTCTTGTCATTGACGTAGAAGTTTCCAGCCGTATCTCGTAGAGTGGAGCATGTGTCCTCAATCACTTTACTGACAAATCAAATAATAATTATAAAACATTTATACTGCACCATCTATCTGGTAATACTATTACTAATTGCGAAAAATGTGCTCCAAGGACAAAACTGCTGTGTTTGCTCAGTGGATTATAGAGCAGAATTGGGAGGTCTTAGGTTCGATCCCCAGCCGCGTCATACCAAGTTAAGAGTTGCTGCTACCCTGTTTGCCATTCAAAAAGAAAGGGATAGAGCAATATCGATCTGGGCTGCTCATTGGTTGCTGGGCCCACATCAATTGGAATAACAAATTTCTGTTATACCTTTGTTTAGGACAATAAGATTTGGAGCAGATAAAATCTTGAGAAAACCCTATCTTGATAAATAAGGAGGAGATGAACAGCATGACATATCGAAAAGGAGCCTGATCATGATGTGGATCGCTTCATTCAGCCTAATTTCCTTGTGGATCAACAACTTACTTTTCTCTGTACGCTATAGCATGCATCTTGAGTGAGAATTGAAAAATTAAATAAATGTTTAACTAAACAATGAATCCCAAAAGCAGGGAAGAAGAAGGATTAAATCAGTAAAAATACAAGAGTGATTCCAGGAAAAGTGTAGTGTTTACTTTAGGTTTGTAATCAATTTGAAAGAGAAACCTAGTCATTAATGTCTGGAGTCGAGTACAATCTTTTTTATTAATCTCCAAGGAATAACGTCACAATCCCCATTACGCATTATCAGAGTTCCCAGCATTTCAAGAAAACAAAATTCCCTGATGAAATCTAAAAATTCCTCGATGACAATTGAAACCAATTTCCAGTTTCTCAGGTTTTCTTTGTTGTCGCCGTTAACTACAGTATAAAACACGAGTTTGACTGACTACCGAACTTTCAATTTTGGGCCAATCAAAATTCTGTGACGTTTCCCTGACTTTGAAGCATTATTATAAACTTCCCTGACTTTTCCCTGACTGGAGAAAAGTAAAAAAATTTTCCCTGATTTCCCTGATGGGCTGGGAACCCCGAGCATTGGGTTATACTGGTTTGCACAACTACTGACCTGTCTCCAGCAAAGAGGGCTCCAGTCAAAGAATAATGCGACGTTGAGTCGATGAATTTGACAATGTCGTCATACTTGTCATCTGGATATACATAGGCTGATACAACAGGTCCAAAGATCTCTTCCCTCATGATCTTATCAGCTGGATCGGATACCTCTATTAGGGTAGGCTCCACGTAATAACCAACTCTGTCAACAATAACAAAGTAAATCTTATTTTATCCCCTTCATCTAACAATAGGCTATTGCAACAGATACCTCTATTAGGGTAGGCTCCACGTAATAACCAACTCTGTCAACAATAACAAAGTAAATCTTATTTTATCCCCTTCATCTAACAATAGGCTATTGCAACAGATACCTCTATTAGAGTAGGCTCCACGTAATAACCAACTCTGTCAACAATAATAATAATAATAATAATAAATTTATATAGTGCATAATAAACTAGAAGAATCTCTAAGCACTTTATAATCATAAGAAATAACATAGTATAAACACTTTACATAAATGATGGCTTAATATCAAAATACTTATAATAAACAACATGAATGGAACAAGAAGAAAATTACATTATATAGTAATATGAATATAGTGCAAAGTACATTATTCTATCTCTAAGGATAAATCTAAATGAAAAATTAAAAAATTATCCTATTTCATCCCCTTGATCTAAAAATAGGCTATTGCATCAGATGCCTCTAATAGTGTAGGCTCAACGTAATAACCAACTTTGTAAACAATAACAAGGTAAATCATATTTTATCCCCTTCATCTAACAATAAGCTATTGCAACAGATACCTCTATTAGGGTAGGCTCCACGTAATAACCAACTCTGTAAACAATAACAAAGTAAATCTTATTTCATCCCCTTCATCTAACAATAGGCTATTGCAACAGATACCTCTATTAGAGGTAGGTCACGTAATAACCAACTCTGTCAACAATAACAAAGTAAATCTTATATTTATTTCCCCTTCATCTAACAATAGGCTATTGCAACAGATACCTCTATTAGGGTAGGCTCCACGTAATAACCAACTCTGTCAACAATAACAAAGTAAATCTTATTTTATCCCCTTCATCTAACAATAGGCTATTGCAACAGATACCTCTATTAGGTAGGCTCCACGTAATAACCAACTCTGTCAACAATAACAAAGTAAATCTTATTATCCCCTTCATCTAACAATAGGCTATTGCAACAGATACCTCTATTAGGGTAGGATCCACGTAACCAACTCTGTAACAATAACAAAGTAAATCTTATTTTATCCCCTTCATCTAACATAGCTATTGCAACAGAACCTTATTTAGGGTAGGCTCACGTAATAACCAACTCTGTCAACAATAATAAGTAAATCTTATTTTATCCCCTTCATCTAACAATAGGCTATTGCAACAGATACCTCTATTAGGGTAGGCTCCACGTAATAACCAACTTTGTAACAATAACAAAGTAAATCCTATTTTATCCCCTTCATCTAACAATAGGCTATTGCAACAGATACCTCTATTAGGGTAGGCTCCACGTAATAACCAACTCTGTAACAATAACAAAGTAAATCTTATTTTATCCCCTTCATCTAACAATAGGCTATTGCAACAGATACCTCTATTAGGGTAGGCTCCACGTAATAACCAACTCTGTCAACAATAATAATAATAATAATAATAAATTTATATTAGTGCATAATAAACTAGAAGAATCTCTAAGCACTTACATCATAAGAAATAAACACAGTATAAACAATTTACATAAATATGAGTATAATATCAAAATACTTATAATAAACAACATGAATGGAACAAAGAAAAATTACATTATAATGGAATATCATGAATATAGTACAAAAGTATTTATCATTATTCTATCTCTAAGGAGAAATCTAAAATTCCCCTCCCCAAAAAAATTTTGTTTTTTTAAAATTTAAAAAAAATAATCCAATTTTTATCCCCTTGATCTAAAAAAGGCTATTGCAACAGATACTCTATTAGGGTAGGCTCCACGTAATAACCAACTCTGTAAACAATAACAAAGTAAATCTTATTTATCCCCTTCATCTAACAATAGGCTATTGCAACAGATACCTCTATTAGTGTAGGCTCCACGTAATAACCACTCTGTCAACAATAACAAAGTAAATCTATTATCCCCTTCACTAACAATAGGCTATTGCACAGATACCTCTATTAGGGTAGGCTCCACGTAATAACCAACTCGTCAACAATAACAAAGTAAATCTTATTTATCCCCTTCATCTAACAATAGAGCTATTGCAACAGATACCTCTATTAGGGTAGGCTCCACGTTATAACCAACTCTGTCAACAATAACAAGTAAATCTTATTTTATCCCCTTCATCTAACATAAGGCTATTGCAACAGATACCTCTATTAGGGTAGGCTCCACGTATATAACCAACTCTGTAAACAATAACAAGTAAATTTTATTTTATCCCTTCACTCTAACAATTTAGGCCTATTGCAACAGAATACCTCTATTAGGTAGGCTCCACGTAATAACCAACTCTGTCACACAAAACAAATGTAAATCTTATTTTATCCCTTCATCTAACAATAGGCTATTGCCAACAGATACCTCTATTAGGGTAGGCTCCACGTAATAACCAACTCTGTCAACAATAATAATAATAATAATAATAAATTTATATAGTGCGTAATCAACTAGAAGAATCTCTATGCACTTTACTATCGTAAGAAATAACACAGTATAAACACTTTACATAAATGTTGGCTTAATATCAAAATACTTATAATAAACAACATGAATGGAACAAAAAGAAAATTACATTATATAGGAATATCATGAATATAGTAAAAAGTATTTATCATTATTCTATCTCTAAGGAGAAATCTAAATGAAAAATAAACAAATGAAATCCTATTTCATCCCCTTGATCTAAAAATAGGCTATTGCATCAGATACCTCTATTAATGTAGGCTTCACGTAGTAACCAACTCTGTAAACAATAACAAGGTAAATACTATTTTATCCCCTTGATCTAAAAATAGGCTATTGCATCAGCTGGATAAGAACATTCCCTTCAATGTGAAAACCAGAGTAATAATTTTTCTTATTGTTGTTGTGTAGTAATGAAAAGATTTCTCATATTATTATCATCAGTTGTTGTAATAGTTATCCACTGTTGGCCAATCAGGGCTCACAAATTTACACTTTTCAATCCTACATTTCATATGTAAACCAAAATTATGGGGAAAATATATTTCAGAGCGGCTCTGAATATTAATATCTTGGTATTTATCAACTAAAGTGGGACTGGAAAAGCTTTGGGTCATTGCCAAACTAATCTTGAAGGCCAGTCTTCATAAAGGTGGCCTGAAGTTAAGCCTAGCTTAAATCTGTGGTTTAAGTAAGACACAATCTCAAAAAGTAGATGGTCGATTTATCAGAAATTTTGGGAGTGAAACTATTAAAACTGCCTGGGAATGATAAGTACAAAAGTTTTCCTTACAATTAAAACACAATTCTAGAATTTAGTAAACTCTTAAGGAACATGCAACATAGACAGATTGTGTCCCATTTTGCTACCCATATTTAAACCACATATTTAAGCTAGGCTTAACTTTAGGCCAAATTTGTGAATAAGGGCCGAACAGCTTACCTGTCATCACATGTGCCTCCAGCATGAATCTTCAGGTTTGGTGAATCTTTGGCATAATCCACATAACTTTTTACTTTCTTATATGCCTGAAAGATAAAATTTAAGGAATTTCCCATTAAAAAGAAAATCATATGATAATAAGAGTGATAGATTTAGATTAATATCTTGCCAAAGGATGTGGTAGGAACTTAAATCCCATATTTTGAACCACAAAAAATAATAGTTTACTTTAAAACAGATCAATGACTAAAAGACGTGGTACACCACTGTCAAGAAGCAGTGACAAACATTTTTTTTCTCAGCAATGGCGTATATCTGCTCACTCTTTCTATTCATCAGGGGGGATGACGCTTTGTATTATAATGTAATATCATAATATCCCCCCTCCCCATTGAATAGTATTCTTTACGGATTTATGGCCAGTGGTTCTCAGACCTAGTATAAATCAATGAAATTTGATTATACTTACTGGTTCATTAATGACTGCAGAGAGGAACGAAGTGAAGTCCAGTGGCTATGTAAATATACAAAATGATATTTGAAAGTCATCAATAACAAATAATAAAGTAAACTATAAGTACAAAAGCACATTATGCAAGGTTCAAATGGTACTCATGAAGAGTGGAAATACATATATTTCCCTATATATTACAAGAAATATACGAAATAAAGCCAGGAGCATTTGTCCCAGGAGCATATTATAGTTTTTTGTATTTTAATACTTTTTTTATTCAGCACCATCTCTTCTCAAAGCAGACCGTGCTTTCACCCACTTATTTTGCGCCATGGGTTAAATAACAAGAATAGGTGAGTGACTCTCCTCCACACACAAAGCCCCTATTAAGAGATGGTGGATCCTGGGCTTCCATGGGTAATTTGATGGACACCATGGATGTTTATCCAGTAACAGGTGTGTTCCATCACCTGATTTTTATGACCACAGCAAAACCTTATGTTATGCCTTGTATATTCCACCCATCACTCCATCTAGTAAAGTCATTAAAGGGACGTATAATTGATAAAACATGGGGAATTCACCTTATCTCGGATGAAATGATAACATTCCAATCAGAGCCTGAGGCATGTTGCGTAATCACCAGCGACAGGATGTCTGGAGCACTGATCTCTTAATCCTTCATGGCTAGACTAACTAACCAGAAGTCCGAAGTAAATCTATCCTATGTTTTGTTTTTTAAATGGAGCATTATACAAGTCTTCTCTTTGAATTAATACGAAGAGACCCGTTGAGAGTCTATAAACTAAGAATTGGTGAGGACTGGAGAATCCGAAGCTACGGACCCTATTTACTAAATGAATTCGGTCACCTTCGTCATGTTCGTGCTGTCCGAATGTTAATCCCCAGTAGACCGACCCTTGCGTAAGCCTCACTGTGGATTGTGTATGAGTCAATGGAGCTCAAGAAAAACGCGCATTCCCCACGATCTCCGACTTGCGAGGGCCTTTAAATCTCACTTTCCCTAGCCCGATGATGCCTGAAGCTGTCCATGGTGGATAGCTTGTTTTGCTAAGGTCAAGAAATTTACCTTCAAGACAGGTTCCCTATGTGCTTTTCACAAGCTCTGGTGTCAACAAATTTTGATCCACTCCCCATGAATGCCCTATTGCATTAACATCCTATCTGAGGGACTTACCGATCCAAGCTTGATCTGCTTCTGTTTCTCAACCAATCCTTCTTTGAATGCAGGCCACATACTCTGAGGTACATAGAGACGAGAGCAGGCAGAGCACTTCTGACCCCCAAACTCATACGCAGAACGTAGGGTTCCAACGATGGAAGACTCAACATCAGCAGACGGATGCACCAGATGGAAGTTTTTACCCCCGCACTCTGGGAGGGAAGAAATGACAATATAACCATCATGAAATATAGACAGAAATCATAATCAAAACCCTCCATCGGTATTAATTTTCCAAGATTATTACAAAGAAATATGACAATATAACCACCAGTCATGATAAAATATAGACTGAAGTCATAACCAAAACCCTTGGTCGGTATTCATTTTATAACTAAGCTTATTAAACAGAAATATGTTTTTGTTTACTTGTTTTGTTTGTTTTCTTATGTCTCCTGCAAACACTATAAACCTTTGGTATTGTTAGGAGAATTGCCATCGATTTTGGAAAGTTTCTGATTATGAATTTATCACACAAAAGTGGCCTGAATAGTCCCATTTGCAAAAAAAATATCTCCCCAAAGTATACAGTGTACATGGAATGAGACATTGCAACTGAAGTTTTTAACCCTATTCTGAATGGGCTTTTTGAGAGGAAATTTGACTGAATTTGACTGATATCTTGGCCGCTTAAGATCCGATCGCCGCAACATTACACATGAAGGTCGTTGCTTGTCCCTGCATTTTATACCTTAATTATTTTTCCTGCGATGGTACAGTTCAACCTCACTTAATAATAAGTCATTTTGAGTTTAGGTGAAATGGCCGGTTGAGGGAGAAATGCAAAGTTTATGTAAAAGGACATCATATGGCATGTCTATCAAAATTTATAGGGGGAGGACTGAATAGCTTTTAGGGAAGGTATTTATGGGATGGATGTCTTTCTGAGTGTAAGGATACAAAAAATAATGTGAATAACAGGAGAAATGTGAGTCTTTTATGTGAATTTAATAGGAATAAAATAGGGAATCTGACCAAAGTCCATGGCCGGTTGATAGCGGATGCCGATTAAATGATGGCAGTGTAAGCGAGGTCAATCTATATAAAATCCTGTGAAGTTCTTACCTCCAGTGATCTTGGGGAAGGTCTTGTAGTTGTTGAGGTTATCACCGACTTGCTGCCATAACTTCTTGAATGTTCTACAACAAATATCAACAGAAGATATCACAGATTGATACAGGTGAAAAAGTATGATTTATGGATACAGACTTATTCTCACACAATTTTGGCATACATGTACATCATTTTGGTGCTTTACCAGAGATGCCAACACTACGGAATAATTACAACATTAGAAATTAGAATGAAAATAACGCAAATACTTCAAACACCTGAAACAGATTGTCTTGACATCAAGAGAAAGAAAACTATTGATTTGAACGCATTCCCAAAATTGAATTACGGGGCAAAATGTTATTATCCGTGATTTCTCCAGTAAGAAGTCATTTGTTTATGGTGTTCTAACTATTTGCGTTATTCGCGTTCTAATTTCTAATGTTATAATTATTCTGTAGTGTTGGCATCTCTAGTATTCTTACACAAATTTGACATACATCATATTGGCACTATACATGTACTGCTATTTGGCTTTCATACTTTTTTTATAATCATTTTTTTTGGGGGGGTGACATTCCTTTCCAAAGATTTTTAGGTAAACAGATTTCTACTTTAAGACACATTTAATGACATTTTCAGCAGTCACTTAAAATAAAACAAAAAAGGGAATTCAATGTTGTGTTAGTTATGCTCCAATGTTGTACATGGTGCATGAAAATGCCTGAAATGCCCTCTGTCGTCATCAAAAAACATTATTCCAGCCTATTTACATTATGGTGCTATGTACTATCCTTATTATCAAAGTGAAATAATAATTGATTTACTGACCCAGTACTACCAGTGAAAGCAATGCAAGCCAGATCAGGACTGCTAGTAACTGTATCTCCAAAGACCGGTCCATCTGCAGGTACAAAGTTGATCACACCATCAGGGATCCCTGCTTCACGTAGGATGTTGAAGACTACATAGGAGGAGTAGACAGCATTAGGACTGGGTTTCCATAGCACTGCATTACCCTGATTGTAAAATCAATTGAATTATAGGTTTAATTATCACTTTCATCAGTCAGTAGCTGAGTTGCACAATATTTACAGTGTAAAATTTGATGTCAGTCAACTATATTCAATTCAATTCAAAACTTTATTTCAGACTCAACTGTACCAAGCAGAGGTCCATAACAAGTTAACAAAAAAGAACATGAGCAAAGAGGATGAAAAACAAACAATGAGTAACATAAAACAGACTAAAACTACTAATAACTAAACAAAACAAATAAATCATGCACAGACATGTTAAGAATTTCTGTTGTGTGCCATAAGCTTTGAAGCAAAACTTCACAAATCTGATAGGTACCTGACGCTACTATACATTGGTTTACTAGAACATTAACAATAGAGTTATCAGAATGTCTAGCCTCTTAGTGATCTAAACATGAGATTTCTCATGACAGCCTGACAGGCTGGAACATTCAATTCAGCGAACATTTGACTCGCACTTAAGTATCTAGGTATTCGTAGGGAGGCAACCTCATAGCATCATTATATGCCACGGTAAGCCGTTGCATACTCCTCTTTTTGAAGTTACACCACAAATGTGCAGTGTATAATGGGGTACAATAAGCTCTAAATAATGCCACCTTCACATCCGGGGAGCACATATGAAATTTCCGAACTAACATATTGGCCTGAGCATATAATTTACGACATTGTCGATAAATGTCTCTGTCATCACAGAGGTCCTCAGTAAAGAAATGGCCAAGATATTTGGCTTCTTCACATACATTATAGTTTACCACCACACAAAAAGAAATCGGGAATACTAAACTCTTGTGATCTTTACACCTAATAATCATAACATTACTCTTTTTTGCATTATATTTAAATCATAATCAACACCATAATCAGAAGCAAATCTGAAGTAAACTTTGTAATCCAGCCGAGGAAGACTAAGAATTACCAGGTCATCAGCATACATTAAGTGATTCACTAATTTACCACCAACTATACAACCTGTATTACAAGCATTTAAATCTCAGAAAGTCCATCCATGTACAAATTGAAAAGGAAAGGAGAGAGAATCCCCCCTTGTCTAACACCATTACTGACATGAAAACATTCAGAAACACTACTTCCCCATCTTACCATCATGGTTTGATGGGCATACCAGAACACAAGTAACCTAATCAAGTAACCAGGTGTTCTTCTATCAGCCATTTCATAAACAGCTTTTCATGGTTTATACGATCAAATGCTTTTGACGCATCAAGAAAGAGTAGAAACATTGAAGAGTTCCTATTGCGATAACTAGCAATTATTCTTTCAAAGCAATATACACATATCTGTACCATGTTTAGCTTTTGAAGCCAAACTGGTTATCTTGAGTTAAAATAACACCTCTAACCTACTTAGCAATATTTTTTCCACCACTTTGGACAATACACTAGCCAGTGCTATGGGTCTATAGTTATCCTTACTTGTATCCGACCAGCTTTATTCTTAATAACAGGCACTAGAACAACTGCAATCATACTATCTGGCAAGATACCATGCATTAAAAAAACCTGAAATGCATATGGCAAAGTAAAGGCATGAGTCTCAAACTCGCAAACTTTAAATGTTCTCCGGTAATGCTGTCTAAGCCACAAGGACTTGTTATCATCTAATTGTTTGATAGCTTCTTGTACCTCTTCTGGGGTAACAATCATATTGCATCATATTCAACGTTGTCAATAACATTCATCTTACTTTGTACACAATTGAACAAGTCTTTATAATGATTACGCCACAAATTCACAGATTTTCGCATCTCCCGTTACACCCTCAATATTAGTTGGATGAGGTGTTTTACTTATTAACACGTTTTATTTCTTTCCAGAACTCGTTACAGCTATGTTTCTGCATTTTATGTGCAATAGAGTCAGCTCGCATAGCATTTTCGTTATTCTTTATAAAACGAAGGGCATATTTAAATCGAGCATTGGCCCTTTCTTTAATTCGAATAGGGGACCCATTCTGTTTTTACCAGATTCAACCCAAAGTAAATGGGCCTCTCGTGCAGCAGAGTGCAGCTCCGCAACATGATCATTCCATCCCGGCTTAATATTAAGCTTTCTGTTCTTTTTATATAATGATTCACTAGCAAGACATAGGCATTTTACAATAGTTCATAACAACTACTTAGCTCACTGGCATATCTTTATTCTCACAGTTAGGATCACTGCATGAAAAAGAGTCACCCCGAACATTTACACCACTGAGCAATATTTCTGTTTTGGGAATAATATTCCTTCTTAAGGCTTGGATCAATGACTGACCAATCCAGTCTACCTTTGTTAAAATCTTTTGCAATGCCTGTGTCACATAGCCCAGGCAGATTATCAACATCTATAGATATATTTAAAGGAATGTGATCCGTTGTAGCAATCGGTACAAAATTTCCATTTTCTCAAACAGGCATTAGCATCTGCAGTACATATACAATGATCTAACCAGGATGTAGTATGCCATGCCTCACTAACGTAAGTGTAACTATCTGCTGGAAGATTATGTAAACTTGAAAAAATATAATCATTATCATTGCAAAGATTTCTTAAATGACTAGCAAATAGAGAATTCATTAGAAATATCAGCATTCCAGTCGCCAACAACAAAAACACTGGTCGTGTCTAGTTCAGAGATGAATGCTGCAATGAATGCGATCTTCTCAAATATGTACTTTCATTCTCAGGACACTCATAAGGAGTGTACAAATTAATAATAACAAATTTTCTTGCCACCATACTAATTTCTATGCGATAGCCCAGTCTACATTTAGCCTAATTTCACAAATCAAATTTCATATTTAGTATTCCAAAGGATAGCGACACCTCCTGGGTATCCGACCGCGAACTAACCTAGTACTTAAGATCAGTTGTAGATTCCCCTTACCCCATGATAATCAGGATGTAATTGTATTGATACCATTCAAATCTTGTTTAGCCAACCAAGTTTCTTGTATAACATATAAATCAAATTGCTCTTGAAAAAAGTTTTCAAGTACAAGTCGTTGACTTTTGTCAACAACACTCTGTCCTAAATGAAGGCCACGGGTATTGTAGCTTACAATATTGAATTAGGAATTTTTGAGAAAAACAAAAATACAGACAGCTAAGACTGACCATCACCAGGCAAGACAGCTCTTGGTTTTTAGGCTCAAAGTACCTTCTCACAAATGCACCCTCAGGCCACAACTCTGGGTTATATAATCATCAACCTCTTTACAACACTGCTGTGATATGAAATGAGGAGAACCGTGATTGAGCTGACTTCTCTGAGACAATCTTACGACATGTAACAGAGTTCATTTAGTTTTTCTGTGAGGTAAACCCTCAGGTCATTGGCATCTAGATCAGGAGCAAAACCTGGTCGCAAACACGCTCACAAATTTGGTCTGCCACCGCTTGAATACGTCCTCCATTAGCCTTGCCTACAACACCAGTTTTCCTTTTAGATGGCTTTTCAGTCTTTGATTTCTCATCCCCTGAATGAACAACCAGGCGATCTTGTGCTCTTCCCTCTCCGCCCCCGACGCACTACCTCACTCCATGACTTCTGGTTGGTATTATCCATCTGGGGTGAAGCAACATTTTGCCCAGCATCAAGTTGCGTGTATCCTTGTAATCTCCATTGGATATGATCTTAGCATTTTCTACGGCCACCATTCTGGTATCAATGTAACCGCAGCATGTTGAAGATTTTCTGATGCCTTCACCTGGGACAGCAGAGCCTGCTTCATCTCTAGCATCTCACTCTCCACTTCATCATCCTTCCAAGGAGAGCGGAAACGTCAATGTTATCGTAACTCACAGGCGGGAGCCTGCTCAACTCTCGAGCAACAAAAGTAGGTGCTTTGTCGCCACATTCCAATAGCACCTTAATGCAAGTCTTGATGTTACTGGTGTCTTTGCTGGGCCCTTATGAGATACATTCCTCACAGTTAGATTACACAGACCAGTGCACACCTCAAAAGAGAACTTTCTTAGACAATTCATTTTCATCCGTTTTGAAACTAGTTGACACAAGGCTCACGATTTCATCGGGGTGAAAGAGTGTTCATCTTGTTCTTTAGGAAGCAGAGCATCTCATCAACTACAACAATCGAGCCATCCTCCGATTTCAGGACATTTGGTTTTCCTAGCCTGCGCATGCGCAGCACCAGCAACATCACCTGCACACCCGCCATTTTCAACAGGCCAAGCACGATTTAACATGGAGACATGCAGATAAATACTTTAAAGTTCACTCACTATTCAGATGATCAGACAATATGCTTTTAGATGCTCTGCATTGTCGAATAATACATAGACATTGTGTGACATTTGCTAAGCAAGAGAGAGTGTAGTGAAAGTCAAAAACCCACACAAAAGTCTATAAGTGGGGCAGGCATGAAGCAGAAGCCAGGAGAGGTTCAAAAGAAACATCAAAGTTTGACATCTGTTGCACACTTTACAGAACAAACATAACTCCAAAGTTAACAAGTTCAACATAAGCTGAGCAAGTGACCTTCACATAAATCATAATCCTAGCTAGAAAGCCTCAATAAACATTTGCGAGACGATGATGATGATTGCTCCTCCAACTATGATCTTTCTCTTAGCTATGTCTAGTAGCAATACATGTATTATTATGATATTCTTTCTACTATAATTTTGTCCATCTTTTCAACTACACTAGATTCTCTTTAAGAACACTAACCATCATTGCTGGAGTTCCGGCTAAGTTGCCTCCAATGGCTGTAAAGTTGAAAGGAGCAATGGCAGCAACGAAGCCCTCTAGACCTCGACAATGGACGGTGTTAGTGGACTCAGCTGTGCTGATGGGCTGTGCGCTTTCTAACCACTTGAGGGCGTACATGCCATGGAAGCGGTAGAAGTCGGCCAGTTCACAGACGATATCAATCTCAGCTTGCAGGACTGTCTTGGCCTGTACAAGTGAGAAAGTGTTCAAAAGAATCATGGAGAGGGAGGCTACATGTATGTCTGCAAACCATAAATTTCCCAACAAAACAACAAACTAATGTAAAAATAACATTGTTTGTACAATCTTATAATTTCTTATTCTCTCTTTGTTCTCTCTCTCTCTCTCTATACCATCCCTAGCATTGCAGTATTAGATGTATTTATTATTTATAGTGTTTGTTTACTGTACGTTTGTCATTTTGTCTCTGACAGAAATTCTGCTATGATCGAGAGCTCGGGCTCTTTTTGATTCAATTTCTTTAATACATACTAAAATTATGTACATGTACTTAATGATTAAGGGCACCTTGTTATAACCTTAAACTTTACAGGCTTGTCCTGAAATATTAAAATGCTCAATATTATTATTATTACTATAAACGTTATTGTTACTTGTCATTAATATGTATTTTAAGGAAAAAACTAGAATAAAAATTAAAGAGAAAATTAGACGAACCTGTCCCATCATGCAGCTGGCAGCCAGTTCTGCCCTGTATTTACCACAGACTAGATCTGCAGCCTTGACGAGGATATTGACCCTCTCCTCCAGGGGTCGTTTGTCCCACTCCTCTCTTGCCTCCAGCGCCGTTTTGATGGCTGTTTCAATCACCATCTGAAAATAATAACGATGAGGGTACATTTAAACAAAGTTCCTCAACTCCCTAACACCTGACCCATACAAAATGGTTCATTAACTACAATTCTTGCCTACTTCGCTATCAATAAAACATACAATATGAGTTTTTTAACCCCCTAGATGACCTTTGACCTCACCATACTCATCAACAAATGTGATAATTACCCACTGATCACTTGTACTAACTTAAATGAAGTTACAAAGTTACTAACTTAAATGAGTTACAAAAAACAGGCCTCATATCCTTTTACCTTTTGACCCCTAGATGAAAATTGATCTCAACATCCTTATCAACAACATGTGGTAATACCAAACGATCATTTGTGCCAAGTTTGAACACAATTGATAAATAAAGAAGTTAGCCCAAGTTAAACCAAAAGTTTAATATTTTCCTGGCAGACTTACCAACAAACATAATAACAGATCAACAGGAAAAGTAATAACAAGATCTCTGCCAAAATTCATTCAGGAAAGGCAAAATTGTTGGGTAAAATCATTAGGGGCTATTATACAAAATTTGTTTTAACCTCAGTGTCATTTAAAAACTCCTGTTCTATTTAACCCTTTAGCACCTAAACCACCCGTCAGCTTACTCACTAAATCGCCCGAAACTGCCCCTGTTTTATGCATGATAATATAAAAAATATGTGGTCAAACATGCCCAAACTTATTGTGCATTACCCTTTGGATGTATGCTGTCCAATTATGCACAAAAAAGTATGTTTTACAAGTAGTTCTCGTTGAAACGCCCTGATGCAAAAAGAACTAAACCCTTGCTATCAGGGAGTAAGCTTGCACTTTTCACGCAGTCTCTAGGTGCCAAATGGTTAAGTTGAATGTAGTCTTACCTTGTCTGCATAGTGGACTTTAGCAAGGACATGTTGGTGATCAAAGGGCTATACAAACAAGAGAGGAAACATCAGAATGATTACATGAACATATGTGATCCGATTGCTCTAAACTAACAATATTAAGTCATTAAAGATTAATACAGTGAATGGCTAGATAAACAGGTCTTTTTGCACAGATATCATTGATAGCTCTCGAGCTAACATGACATTTAATTCAAACTACAAGAGTTTAACATCGTGGGAGAGCTTGGAATATCTAGACTCAGAGAATAATGTCACCCCATTCCCAAGTACGCCCCTCTCTCCCCCTCTCAAAAAAAGAGAAGAATTGTGGGGACTCATTGGTGATTTTGAGGCAGTAGGTAAGATATGGGCAAGAAGTCACAAGGTGGAGGGGAAAACCTGTGTATAAAGAACACTCGAAGGAAATGATGTATGGGGTCTCTATGGAGAGGCAGGTGATCTTTGTCAGCAAAATCCGGCAATAATATTTCAATTTTAACCATGATAGTTCACATGAAAACAAAATACACACACTTCAGTGTTCAAGTTAAATATCTTGACAAGGGGATCAAAATAATTTATCTTACAAGTGATTTGCAAACAATTTATTTCAAACCGAGTCAAAGCACCAAAAATCATACTATAATAAAGAGATTCTAATAAAATTTAACACAACACGGTTTATATCATTGTTCAAATTTATACCTATTTTGTATCAGGTAAGAATGATTTCTTCTGTAATTTGTTATATTCTAACTACATTTTATGTAAACAAAGTTTACAGTTATTTCCAAACAGAATAAGCAGGATACAGTAGGGGTATGGTTGCACCTGATCGTGACCAAACTTGAAACTTACCGCTACTTCTGTTTCTATGTTTCCTGTAAAGATCTCCTTGCCTCCTATCACGCAGGGAATATCTTCTTGCTTACCCCATCGTCTCTTTAGGGCCTGAAAAGAGCAAACATTCAACAATAATTAGACTCACATTTTTATAAAATTGTTAATAATAATGGTGAATTCTTGTACAGAGCACAGGTCTATCAGTTAATATGTATCACTCTAGCATATCAGTAACCTATGAACACCCGAGTGAAGAGAAGCAACACATGTCATCTCTTGCTCACGGAATATACAGGGATCGAACCCACGACCTCTGCATCGCCAGTCAAGTGATCAGACCCCTCGACTATAAAAATTCTACACTCATATAGGATAGACTTGATTTGCCAGGGCGTACATGTAGATTTGCCATGTCGACTGGAACATGTTCTTAAGTGCTATACTGATCACATTCTCAATTATTTTGCACAAGAAAAGATCACCAGTCGTTCATAAAGTCATGTGTAACTTTGCAAACGCCTTGTTGAGATCCCTCTCAACTCTTTTTTCTTTTTTTTTCTTTTTTTTTTTTTTT
>CALNVZ010003431.1:30329882-30353956 GCA_940671915.1 Paracentrotus lividus | reverse complement strand
GGTCTACATTTTTTCCTACAACGAAAAGTACCTTATTCAATACGAGGTCAATATACTTCTGTTATATTGATCTCGTACATATGAGTGCTCGAGTCCAGCTCGAGAGAAGACGTCATAAAAATATCCGATCTGAGAGTGCAGATCCATGTTTTTTGACTCTGTTGTATTGAAAATTGGTTTATACTTACGTTGAGAGAATTCTCTTCAATAACCCGAGACCGACAGCCTTTCTCGCTGGAAGCATGTTGAAATATTCAAGGAAATAATTAATGGAAAGAAGATGCAATTCGGTGAGGGATCCGCCACTTCAACGGGTACCGTACACAGCAAGGTCAGCTCTCGCAGAGGTTATGGCGTCGTTAGCGCTAGCTAGCTAGCTAGCGCTATTACTAGCCACATGCAAGATGAACGCGCGGAACGGGGTGGGCGTACGGAGGGCGGTGACCTAGCCCGCCTTTCTCATTGGCCCACAGCTTCAATGTCGTCGTTGTTATTCACTCCGCCAAGGTTTCTCAAACCACACTGTCGATACAGAATCGGTAGGCCTACGGTAGGGGCTGGGAAGTACTTTTCTTTTTATTTATTATTAGATTATTTATTTGGGTGGGAAGAGGGAGGTAGGGTTCAGCAGGCCCGTAACTAGAGGGGTTCGGGGGTTCGAACGAACCCCCCCCCGGGGGACGAGCAGGGTCCGCTTGACCAAAAAAAAAATAAAAATAAAAACCCCACTTTTTGGCAGAAATGCAGCAGATACTTGAATAGAAATACATGAAAGGAAGATTAAAACACTTTGCTTTCAGTCCCCCTTCATGTAAAATCTTTTGCTCGCGCTTCGCACTGGCAACTTTTTATTTTGGGGATGATAATCATGTTTTTCAGAACAAATTGCGCAGTAATTGCACTTAAACCATTTCGCAGGAATGTTTTCGTTTGCATTTGTGTTCTATTTTTTATATTTTTAAATCTTCAATTTTAGGAAATGATATAACAGAAATAAGGTCTAGTGGCAGAGGCGGTGGAACCCGGGGGGGGGAAGGGGCACAGTGACCCCCACTTTTTCATCCACCCTAAAAGTGCCCCTATTCATGACCAAAAAGTGTCCCTTTTATAAGCTAAAAAAGTGTCATCTTTATCTAAAAAGAAGCCTTTTAGAGTTTTGAAAAGTCCCGTGGACAATTTTTGTTTAAAAAGGGGCACTTTTAATACTAAAAAAGGGCCCTTGTTACTCCATATATCTTTTAAAACCCCAAATTTTCGGCTTGCGGTTGGCGCTCGCGGATACTAGATAGGGTCCATAAAACACAATAAACTACAATTTTGAGCTCAAAGCTTTGTACTCGCGCTTCGCGGTTGACGATATTGAGGTCTAACAGAGGCGGTGGAACCGGGGGCAGGGGGCACAGTGCCCCACATTTTCATGCACTCTAAAAGTGCCCCTTTTCTTAGCTTAAAAAATGCCCTTTTTATACTAAAAAGAAGCCATGGACAATTTCTTGAAAAGTGTGACTTACAATACTAAAAAAAGTGCCCCTTTCTTTACTTCATATGTCTTTTAAAACCCCAAATTTTCCTTCTCGGTCGCTATATGCGACCTCGGACTGTAAAATTAACAAACAATAAGTATTAAAAAAAGGGTTGGACCCAGTGTCCTCTGCTGGAGACAAACCTTGTCAAAAGAATTGGTGTATTTGCGTTTGGGCTAGATTGGGGGTAGGCTAGGGGCCTGTAGCCCACAAAATATTCATAGCAAAGATTATTAATGAGCCAAGATTATTATGTATCTTCAACATGGATCCTAAAAAGAGTCTACCGGTATAAGGCACAATTTTTACTCAAAACTTTTAGCTCGCGAATAAATGGTGAGTTCCATGAACTCACCATTTAGAAGGGGGAAAAAATCAAATAAATTCTTCTTTGAAATCATTCAACGTGCATTTAAGCCAGATGAATATGTTTGCCTGGCAGGGGGTGGGGGCGCCATATTTTGAAAAGTACACAGGGGCGCCAAAATCACGTCGGGCCCCTCGGGGTGCGAAATCCTGGATACGCGCCAGGATATATAAAATATTTTCAGCTCGCGCTTCGCGCTCGCATCGTTTAATGAAAGTAATATCTTCTTAACTTAAACATGCACAGTTTTCAGGCTGATATATGATTTTTTTTTTTTTTTTTTTTTTTTTTTTTTAAGCTCGCCCTTCGCGCTGGCATTGTTAAATGAGATAAGTATTTTTTCATAGCGTAGCTTAAAATGCACCTTTTTTTTCAGGTTGTTGTATAAAAAAAACTTAGGCTCGCGCTTTACGCTCGTATTGTTTAATTCTTTACAATCATAGCACCAAAAAAAGCTTAGAAATTAATGTAGGCCTACTTTTTAAAGGTTGATATATCAAATATTTTCAGCTCGCGCTTCGAGCTCGCATTTTTAATGAAAGTAATATCTTCTTCAATTAAAAATGCCCCATTTTAACCCGACTCTGACTGGGCTTTTCAAGAGGAGATTTTGACTGGGGGGCCAATTTGACACCCCCCCCCCCCGAGATCTCGGCAGCGGATGGTCCGATCGACGAGAAATTGTGCACGAACGTCGCTGCACATGCATGTAAAGGGTATCGCTGATATGTTTTTTTTTCGAAAAAAAAAATCACAAATTTAATTTATGCTGATTAATGCATACTCAGATTAGATGCTTTTTTTTATTGGAATCATTAATATTTCATTAATGAACATAGTTATGAAGCTCAATTTTTTTCTAAAAGTTGCTGAGTAACAAAGTCAACAGTATTGAATTGACAAATTCAGAAATTTCAAATTAATTTTTTTGTATTCTATTGTTTTGTGAATTTCTTATGTATTCTATTGTTTTGTGAATTTCTTATGTATTCTATTGTTTTTATTTCTTATGTAGGGTACATGCAGGTAATATGGGACAGCAGGTAATATGGGACACCTGAAGCAAATCATGTCGTGACCGTCTTCCGACGGTGAACGCGATGCCGGGTGTGAGACACAATAATGTTGTTCATATGAACTGTATTATAGAAATTATCGTCGTGAGAGCATCTAATGCCGAAATTTCTCTGAGAAATATTTGCTGAAAACCACAAAGGTAGGTAAAATTTACGGATTTTTTACCCTGAATGTAAATTTGATATTTCACAGAATGTGATGGTGAAAGAGTGTTTGAGGGGGTATCCTCAATTGTTTTGTATATTTAGTACACTCTTAAAACAATCTAGTTAAATTTGATTGATATCTAGTCAAATCTGACTAGGCAAAAGGGTCAGCTGGGAGCCAACTAGCATTTAGTCAATTTGACTAGATATTTCTAGTTAAATTTATTTGACTAGAATAGTCAGTCAAAACTTCTAACTGGATTTCTGGTCACTTTCACTATTTTTGCTATGAGTCAGTTTTGTGACTAATATTAGTCAACACACTTTCATTGATATTACAGTCATTCACACTTGATTTCTAGTCATTGTCACTCTTTTTATCAGTCATTTTGACAACAATATAGTATTCCTCTTTCACTAATATTATTGTCAATTTTTCAATTTTCACCATTCTTACAGTCACAGCATTCACTTGCATTCTTTCGACGGCCTCCTTTGCCTTTTGTGTGCGTGCCCATCACAGTTCAGTTATCTGCAAGCAAACATGAAAATCGATTCGACAAAATTGCAAGCATAAACCATTTAAGTATCAGACAACATGCAATTTAACACTTTGCATTTTATTCAAACCAGTAGTTTAAATTCACAACATTTCAATCAAATTATCGAGAACATTCGATAACATATAATCACATAAGCATTAAATTGCATAATTCATATTTGTTCAAGGTCAAAAACCTTTTTTAAGATTCATTTATGAACCTTCCTTTTGCTCGTAACTTTGTAAGCCAGAGCGGTGTATCACAAGTTACGAAAGACTTTATGAACGATTTTAAGAACGACTGGTATCAGTTTCTTGTGCTGAATGATCGAAAATCATATATGCATATTACACGCATATACGTACTCCTTTTTTCTTAAAGTCGTTCATAACTTAAAGAACGATTTGGTGACACCCCTCGGTTTTATTTTAGAGGGAATTTTTAGTGTTGTATTGGAGATATTGTGTTTTTTACATGTTAATTTTAGATGTCATTTTTCTGCTTATTTATGTAAATTCTGTGATTTTTTTTTTTAATTTACAGCTACAACCATTTTGTGAATTGTATGTACAATGAAATAACTATTAACTATGATATGGATGGGGCTCCAAAGTATGCTGGCAACGAGGCATTAAAGGCATGTCCGATGTTACGATAAATGTGAACAGTCATGAACTTATGCCATTTGAAAGTAAAAAAGTTGTGAGTATATTTCATGTTCGATGCCCACTAATTAAATAGTGATACCGGTGGACGAGTAAAGTAAAGCTATAAATGGGTTGAAAAAGTTGAATGAGGTGTACATTTTCCTGTTTTATCCCACTATATATAAGTCATCATCGGAGAGATAAGTAATTTTTTTTATCGAACTACAAATTCTACAAAATTTACTATTCTTTTTCAATCTTAACAAATTTTCTCTTCATCTTTTGTAAGATTACAAAGTTTTAGCTATCAACTGGTAAGAAAACTTACACATCCTTTTGCACCATTTCCCAATGCATTTAGAAAATGGCAATTAATTTGTAATCCAAAAATGTTAAATGGATGATTTGGTCAAAAAATGTATATGAAGACTAAAAACCTGTAAAAAAGCTTGTGTAGCTTGCTCATACTGATGTTCATCAAATAAAATCAGTTACTTTTTTTTATCTTCATAATTTAATACCAGGTGTGATAAAAGCCATATTCTGAAATGCCTCGTTTATCATGAAATAGCCCTAATAGAAATGCAAATCTTTCAAATTTAATACTTTTGAGAAGTCAACAGGCAAGTATACATGTAATACATTATAACTTGTCTTTGAAAAGGCCTGTTTCATCCACACTCAAGTTTTGTGGGTTTGCTCATTTGGGCTATACTTTAACATTCCCTAGGATCTATGATGCAAAATTAGAGATTTAAGCTCTTAGGAAATGGTACTGGATGGTGTTGTGGTCTTGCAATTAGGTTTTCCACTATCATCTTGTAAAGACTTTCTGCAGAAAGTCATAAGTGTTGGCTGCCTCCCAAGGTAGTCTACCAGAGAACGAAGATGGACTTGAACAAAGGTCACACCCATAGAAGAGGGATTTTGCTTCCAGAGCAACACCATCGCAGATTACAAAGACTTGCTCTGCTTGAGAAGTTGTCCCCTAGTGCCAGACAAACGGCTGGTTCTGTTTTGATGTTCTAAGTATTTGAGGGAGATTGTACACACACCTGAAAGAAATAGAAAATTAAGTTGCTCCATTACTTTTCAGAAAACATTACATGTGTAAACTAAAGTAGATGGTCGCATGTCAGGAATTGGTCATCCTGAAAGGGTGGAGTTGTTACATGCAACATTTTTTGCCCTCTGTTTTTTTTTTAATGATATCTAGAACCTCATGTGCTCTGGAGACAAACTAGGTGTCATTCTCTTCCAAATGGTGTTAGCATTCTAATCATACCAGTTTTTATTAAGTTACAGGCAATAAGAAAAGCATATAATAGAAAGAAGTACTCAGGTCAGGGGTTGTTAAAACAAACCTCATTGATTGAGTGAGACTGACTTTACAATGCAATTTTATGCGTTCTCTATACACAATGGTTGTTCTTGACATCCCGAAAGCTTGCCCGACATAACAACAAGAATGTTGCAAACTGGATCAAACTTTGTAGTTCATTGCTATAATGTCTATAGGAATACCAACTTACACCGTCTGCGTTCTTAAATTATTAGTAAACCCCTATTGACTAAAAGCTAAGGGTTTTAGGTAGAAATGAAAATCAAAGAAGAATCACAAAGGCATTTACAAGCCTGAAGTGGAGGTTTCAAACTTTCCCGAACGTAATACAGATTGCGAAAAGTGATTTGTCCTGTGACGTCAGCCAAGGGAGTGGCCTTGAGGAGATTGGAAAAAGGAATTGAACAAAACAAACAATTCCATTCAAGCCTTCATAATGGCTATATGCAAAACAAAAAAAAAGTATTTCCCAAATTAATTTGGTGTGCAAGTGAAACATCAAATGACCCAATGGAATAAGCCTTGGCTGCTTTCAAGGGCTTTGGTTAATGCTTGAATGGGAGCTGCTTACTTTGTCCAATATCTTTGTCCTCTGCTCACAGTGGATACTCTTGGCACTAAAAGCTTCTCTATAAATCAAGTTTTCTGTTATGTATGATTGAATTTGATGTAAATCGTTACTTAGACATATTATCCATAAAATCGCCTTTCCGTAGATGTAAATATGTCTGGATTCATGCTTTTGTCCAGAATTGCTCTTCAACATTATTAGACAACCAAGGTTGGGAGATCTGCATTTCCATGTATGAATTTCTTACCGGGCCGATGTCAACAAATGCCTCACAGCTTCAGCCTTACTCGACCTTATGGTGCGTTTACCGATTTTCTTTATCCCCGCGGACGATGCAAGGTAAGGCCAACAGCCATTGCTCTGTCGCTTGACAGCTGCTGGCAGGCACTGTCAGATAATGCTGCAAAATTGAAGAGAAAGTAAATCAAAAAAACATTTAAACAATAAAAATTAATAACAAAAATAGAATATATTACGAAATTTCCATAACCAAGTATAAATACCCCACAAGATTTAAATGTACCTGTATGTGATCCTATTGACATTTTAACACATGAAAAAAAAAGTGAAGCATTTAAAGAATGAAAGGTGAAAGCTCAGAAAGCATATGGCATTGAGCCAGCCAAAAAGTGCATGGATGTCTCGCCTAGCTTTATTGTACGTTTATCTGTAAATGGTGCCCTTTGCAGAAGTAAGGATCGTGCGCTCGCATATTTTTGAATTCAAAACCTTTAACTTAAAGATATATACTTTTTTAAATGTTCTTACATAGGTGTGGAATGTTTAATCCATGCTGCATGTTGGGTTATCGACAGTTGGCATACTGCAGGATGAGAGGGGCTATCTTGGGCCATCAAGAAACAGCCGGTCTGCAGCAGCAGGATAAAAATTCGAAAATCCTGCTGGATCTAGAATAAATTCAAAAATATTACCAGAAGATTAATCCAAATCAATTGAAAGGAAAAGCAATTTATTTGGGTAATTCCACAGGAAGTGGACATTTTATCACAAAATTTAATCTTCAAATAGGCTACATGCAAGGATGCCAACCGAAAATCATTTTCTTGTCTTTTACATTTGGCTTCACATACATGTAAGGCAGTATCATGAAGATGATATTGCTATTATTGTGCACAATGTACTATACATTGATTGCAATAAGGTTAAAAAAGCCTGAGATACAATTCACTGAGAATGCCCCATAGAATCACGGTCGGTGCTTGTTTGGCCAGACAATAGTTCAATTTTTGATGTTGAAAATACAAATAACTTCCTCAATTTCATTATGTCAAAGCAGTGTTATAATTTGCAAGTGCATTGAATTAATCATCTTATAACTAACACTATGAAATGAATAGAAGAATAACACCGGATTGGGAGGAATTTTTAATGGACCCTTTCCTGTGCTGTTAGAAGCTCGATTAAACAGACAAAATTCGACCAAAATAAATCACCACCAACCGGAACTACACATTTAAAAGCTCAGAAAAAATAAAAAGTAGGCAAACCTCTGTGACTACTCAATTTTCGTCATATAGTGTTTTTTTTCGTCACCCCTTGACCTGTGATCTTTTAACCGTTGAACCATCTACTGATATTCTTGTATTCCTGTGAGTGTGCATATTGTTGGTGTAGATGTATTTGATTTTGTACCGTTCTTTATTGAAAGAAACTTATACATACCATGCCTGGTGTGTCCAAAAGTCGTGGCAATCACTGAGTGTATTTCTGGTTTTCACGAAGCCACGACGCTCTTGTTACAAGTTTTCACCATGTACCTGACCAGAGTATCCTTGGGCTCGTGACGTTGAATTTCAACCACGTTTTCATAGAAGCACATTCTTCTTCTGACAAGTCATCTATCACAAATGCAAAGACATTTAGACATATGAAATTGACAGTACATTAACTAATTTGTTACGATTATTAACTGGAAAAGGGAACAGAAAAACAATCAAAGTTGGAAATTGTTAATGGTAGATACCAAACCAAGCTAATTTCTCATATTTTTTTAAAGTATACTGTTTACTGCACCCCTTCCAATCAGAAAATAGGACTTATAAAATAGATATAAATATAAATAATATAAATATACAATTCATATTTTTGACCTCACATACCCTGAAAAACATGTCATATATGCCAGTAACATGTGAATAGGTCAAAACGATTGTAAGCTTGCACTTAAATTACCAGTTAAGTTCCCATGCTATCGGTGCTAGTTTGTGCCTTCTCTTTGGTGGCTCCAGCAATGAACTTTTCTGCGCTCTCTTTCTGCGTTAACTAATCGGTATTCCAATAGAGCCAGATGCTTCTCGTTGCTCCCCAGTCTGGTGAAAACCATGCTTCCTGAAAAGAAATGAAATTATGTTCAACTCCTCTATAACTCTTAAACGAATTGGTACACTCTACATGCAACCTCATACAACTCATAGCAACTCAGACTGGCGAATGCATCCCTACCATATATAAAAGTTAACTAAAGCTAAAGCTACATGTAAAGTATTTGTCTTGCTGCACCCAATCTTTGCCAGGACGTAGCCAAGACATGTGCAGGGTTATAAACATTTATCCAAGGAATTGAAATATTCTAATTTTGTTCAATAATTGTCTTTCTTGCTTAAATTGTGTGTTTTTTGTACTTTCTAATGCACCTTCATCCCTTCGTGGAAGAGCATGATTTCCATTAATTTGGAAGTTGGTAGAATATAATTTGGAGAAAAAAACACAAATATTCAATCTACGAAATCAACAAATCAGTTACAGATATTCAAATTTTACTCACATGCCTTGTCCTTCTAGGTCCTTTAGCTAGGAAACTGACACCACTGCTCTGCAAGAGCTTCTTAACATCTGTAGGGGCTGAATAATCAAGGAAAATATTCGATCACATTTAACATACTTCTCCTCAATAACAACAATTGAAAAGTTTTATGATTTCAATTTCATAGTGGCTCGATTTTACATCATTAGTGGTGTTTCTCTCATGTTGTAACAGGCATCAAATAAACTGCACATTTAAAGTAGGTTGTCATAATGATCTTTTTTTATATTGTAAAATGTGGGGTGAAAGAATGCTGGGGTGTCTAGGAACAAAATTTTAACAACTTGTTTAGATCTGCTTACATATGTATCATATTTGCTTTTGTTACTTTTCTCAGTTGAACCAGGGCAGGGTCAACAGAGTGATCCACTTCATTAGAACAGATCTTGCAATACTCTAGCAACTAGAGATCACACAAAAAAAATGTACATTCATCACTGACAGGAAATACATTTAGAAAAATTCTAAAACAAGTGAGATAGTTACTTTGTTTTTAACGTGAATCCAGAGCACACATTGTGGTGGTTGTTTGTGCAGAACAAGTTCCGCTAAAAACTTTAACACCTAAAAAGCCCAGGGGGGGGACCAATGTGCCACTGATATATTTTTGATGGTTATTGTAGCTAAGTATTGAAGACTGAAATTGGATATGCTACATGGCTCTATATGTTGTTAATTTGATTTGGAAGTTCTTAGATAGCATAAATGGGAAGACCACTTCGAGGACACTTACTTGCTTGTATATTGTTGTATCAGCCAAGAAACCAGGATGCGCACAACCTTATCCTAGACTGTACAGAAGCATGCCGTCTTCCATTTCCTTACAAATGCTCTCCGTTGAAAGTATTGCTGAGAAATAGCTCTGACATCCTATATTTAAAACATAGTAAAATAATCATGGTTTGTATTGCATTCTGTTTACATTATGAAAGGAATAATCCCTGAATGGAATTGCAAAGGAGAAGCCTTATACTTTTAGAAGTATTGGTAACCATTTTATATTGTAATTTGACATCATTTGCTGGATGGAAAAGAAATAAATCAAACAAACAGCACAACACCGTTTAACAATGTTTAAACAAATAACTTACAAATTTTGATGTAATATGTGCTGAGACTTTTGCACTAGAAGCTGGCAAATTTGGTGAATCACAGTTGGCTGAAGTCGTCGATTTGGATGTGGAATCATGTTCACAGTTGTATTACTGGCTGACTTTGTACAGCTGGATTTACCATCTTCAGTTGTACCCTACAAGTAATAACAGAAATGAAAATCAAGGAGAAAATTGTTCCAGACAATTTGCATTTCACCTTGCACATCACATCATCTTTATTTAGGGTCTGATCTCAAAGTTGATTGTGAGGGGGGGGGTTAAATCATTTAAGATATGTTTTTTTAACAATTATTCAACAATGCAACAGTAGATCTACAGTGGAACAACATATTTCAAATTCTCATATGCTCTTTTTTAGTAATTTCAATGATAGCCAAGTCGGAAATTGTTAAGTTTTCTTATACTTATTGAATTAAAAGAAAAAATGAAAAGACCAATGTACAGTTATAATAATGTGGTACATGTTAAGAAAAATAATTAAAATTTCTTGTAAAGAGCACTCCCCGAGTCCTGGGCCCGTTGCATAAAGCTTAAAACTTTTCCATAGTCAGTCAAGTTCAAGTTCAAGTTCAAATTTATTTAAACAATCAAACAATCATACAAGATCATATAACATATAAACAAGCTATTAATATAATATCTTATGAATTATAGTTTCATTTTATTTGAATGATTGATCACTTGAAGTTCATGGTCAAGCAGGCTTGTGATTGGAGCCCTTAGTTGTGTTAACAAGGTGCTTAACTTAAAACAAAATTATTGTGTAAAAAATACAAAGATATGGTAACAAATGTAATACAATCAAACTAGTCTAGAAGAATTATGAATATGGAACATAAAAAAAGGAGGAGAAGGTCTATATACAAAAAGAAGGGAGGAGGAGCGATTTTAGGATTGTGAGAGAGAAAAAATTGAGGTGAATATATAAGAAAAGATAAGAGATAAATTACATATTTTTCAGTAGACAAGAAGAAGAGAGGAAGGGAAAAAGGTAAGTTGGCAGAAACAATATAGAGTCTATAAAATAGAAGGAATCGGGATACTGGTGAGAAACATATCATGATCAGTTTATGAGTCAACTATATAATTACTCAATAAGTACAGCTTGCCTTTAGTTTACGTTTGAAGACAGCTATGCTGACAGAATCAATAATGCTGGAGTCGAGGGCATTCCAAAATCTTGGCCCAGTGCTGGCTAGAGTATTGAGGGCAAAGCTTGTCCTTACATGGGGTAAGTGAAGTGCAGTAGCACATCTAGTGAAAACTCTGGCAAACTTTATGCCAGAGTTTTTCCCTGTGTAAAAGTCTATGTAGCAAAATTGATCTTTGCCAGAGTTTTCTATGGCAAAAAGTTTTATGCAACGGGCCCCTGGGCCTGGACTCTGGAGTCTTACTGCGACAGCCCGCCTTCTTCGTGGCGGCCTCCCATAGCGGCCTATTTCTTTGTTTTTGTAATTTTTTTTGCTTGAGAAATGTTTCTTGGTCAATATTAAGACAAATTTAATCAATCAAAAGTCTCAGAAGGCACAATTATCAGTGTTATAAAGGAATTTAGGAAAAACAGTATTTTTTTATACACAAACGCATGCAAAATGACGATTTTCGTCCAATTTAGGCCTGTTGCGTAATGCAACAACGAAGTGTCCATTTTTTTCGAACTTGGTGTCAAAAGTTGTGGGACACTTGAAAGAAAAAAGTCATAGAACACCGGGTCGCGATTTGCAGCGGTTGCGCGGCAATCGGCCTAAGTATCCCATTTATGAGCAAAAAAAAAACGCTTAAAATGTGTTGTTTTCAGGTTGATATATCAAAAATTTTCGGTTCGCACTTCGAGCTCGCATTGTATAATTAAATAAGTATCTTCTTTATGATCAAAGCACCAAAAAAAGCTTTAAAATGTTCTATTTTCAGGTTGATATATCAAATATTTTCAGCTTGCGCTTCGAGCTCGCCTTGTTTAATGAGAGTAATATCTTCTTCAATTAAAAATACACAGTTTTAAGGGTGATATGCATGTGGTATATAAATTGGGGTAAGTGAGATTTACGTATATAAGCATTACCAAAAAAACAAAAAACAAAACAAAACAAATACTCAATAAAGCAATCATATACCTCATTTTGAAGTATATTTAGATATAAACGTTTCATACATGTTTTGGTTAAAAATTCCGCCTAATGGATGTTACGGTGAAAGTTACTACTCCATTGTCCCACTTACCCCGTCAAGTTGGGGCAAGTGGGATAGCATAATACATGGAATAAAATGTGGCTTAAAAGTGAGAAACAAAGATCTCTGTCTTCATAAACACTGTTTTATACATCTGGAATATCATTTCTAAGATGTCATAAGAACTGATTACCAAACTATTTTTTTCAAACATTATCACGACTCATTATTACTCTTTTTCCTGTACACATTTCAAGTGGTAAAAAAGAGGATTTTTAAAAAACAAATCAAAGCTCAATAGCACTTTTTAGATGTCTGATTCTGTCAACAAAGTAAGCATCTAATCGTCCTTCACCCCCTTGTTTGTATGAAAGTAAACAAAATATACAGTATTTCAAAAAAGGAGACCTTATTTCTTTCCCGTATTACAATTTTCTTCATTATCAAATCCAAACTTTACGAAAAGTAAAGTTTTAAAGTCTCCATAATTCAACAACATCAGTACCCCGTTTAGGACAGCAATAAAACCCGGGACACTTAAGAATTTACCTGAGCATCATCCCGGTACGCCTCACTATTACCATTGCGTACAGATAGGTAGTTCAATGTAAAAAAAAAAAAATGATATGTTAATGCACATTTTTCAGTTACTCCTATTTATATATCTTTGTATTTATTTATTTCTTTATGTATTCTTATACATCATCTTCACAAAGGAGCCTATAATGTAACAAGCTTAGCTTTTAACTTAGGCTCCTTCATATTTCTTTCTTTCTTATGCTACTGATGTCATTCGTTTTATGATTTATCAAATAATGTATAGTTTTGAAATGACATAGTTGTTCTTATTATTGTTTGATTGGAATATGTAAATAAACTGAACTGAACTGAACTGAACTGATATACAGGGCGTCCCGAAAAGAACTATACACTTTTGAAATGGCTGCCAAATAAAAAATATATGATTTTAGGTAATGAAATTTACATGTATGGAGAGCTCATTATACCAACTTTCATATGACATCAAAAAGTCCGAAAATAAGTCATGCATGAATGAGCAGGGTTCACTTTTGTAAAGGGTATGGAAATTAGGGTGCGCAGGAATTGCCCTACCAAGTTGTATGAGGAAATCATTTGGAGCTTATGGAATTGAGGATGAAATGCAGAATACTGATCAATTATGGATGAGTTGGGGTTTGCTAAGAGAAATTTGTAGAATTGGGGATTATGATTTCATGCATGAGTGAACAGGAATATGTATTTCCTATTATACCATTGTAACCTTCCAAGTTGTCTTCAGTGGTGTGTTAGTGAGTCAGGATGGGGTGCAGAACAAGTGAGATGCAGGGTAAGATTTTTGATCCCTTTTGATGATCGTTTCATGATCTTTTGGATTGTCTGAAGTCCAACATCAGTGGCATTTTTTTCTTCAACAAACAGGTTGTGCATCGGAAGAGGAGGAGGACACGTTGAGCATTGAACGTACAGACTTTTATTTTAATTTTGCATTATCAGATTTTTTTCCATCCTTTTTGTTTTGTTACAGGATGGATGAAACAAGTGTAAATCGAAAAGAACAAAATTCAACTGAAAATAAAGACCAACATGTTAATTTCACAAATTTGTGTTACACTGTACCATATTCCTTACAAAAAATCCAAATTGCTAAAATGAGTTTAAACATGGTGGCTAGCGGCGGTAGCAACTCATAGATCAGCATCAGAATGGAATCAGGGACTGACAGTTTGTGAAGACCAAAAATCTGTACTTTTCAGTGCAGTGTCGTCGCCGTGAATTTCGATCTTCGTGCAATGCAAAGTAATACGACCAACCGTATTGTTGTGTGTGCATATCAATTCTGTGCTGAATGGAAGTTGTGTGATGAATACGAGTACGATGTACGATACAATCATGTATGTACATAACAGCTGTGTGCAACCACTGACACAGTTAAGGTCTTTTATAATATAAATCTTTAAACTCTGAACATAATACTAAACTAGTAAATAATTAAACTAACTAAAACAAGTTAAATTCATCTGGAAAGTGCGAACATTAACACAGTAGTCTAAAACATAATTTATCATAAATTATCTGTGTGAGAGTGCGTGAGTGAGTGATTCAAACTACCACTGCATGAAACACCTAACGACATAAACACAGGATTGTGAGTGAATCACAGGTGTCGTCACACCCGTAGGCCTGTGACTGTGAAAGGATAGTTCGTACGTTAACATCTACAAAACGCTAACATAATAACCCTCATCGATTTAAACACTAAATTCTTCATTAACACTCGAAGATTAATACAAGATGAGTATAGCGGTAAATATCCAGAGTTTAACTGGGAGGTACCAGACCTGCCCGAAGAGTTTAACATGTTCAAGCAAAAGGATGAATCTAATATTTGCAGACCAAGAGGTGGTAGATGAAAAGAAAAAAAGCCATAAAAATCAAAATTGCAATAGGCAATGAAGGATTACGAAAGGGTCAATTCGTCTGATCTAACAGAGACAGACAAGGAAAAACCAGAGAAACTGTGGGAACTTCTCGAAGCACAGTTGAAGGTTAATATCAATTTTCGAGTACATAGGCTAGAATCTTAGTAGGTACCGGCAGAAAGTTGATGAAACAATCGACCAGTTTGTTACAAGATGCCGTGACAAAGCAAAGAGTTGCGATTTCGAGGCCAACGAGCTCGATGAAAGAGTCATAGAGTTAGTAATAGCATCAACAACCGATTGCAGAACTCCAAAAATCGCTCTTGGAAAAACAAAAAGGGTTTAAGATAGGAGAAATCTTAATCGAAGGGCGTAAATTCGAGGCAATCGAAGCAAGCAGACGTAGTCTGAACACGCTAATTAATCCTCAAGCGCAGGAGAGCGTAGATGCGTTCCAAAGTTGCAAACCAAAAGATGCGTAATACTTGCGGAAACTGCGGTCGCAGTCATAAGCCAAAGCAATGCCCAGCATTCAGCGACGAATGTCGATCCTGTGGCAAGAAGGGCCACTGGGCAAAGTGTTGCAGAAAGAGTAAATCCGATCAGCGGAAGACAGACAAGTCAAAGTCAGAAAACTGCAAACACACGCAAAGGCGAAACAAATCTCGAACAAAAGTCGAAGAGTCACAAACCAGTAAACGAGTTGGACACTCAAGACGACAAGACAAAGTGAGTAAGAGATCAATTTGCATACTTTGAATACAATCAAAACTGCAGAACGACATACAGTAGTTAACAATGACGGTAATGTTGCATATGCCTTCATAGACATAATAACTCCACAGAAAGCTGGACAGCATGTGTTAAAGCTCAAAGTTGACTCGGGTTCAAGTGCAAACACGCTCACACTTCCGAACAATCAAAAACATGTATGGAGAAAGAATACAAGACAGTAATCAAACCTACATCTAAAAGCTCGTAGTGTATGGAAAGGCACAAGTACCGCGTGCAGGGGTACCGTAGATCTAGAAATGTAAGTACAACAGTCCAGGCTGGACTACCCACTCATTCTACGTAGCAGACGTAAAGGGATCTTGCATTCTAGGATTACAATCGAGTACCAAACTAGGGGTTATCACAATCCATGGAACATCCAAAACTGTCTCAAGGCCTACATCTATCACAAATGTAGAGGACACGACTACGCTTACCAGAAGTGTAGATCACACACGTACACTTACCACAAGTGATACAATTACACCTACCACAAGTGTAAACAACACAGACACACCTACCACAAGTGTGTATGATACAGATACACCCAGCACGAGTGTAAACCACAACGTTTCACCTATCATAAGTGCTAACGATACAGATACACCCATCAAGAGTGTAAACAATGCAGAAGCACCTATCACAAGTGCAAGCAATCAAAACCATAATGTTCTTAGCTCTGACCTGATCTTCGGTCAAATAAAAAGAGCAGAGGTACAGACAGAAACAAAGCAGCAGAAAGAGCCGTTGCTTCCCCATGATGTACCACCAGCACCCTGGACCAGACTAGGAACAGACTTGTTCATGCTCAATAGACAAGAATATCTACTCGTCACTGACTATTACTCGAAGTATCCTATAATATACAAGCTGAAGGATACCAGAAGTGCAGCAGTAGCGGACGTGATGAGCGGAATCTTCAATCTATTTGGTCCACCAGAAGAGATTGTATCTGGAACGTCCAATTTGTGGAAACCTTTCAGACATGTGTAAGTAAGTGGTCGATCAAACACACACATCTATCTCCGCACTATCCAAATCAACGGACTAGCAGAAAGAAGGTTCGTACAGTCAAGAATCGGTTGACAAGTGTTCTCAGCTGGCAAGATAGTCAACTAGACATGTTGAATCTCAGAGCAACACCAGTAGACAGTCACATGAGATACAGCAGTAATGTTATTTGGGAGAACGATCGGAACAACTTACCAAGTCATCATCTGTCAAAGAATCAATGACAACGTGCCAACTCTTTGAGACGCGCAGAGACCAAGTGAAGGAAGCATACACATGGCAGGATCAGAACTTCCATTCTCTCCAGATTGGTGGGAACCTGTCAGAGTCTACATCCCAAAGATCACACTTGGATACCAACCAAAGTATCAAAATTGCGATAACTCACGCAAGTCGTATGAATGAAACAGACCCACGGAGGAATCCGAGACGGTAACCGATCTCACTGAGGGAAATCCAAAGCAGCAACCAACTCCGAGAGCGTGAAGGTCCAACGAAGACATCACCGCATGATACCTACCAGAGAAGACGAAACGCAACACAAGCTTCGACTGTCGGAACTCTTAAACAATCAATCTCAAAAGCAAGCGACAACTCGAAACAGGAAGGTTGTCGAATAATCCGCAACGTGAGACTATTGAATATTGATCAACTGTTAAATAACTTTCGATACAAGAAGAGAGAAAACAGAAGACTGACTCTCGAAGAATTCGAAAGAAGAATATTGAGAATGAACTAGAAGGACATATGGTTTTTCATTCAAAAAGTTTATTATTCTTTGTCATGTCATAAAAATGTACAGTACAATATTCTTGGTATGAATTGAACATAAAAATATCTGGAATCATATGCTTATCAAACTTATTGAATTTTGTAAAATTCAAAACAGTTATACCAAAATTTATTCATTTGCATAAAAAGGAAAACTTATGTCAAATACAAACAGTTATAACTTACTCAAAACAGTAAACTTTATTTCATTGGAAAACAAATATACCAAATAAACAGGCTCCAAAGAACCAAATTGATATTGTTTCCAAAAATGTTAAATGAAAGTGTTGTTATAAACATAATATAAATGTTAATACTCAACATTGAATGTAACACATTACTGCTTCTTTACAAAGGAAGGGGGTGTTGCGATAATACTATATATGCTATGTCATTATACTATAGGGATAACATAGTACTATATGCATATCAGATTGTAAATAGTATTCGAACTTCAGGTTGTAATAAAATGTCGTTAATCGAATCATCTTGTGAAGCCTCTTCATCTACCAGCCTCATCGTACTGGTAGAACAAGCCACGCATAGTTTAACAGTTGGTTGGTTGAATCTAATTGAGTTGATTGATTTATTGGACATGGTGATTGAAATAACTATGAAGATGATGTAATGCTTGATTGATTAGTTAAGACATTTGGAGACTGGTAACACTGTTTGATTAAATGATTGCTAGCTCGGTGTTGATTGTCTAATTTATGTGACTGATTGATTGATAGATTGTCATCAACCATGCCCAATTTGGGGAAATGTGAGTAGACCGGGATGCAGGAAGGTTGTCAGAAATATTGGAGTGAACCATGAAATATGTCTGGTAAAAACACACCCATGCAAAGAAGAGAAGATAGTGAGAGAGAGGGAGGGAGACAGGGAGAGAAAGAAAGAAGAGAGAGGGAGAGAGGGATGAAGACAAAGAGTGAGAGAGAGAGAGAGAGAGAAGAGAGAAAAGAGGAAGGGAGGAAAAGAAGAGAGAGAGAGAGAGAGAGATTAAAAGACACTGAAGGACCTCACTAAATATAACCTTGGAAAGTTACAATGCACAATAGGAAATACAAATATCCTGTTCACTCATGAATAGAAATTGTAATCCCCAATTCCACAAATTTCTCTTAGCAACCAACTCATATAATGATATGTCAGTAATTCTGCATATCATCCTCATTATCATAGCTTCAATTGACTTTCCTTAACAACATTGGTAGGGCAATTCCTGCGCACCTTAATTTTCATACCCTTTACAAAATGAACGCTGGCTCATTCATGGCATGACTTAGGCAAAAAAAAAAAATTGTTTTGGTTGTCTCTCATGACGACGCCTCTGAAAACGGCCCGACCCGACCAACCTCTTTTTTTTTTTTTTTTTCCACCAAACGCCGAAAATACACAGCTCATATTTAATTTGTATAATATTTTTCATAAAAAGTATTATACATGTGTTATTTTTTCAATGCAGTCCATTTTTCATGACTCAATAAAACGTAAAAGTGATCTCAAAAATGGAAGTCATTCGTTTCTTTGGTTTTTTCTTTGTTTTTCAATGGGGGAAAAAAAAAAAAAAAAAAACCCCGACCGACCGACCCGATTTTTGAAAAAGGCATTCATTGGACAACCAAACAATTTTTTTTTTTTTTTGGCCTTATTTTCGACTTTTTGGTGTCATATGAAAGTTGGGATAATGAGCTTTCCATACATATAAATTTTCATTACCTAAAATGAAATATTTTTCATTTGGCAGCCATTTCAAAAGTGTATAGTTCTTTTCGGGACGCCCTGTATATGTCATGTATATACGCAAATTGAAAATTGAATTCGTCCGTCACGGAAAAAAATATAAAATAGAACAAAAATGCTAGAAGCAAGGGCGTAAATCCCGGGGGATGGGGGGATACATCCCCCCCCCCCAGATTTTGAGGAGGGGGGAATGGCCTGTACAAACATCCCCCAGTTTTCAAGAAAGAAATTAAAAAAAAAATACATTAGATAATAGTGTTATTGGTTAAAATAGCGCATTTAATACTAAAAAGTGCCTCTTTTTTAACTCCAAAAACCCGAAAATTTTCTTGCTTGGTCGCTATGCGACCTCGCACCAAGTAACAAACAATAGACTAAGTGTAAAATGGTTGGATCCAATACCCTCGTCTGCGGACAAACCTTAAGAAAGGGTGTTGTCGACAATCAAAACCATTAATGTATTTGTGTGCGGGCAAGGTTGGTGGATGGCTTGGGGCCTGCAGCCCACAAAATTTTCATAGAAAAGATTGTGGATTTATTCTTTTATCACTGTTTCTTAACAAAGCATATGTAAAATGTACTTTCAAATGGATACTTAATAGGGTTTATCATGCACAATTCAGGGACAGCGCAGCGTTTTTGAAAGTGGAGGGGCTGAACAGGCTGAAAATCAAACGCTATGGTCATTTTGTACACGTTTGCTGGAAAAAGTGGAGGGGCTGCAGCCCCCCCCCCCCCCCCCCCGAGATAACAATCAACAAACATGTATGGAGAAGAATACAGACAGTAATGCAAACCTACTCTAAAGCTCGTAGTGTATGGAAAGGGCCAAGTACAGTGCGGGGAACCGGAGATACTAAATAATGTAAGTACAAAGTCCAGGCTTGACTCCCGCATATTCTACGTAGACGAGTTAAGGGATCTTTGCATTCTAGATTAACAATCGAGTACCAAACTAGGGTTATCACATCCATGGAAATGAACCAAACATGTCTCAAGGCCTACTTATCACAATGTACGAGACAACGATACGCTACCAGAAGTGTAGATCACACGTAACTAAGTGAACTACAACCTACCAAATCGATATGTACAATACAAACAGTAATTAACACCTATACACAGCAGGGGAGTTGTATTGATACATGATACAAGCCAGCGAGTGTAAACCACAAAGTTTCAACTATCATAAGTGCTAACAGATAAAGATACGCCCATCAAGAAGTTAAACAATGGACAGAAGCAACTATCACAAGTGCAGAGCAATCAAAACCATAAATGATTTCTTAGCTCGAAACTGATCTTGCAGTCAAATAAAAAGAGGGAGAAGGTACGAGACAGAAACAAAGCAGGCAGAAGCCGTTGCTTCCCCAGATACACCAGCAGCAAGCTGGACATGCTAGAACAGACTTGTTATATGGCTCAAATAGTACAAGAATAATCTACTCGGTATGTCACTGACTATTATCTCGAGTATCGCTATATATACAAAGCTGAAGGATGCCAGAAGTGGCAGCAAGTAGGGACGTGATGATGCTGGAAATCATCTCAATTCTTATTATGGTCCACCTAGAGAGATTGTATCTGCGAACGTCCAATTTGTCGGAAACCTTTCAGGACATGTGTAAGAAGTGGTCGATCAAACACACATCATTACTCCGACACCTAATCCAAGAACGACTAGCCAGAAAGAATGGTTGTACAGTCAGAATCGGTTGACAAGTGTTCTCAGACTGGCAAGATAGTCAACAGGCATGTTGAATCTCAGAGCAACACCAGTAGACAGTCACATGAGATACCAGCATAAATGTTATTTGGGAGAACTCGATCCGGACCAAACTGTCCAAGTCTCATCTGTCAAGAATCAATGACAACGGGATCAATCTTGAAGCGGCAGAGAAAGTGAAGGAAAGCATGACACATGGCAGGATCAGAACTTCCATCTCTCCATGATTGTGGGACACCTGCTCAGAGTCCTACATCCCAAATACACTGGATACCAACCAAAGTATCCAAAATCTGCGATGAACCAAGTCGTTGAAATGAACAGATTCCCCACGGAGGAATCCGAGACGTAACCGATTCACTGAGGGAATCCAAGACAGCAACCTCAACTCCGGAGAGCGTGTAAGGTCCAACGAAGACACACGCATTGATACCTACCAGAGAAAGACGAAGATACAACACAACTCGACTTCGAAACTTTAAACAATCAATCTCAAAAGCAATGCGACAACTCGAACCGGAGGATGTCGAATCATACCAGTGAGACTAATTGAAGTATTGATTTAACTTAAATAACTTTCGAAAAGAAGAGAGAAAACAGAAGACAGCTCTCGAAGAATTCGAAAGAAGAATATGAGAATATGAAGACATATGAGTTTTTCATTCAAAAGTTTATTATTCATGTTCGCATGTCATAAATCAATGTATCAGTACAATATTCTTGGTATGACATTAAGCATAATATCTGGAATCATATGCTTATCAAACTTATTGATTTTGTAAAATCAAAACAGTTATACCACACAAAATTATATTCAGTTTGCATAAAGGAAAACTTATGTCAAATACAAACAGTTATAACTTACTCAAACAGTTAAACTTTTATTTCATTGGAAAAACAAATATACCAAATAAACAGGCTCCAAAGAAACCAAATTGATTTGTTTCCAAACAATGTTACAAAAGTGTTGTTATCAAACATATATAATGTTTAATCAACATTGAATGTACACATTCTGCTTCTTTACAAAGGAAGGGGGGTGTTGCGATAATACTATAATTCGCTATGTCATTATACTATAGGCGATAACATAGTATTATCGCATATCAGATGTAAATAGTATTCGAACTTCAGGTTGTATAAACATGTCGTTAATCGCAATCATCTTGTGAAGACTCTTCATCTACCAGCCTCATCGTACTGGTAGAACAAGCCACGCATAGTTTAACAGTTGGTTGGTTGAATCTAATTGAGTTGATTGATTTATTGGACATGGTGATTGAAATACTATGAAGAAGATGTAATGCTTGATTGATTAGTTTGAAACATTTGGAGACTGGTAACATGGTTTGATTAAATGATTGCTAGCTCGTGTTGATTGTCTAATTTATGTGACTGATTGATTGATAGATTGTCATCAACCATCCCAATTTGGGGAAATGTGAGTAGACCGGGATGCAGGAAGGTTGTCAGAATATTTGGAGTAGAACCATGAATATGTCTGGTCAAAAACACCCATGCAAAAGAGAGAGAAAGATAGAGAGAGAGGGAGGGAGACACAGGGAGAGAAAGAAAGAAGAGAGAGGGAGAAGGGATGAAGACAAAGAGTGAGAGAGAGAAGAGAGAGAGAAGAGAGAGAAAGAGGAAGGGAGAGAAAAGAAGAGAGAGAGAGAGGAGAGAGATTAACAGACACTGAAGGACCTCACTAAATATACCTTGGAAAGTTACAATGCACAATAGGAAATACAATTATTCCTGTTCACTCATGCAATGAAATTGTAATCCCAATTCCACAAATTTCTCTTAGCAACCCCAACTCATGATATTGATAGTAATTCTGCATATCATCCTCAATTCCATAAGCTTCAAATGACTTTCCTTATCACATTGGTAGGGCAATTCCTGCGCACCTTAATTTCATACCTTTACAAAATGAACGCTGGCTCATTCATGGCATGACTTAGGCAAAAAAAAAAAATTGTTTTGGTTGTCCTCTGACGACCGACCCTCTGAAAACGGCCCGACCCGACCAACCTCGTTTTTTTTTTTTTTTTTCCATCCCAAACGCGCGAAAATACACAGCTCATATTTAATTTGTATAATATTTTTCATAAAAAGTATTATACATGTGTTATTTTTTCAGATGCAGTCCCATTTTACATGACTCAATAAAACGTAAAAGTGATCTCAAAAATGGAAGTCATTCGTTTCTTGGTTTTTTCTTTGTTTTTCAATGGGGGAAAAAAAAAAAAAAAAAAACCCCGACCGACCGACCCGATTTTTGAAAAATGGCATTCATTGGACAACCAAACAATTTTTTTTTTTTTTTGGCCTTATTTTCGACTTTTTGGTGTCATATGAAAGTTGGGATAATGAGCTTTCCATACATATAAATTTATATACCTAAAATGAAATATTTTTTCATTTGGCAGCCATTTCAAAGTGTATAGTTCTTTTCGGGAAACGCCCTGTATATGTATGTATATACGCAATTGAAAAATTGAATTCGTCCGTCACGGAAAAAAATAAAATAGAACAAAAATGCTAGAAGCAAGGGCGTAAATCCCGGGGGGATGGGGGATACATCCCCCCCCCCAGATTTTGAAGGAGGGGGGAATGGCCTGTACAAAACATCCGCCCAGTTTTCAAGAAAGAAATTAAAAAAAAAATACATTAGATAATAGTGTTATTGGTTAAAATAGCGCACTTTAATACTAAAAAGTGCCCTTTTTTTTAACTCAAAAACCGAAAATTTCTTGCTTGGTCGTATGCTGACTCGCACCAAGTATACAAAATAGACTAAGTGTAAAATGGTTGGATCCAAACCCTCGCTGCGGACAAACCTTAAGAAAGGGTGTTGTCGACAATCAAACCATTAATGTATTTGTGTTGCGGGCAAGGTTGGTGGTGGCTTGGGGCCTGCAGCCCACAAAATTTTCAAGAAAAGATTGTGGATTTATTCCTTTATCACTGTTTCTTAACAAAGCATATGTAAAATGTAACTTTCAAATGGATACTTAATAGGGTTATCATGCACAATTCAGGGACAGCGGGCAGGCGTTTTTGAAAGTGGAGGGGCTGACACAGGCTTGAAATCAAACGCTATGGTCTTTGGTACACGTTGTGCTGCGAGAAAAGTGGAGGGTGCAGCCCCCACCCCCAGCCCCGCGGATAAGAAATAGCAAAGTTATAACTTTTCTTAAGTTTTGAATTTTTTAGGAACCAGTTCTTCAAATTGGCAAACTGATGATGCTCTATCCCCTACTTTCTTGTATTTTAATC
>CALNVZ010003431.1:30279592-30323220 GCA_940671915.1 Paracentrotus lividus | reverse complement strand
CCCCCCCCCCCCCCAATCCTGAAAATCTTCCGAAGCCTATTTGCACTGTGTCAAACAAAATGTCTATAAACTACCCTTGCTGCTATAGAGGCAAATATTGTGACTGACTGTAGTCGGAAGGCAAGCAATATTGGCCTAATGAAGGCTATAGCTCGGGCTAAAGCCCTTCTGGCGCTTATATAAATTTATATAAAATCATTTAACTACAATTTATTCATTAATTTATTTCCTATCTATATATTTGGCATTATGAGGCGATTTTTACACCTTATTATAAAGGTGTAAATTCTTAAAAGTGCCCTTTTTACTAGCTCTGCGACTTTACTTGTTTGTTTGTGTTTTTTTCACGCAAATCAATGGTCTTTTCTTCCTCTTTTGTTCTGGCGACCCTGCCCCCGAAATAATTTAACCAAAACTTTATTGCAAAAGCAAAATTAACTCTTCCCCCCCCCCCCAGATCCCCCCAGTTCCCTGCTTTTCCGTTTATGTTTGCTACCGATGGGCGTCAGGCCCACCATAGTCTGACCCACAAATTCGCGGGAAACTCTGCCGGAGATCTAAGAAAAGGGTCAAATTATTGATCAGAAAGCATTGGAATTAGGAGGATGTCAAGATTGAATTGTCACACGGTATTTTATATCTCTACCTCTTCTAATTATCACTCACAAAAATAATTGCGTTGCTTTTGCTTCGAATTAAAACGGAGAGCCACCATCTTTTATCGGCATGATTTGCCCTACAGCTGCGCCGCGCGCCAGTTTGCCTCCAGTACGTATTATGCCGTCGTCCTCTGCCGCTGCACTGGCGCAGGCGTGCTATTCTCAGACCGTCCTTGGTCACACTTTCAGTTCACAGGAGCACGTGCACTGGCGCGGCGTCGCAGTTTTAGTGTTTGTCCAGAATCGGACGATTTAGATCTATGACTGGCATAGCCGCTCTGGCGAGTCTGGCCGGCGTGGACAGCAGCGGCCTGTACCTGTTTCTCGACTCGGCACTCATTGCTACGACTCGTTACGAGGTCGATACGTAGTATCGACCTCGTAACCAGTCCTCTTATAATTATATTCGGTTGATATTTATGAACCACTTTTCCCACTGTTTTATGGCCAAGCTGCGTCCATTAAAGATGTAGAAAATGTTCTACAGTCTTTCCTTAGTCCATAATAAAGTTAAGCTTAGGCCTAGGCCCTGGAAAAAAATAAATAATAAAACACTTAAAAAAGGACGAAAACTCACCACTCGTCAGGAGAATTACCTTCCCACAGCCTCATGCAGATGCGCCGTCCATTCACTATAGTATGCTGCTTGCGTGCGCAATTTCTTATATTGTCATTAAAAGTCCGCCCAGAGAATCAACTCAGGCCAATACCAGAGCTCTGGCATCGCCACCAGAGCAAGTTTTATTATCATTGCATCGATTATGTCCGACTAGCTACTCTAGCATTTGGCTATACCTTTCTCATCTCGACCCTTTAACCAAAGTCCAATAATTTCTGTTATGGCATCAGAGCTTGAATCAACGCTTCCTGTCCATAGCCAAGATAAAGATACTGTTTAGGGATCTGTTTTATCCTTTTTTCACGGCCTTCACATGTTTAATAAACGACGTGCAATGCAACTTGATTTTGTTTACGAAATCTATTTATCTGGTTTCATTGTAGCTTAGTTCTCTGTTAGTATGTCTGACAATACATTATGTTTGTTCCAGTTTCAGTTTTCCACTATTTAATACACAAAATTCTCGAAATACTAGGGCTGAAATAAATCTATCGCAGCTTTGAAACAAAAAACTAATCCCCTGATTGAAGATATCGCCGCATGATAATCATAGAAGAGTTTATGCTATATATCGTCGGCGAGTTCGCAATGAAAAAAACTACGTCTCTGAATGATATTACTTTGAACCCATTAATTATTATTTGACGACGAGCGCAAAACTCAGATATCATCGCAATTGTGTTCTTCCCATCTACGTCAATTTGAAACATAGATTTGGATCTCGGTTACCGAAACGATGCTGTATGTTCATCTCTGCAAATTTATACCAAACACACTCATCAAAAGTGATTCATAAACAGCAAGCTTTAAGCAGTAAAAAACAGCGCAACGGAAGTTAATTGAAGACCTTGATATCAAAGAAATCTCATCCATCAAGAACAACGGCTAACGTAAAAAAAATGCTATTATTTCACTCAAGTAATTTAGTAACAATTTAAAATCGAACTCTTCGGATTTCTAATGTTCTTGCCTCGCGGGGCCCGCTAAAGTTGCATGCGTGGACTCGGGCATGGTATAGCCCACTTACACTTATGCATCGGTCAACTATAGTGACCTTGCACCGCGGAGGGGTAGTATACGGCGGAAGCTCACTCCAGTTGACCGCACGATTTCTGCCTGTTTTTTAAAATAAAACACACATTTATACATTTAAATATGGGTACGAAATGATAGTTTAGCCTATATATGTACATTATTATATGCTATTTTTTAAGCTCTAAAATCATCATACCTATTATAAAATAACTGGGGAAAACCACTCATATGTACGAGATCAATATAACAGAAGTATATTGACCTCGTATTGAATAAGGTACTTTTCGTTGTAGGAAAAAATGTAGACCCAGATATTAGGTTATAGCTAAGAAAATTTGGGACGAGAGCGAAATAATTTTGATAACTGATGTACAGACTATGAGTAAATACTATACAGTGCGTCCCAAAAAGAACTATACACTTTTGAAATGGCTGCCAAATAAAAAATATATGATTTTAGGTAATGAAATTTACATGTATGGAAAGCTCATTATCCCAAATTTTATATGACATCAAAAACTCTGAAAATGAGTCATGCATGAATTAGCAGCGTTCACTTTTTTAAAGGGTATGGAAATTAGGGTGCGCAGGAATTGCCCTTCCATTTTGTATGAGGAAAGTCATTTGGAGCTTATGGAATTGGGGATGATATGCAGAATTACTGATCAATTAAGATGAGTTGGGGTTTGCTAAGTGAAATTTGTGGAATTGGGGATTACATTTTCAGGCATGAGTGAAAATGTATTTCCTATTGTTGCATTGTAACTTTCCAAGGTATATTTAATGAGGTCCTTCAGTGGTGTGTTTAATCTCTCTCTCTCTTCCTTTTCTCTCCCTCCCTCTTTCTCTCTCTCTCTCTTTGTCTTCCTCCCTCTCTCTTCTTTTTTTCTCTCCCTGTCTCCCTCCTTCTTTCTCTCTCTCTCTCTGTCTTCCTCCCTCTCTCTTCTTTTTTTCTCTCCCTGTCTCCCTCCCTCTCTCCCTCTATCTATCTCTCTCTTTTTGCATGGGTGTGTTTTGACCATTCACATTCCTTGGTTTCTACTCCGAATATCCTGATATACCTCCTCGCATATTTATTTTTATTTTATTTTTATTTTATTTTTATTTATTAATTAATTTTTTTTTTGGGGGGGGGGGGTTTAAATATCAGTGACATCATAATATGCCTGACCCACATTTCAATTACTGTAAGATTATCTAAACTTTTCATTGAATTACTTAATATCCAGGTGGGATTATGTAAATTGAATACTCTAAAGAAATGTTTGTTGAAAAAAAAAAGAACATCACTGATGTTAGACATTCAGACAATCCAAAAGATCATGAAAACGATTATCAAAACTGATCAAAAATCTTACCCTGCGTCTCACCTGTTCTGTACCCCATCCTGACTACCACTAACACACCACTGAAGAAACCTTGGAAAGTTACAATGCAACAATAGGAAATACATATTCCTGTTCACTCATGCATGACAATGTAATCCCCAATACCACAAACTTCACTTAGCAAAACCCAACTCATCATAATTGATCAGTAATTCTGCATATCATCCTCAATTCCATAAGCTCCAAATGACTTTCCTCATACAAATTGGTATGGCAATTCCTGCGCACCCTAATTTCCATACCCTTTACAAAAGTGAACGCTGCTCATTCATGCATGACTTATTTTCGGAGTTTTTGATGTCATATGAAATTTGGGATAATGAGCTCTCCATGCATGTAAATTTCATTACCTAAAAAAATATACTTTTTATTTGGCAGCCATTTCAAAAGTGTATAGTTCTTTTTGGGACACACTGTAGAGGGGGTCCTGGTGCGTGTCACGTACGTAGTAAAAGCGCCTCCAATGCGTGTACTGTGTGCAGCTATGGCGCTATTGTTAAGAGTCGTCGCAAATCAACTTCACCCTGAGAAAATCGGCATTTTTTAAAAACAAACTTGGACCACACGGTAATTACTTTATGTCGTCTGCGCTGACCCACATGATATAATCGTACTTACTGAATCCATCACTGGGTAGAAAAAACTGAAGATAGTACGAATTGTTGACATTGTTCTAGTTGACAGCAAGAACAGTATAAGGGAATTTTCTTGGAAATACATCTATGACGTCTGGTTTGAACTTCAGTCCTTTTTAAGTCCTTATTTTTCTTGTCCTTAATTTTTCTTTTTCCTCTTTCGTATTCTTTTCCTTGTCGTTTCCCATAGTCATCTTCTTTTATTGTTGTTGTTCTTTTCGTCTTTTCATTTTATTTATTTATTCTTTTATTATATAATTATTTTTTGCGCCCCCAAATTGCCGCCCGGATGCACACGCCCCTTCACCCTCTCATACGTTAGATAGTCACTCCTGGCAGAGCGTTTGCAGCTCTTCAAAATATCATTATATAATTATATATTCATTATATATCAAAAATTACAAAATACAAAATTTATTTAAAAAGGAAAAAAAAAAGGGAAGATCATGTAAAGAACGACTTGAGCCTACCCCTATAGCTGTTATATAATATTGGTACTCTCTTGAGGGCCGAAGGCGGATTTTTTTTTTTTTTTTTTTTTTTACACCCCCCCGCCCCCCCCCCCCCCACTTATCACGCAGGCCATATTAAACATGAAAAAAAAAACTCTGATTACTTTTTGATCGCCAGGCGTGATGTCAAAAAAATTTGATTGTAGGCCTACCTTTTTTGTCCACTTTTGCCAGATTTCGAACCCACCCGAAAAAAAATCCTACTTTAAGGCCTGCTAGTGCAAAACATATGGTATTACAAAAAAATTTAAATATAATCTTCTCAGCTGTGGAGAAAAACTAAGTCAAGCTCAATGAGTTTTTAATGGATCGGTAGTGAGCTGGCCTATCACGGGAAGTAATCTTACTCGACTTACTCCACGAATTACCCCAAGGCCCTGTATTATATGGGCCTCTGAATTACACACGCCACAGCCCCTCATAAGACGTAAGTTTATATAAGTGCATTGCATGCAGTACTTTGCATTCGTCGCTACAAAACCGGAATTTTTATTTTGGATCTATCCAACTTTAAACCTTTCTGATGACATCGAGTGGAGACATGACCCCCAAAAAGGTTATAGGCAACAAGGAAGGATAATTGGTACGTAAAAATATACCATTTTGTTGTGAAAATATTAATATAAAAATGTAGTTATGCACTATAATTAGTCACTTATTTGATAGTAGTCCCACGTAGTGGTGCTGCCTAGCGTGGGGAAAACCTCACCGCTTTGCGTGGATCTGCTCTCTGTGGGATCTTGCAGGAAAGAGAATTTTCTCTTGAGAGCAATAGTCTCGTATATAGGCGTCTTAATTTTATCACTCATGCGATTAAAAACAAGCAATGAAATTTATTTGTTTCAATACGAGATTTGTTTGATAAATTGATCTGCACAGTTTTCTATTTACCGTCCCCCCCCCCCCCCCCTCTCGGGAAGTATCAACTATTTCTCCTGTCGTTACCGGTAATCCTTTTTCTTCTCCTCTCCCCCCCCCCCCCTCTCTCTCTCTTTCTCTTTCTCTTTTATTCCTGTTACCTTTTTTTCTGCAACCGATGGGACTTTGTACACGGTTAAGGGAAAAACTTTGCAGATGGATGTCGGGCACGTCTCCAGGGTGCCCCGCCAGCCAGCCTCCCCCCCCCCTGCCCCCTGCCCCTGCAAAAAAAAAAAAGAAAAAAAAAAGCGATTGGCCCGATTTAAGATTTATGATGGACAAAATAAAAAAATTTATAAAAAAATTAAAAAATTAACACCTAGGATACCCCCCACCCCCCTGAAAAAAAAATTGAAAGAGAACAAGAAAGGGGAATGAAAAAAAAGAAAGAAAAATGGCGACCGGCCAGATTTACCTCTAGCCAATACCTGATGGACAAAAGGCAAAATAAAAATTTAACACCATACCCCCCCGCCTAAAAGAAAAAAAAAAAGAGAAAGAAAAAATAAAGGTGGAAATTAAAGACCAGCCCGATTTATAATTAATGATGGGCAAACAAAAAAATTCACACCTAAAATTTGGGGGGGGGGGAAGGAGACCGGCCCGTATTACTGTATTATATGTTACCCCATATGACTGATACTTGATGACCTTTATGATGGGCCCCCAAAAAATTACACCTACACCCCCCCCCCTCCCCCGGACCTTTATGAAGGCAAAAAAGAAATAACACTTACCTCCCCCATCCCCCCCCCCTCCCCTGTGAAAAAAAATTTGATGCATGACATGGGGAAAAAATCGGGTGTACCAAAATCTAGAATTCCAATTTTGCCCCCCCCCCCCCACTCATTGAAATACTGGATCTTGAAAAATCTTTCTAAGTAGAAATATTGTTTCATGGGACTTCGTGATAAAATCTATTCAATAAAAAATCATCTGTGGCCTGGAAGAAAGCTAGTCCTGTAATGAGGTCAATTGAGTTCCGGCGGTCAATCTTGTTTACTATTCGTAAAACAACATTGTCCATTACAAGATAGTCAATAACAAAAAATTCTCGTAAATTCTAATGCTTTATTAAATGGGTTCTGTCCTCTTATTATTCAAGCTCTTTAGGCTGCAAGCCCTCAACGTCGTTCAACGTATATTTAGCTGGTGCGCACTCGAAGCGATCTCACTCATAGCAATGTTGGTTGAAAGGAGAATATAAAAGACTTCAAGATTTCATCATTTTGAAATTTTCCGTACCGTTACTACTCCACTTATTAGAGAGATTTCATGTTATAGATCAGGTGAGTGTAAAATCAATTATAATTTATAATGAATCATTTAGGTAAAGGTAAATTGGGCGTCGGTGGCCGCCGATGCAAAAATGCTTCGATCCGTTCCAAGTTAGGTTTGCACGCATATGTGGGTATAGCCATAGGTCCAAGTTTTTGGGCAATCCATGGCATGGGATAGGGACACGTGTTGTAGAATTAACATGCACTGGCAGTGCCAGTGGCAGTGTATGTAGGCCTAACGTTAACTGTTGGGTGTATTTCACCCTCTTTTTTTCTTGTATTGTCTATGACTATGGTGTAAAATTTAACTAGATCTAGATTCTAGAATAGATTTTAAGTCGTAGGATTTAATTTTAATGGATATTTTCCAGTGGCGGATCCGGAACAGGGACTTGATTTTAAGTTGCGCAAGAGCGATTTTTTAGTACGGAAACTTCTTATTTATCGGAAAAACTCACCACCAAAAACATTTTGAAATTAATTCTTCATGAAAGACCGAGCAGATACCATTGCGGAATTATTTAGACTCTATTTAGATCTAGATCTAGATCTATGTAATGGTGTAGTTATGGATTGGAATGGTAATGGCCCGTTTTTAGTACCGAAACTAATCATTTATCGGAAGAAATCGCCACCAAAAATGTTTCGAAATAAATTCTTCATAAACTAAAGTAAAGACCAAGCAGATACAATGGCGGAATTATTTATTTAGTAATTTAGAGTGATAATGGTCTGTTTTTTTTAGTACCAAAACTTCTTATTTATCGGAAGAACTCGCCTCTAAAAAATTTTCAGTATAAATTCTTGATAAAATAAAGACGCGGGTATAATTGCGGATAGCGGCCCCTTTTTAGTACCAAAACTTCTTATTATTGGAAGAACTCGCCTCCAAAAACGTTTTGAAATAAATTCTTCTTGAAATAAAAATGGAGGGGATACAATTGTGGAATTATTTATTTAGTTATGGAATGATAACGGCCCGATTTTAGTAGCAAAACTAATGTTGTTTCGGAAGAACTGGCCAAAAAAAATGTGCTCGTCTCCATGCTAAAAACTTGGTACTTGTGACAAATGTGTGGCAAATGTGCATGTCAAAGATTGGGATTTTTTTTTAGAGAAAATTAGGTTGGCAGCTCTTTATTTTTTTTATTTATTTATTTTTTTGTTGTTGTATATACCTAAGATGACTTGCTGGCTGTTACATGTATTATAATCTTTTATTATTTTTTTACATAGTTTCGGCAGACATCTTGTGTGAGTTCTTGGAAGTGGCTGTTCATCAGATCCTGTATAATAGGGAGCTCTATCCTCTGGGTATTTTTGAGAGGAAACGGAAATACAATGTCCCTGTTCAGGTAAGTAAAGCCTAAAACCTAGAAATTTTAAATTAACAGTTTTTTTAATAATTATCATCTAAGTGGCTATTTATACAATATATGCTTGGTCTTTTAGCCTTTGAATTACAAATATGATTTGAAAGGAAAGATATTTATCACATTTCTATCAGATAGCTGTAACCAGAAAATTCTTCAGCAAAGACAAAGTTATAAGTGTTTTTGAATATGTTCACTGAAAGCTCTACCTTAGCTAACTGCTCTCAGCTCCCATGTATTTTGTTTGCCATTAATTAAATACTAAAATATCCGAAAGAGCTGAACAAACTAGCTTTTCATGAGAGAAAACTTGAATAATAACTTTTCAAACAAAAAAATAAAAAATAAAAATTCGGGAATGCATTCATATCGATTAAGTTTTTTTCCTCTACGATATTTGTGGAAGCTGTTTCAACAATTTGTGTAATTGTGTTCAAATTTCAAATGTTTAGATACTAGGGTTGGCATCTCTCTGTATTTATGACAAAAGTAAGTGTGAAATTATGCACACTGTAATGTAAAAATAATTTTTGATTCATCATTGCTCTACTTGACAGGTATCTCGCCACCCTGAGTTAAACCAGTACATAACAGATGCTGTTATGGGCGTTAAACCACATGTTATTAAGGTAGGTAATCTTTGCTCATATAAAAATAAAACACAAGTCGCTAGAAAAGAGTCAAGGATATTGGCAAAATAATCAATTTTTAAATACTTCCCCCTTTTCGTTTTTACTCATTTTTTCTTTCTTTTTTACAGACCATACATGTACATGAAACATTGAAGATTCAGAAAATCAATAAGTGTTTTCCTCACAATTTGACATTTTTCATTTTTTACCGATTTCCTTGACCCTTTGTAGAGTTCATTCGGTGTCTTGTGTCTCATTTTGATATGATGAATCACATTTATTCTTGATTAAATCAATATTGCTTTTTACAAATGAAATTGCTCATTTTTAAGTAATTATCATAGTGTGTATAGGAATTATTATGAAAATATGTAAATCATCACAGATCAAATGTTAGCAATCATCAGTACTAAAGAGAAAATAAATTTACAGACTTATCCAGGGGGAGGGGCACTTGAAATCAATTCCAGGTTAAAAGTGATGATTTATTGAACCAGTGAGTTGGGATTCCTTTTATGTTTGTACTCGTATTGATCCAATAAATCGCCTTTAGGAACAACATCCATTCCTGTGAGAAAAAGTGGGGGAAAAAAGAAGAAAAAAAGAAACAGTGCCCTAAATGGCTTTTTAAGTGAATTGCTTTTATGACATATTGAAATATTGTTTTTCATAATTTTCTTTTTTCATATTTTTTTTTTCAATAGGGTGAAGTCCAGTGTGTAACTCTTGTCATTCTAAATGCTAAACACATTCCAGTGGAAAGATTTGTCTTTGAAATTGCTCCGCCGTCTACAAAGAAAATAGATTGGTATGTTGTCATTGTCTTGATGAACCAGTTAACAGATGTTTTTTGTTGGTACAGTTCATATGCTATATTTTTGCTTTCAATTTTGAAAAGCATACATGTAATCAATTGAAGTTATAGCAACTTGATGATAGTTAAGGTTTGAATTTAGTTGAAATATCTCGTGTAGAGTTAAGAATTCCATGAATTAGAAATTGACCATTGAATACATGTAATTGCTATTGCAGTATATTTTGTATATAATATAAATTTAAATTGTATAGATATGGTGTAACTGCTCTTCAATCGTATCTTCAAATTGATGCTGGCAAAATATTTTTAGAATTATTAGTAAACTTTGGTTGGATAAAATAAACAATTTCCTTCCTTAAAAACTAGTTACATGTAGATTTGTCTGCTTGGACTGTCTTATTTTCCAACTATTAAGTCCAGCTGAGGTCAATAAGGACTTTTACTCTAATCCATTTTGATGTTAGGGTAGACATAAATGTAGCTCACCTTTAATTGTTTGTTGTATCATTTTACCAGTATAGAGAATCGGTTGGAGAGACTAGAGCAAAGCCTGAGAGCTTTTTTGCTGAGGCTAAATACATGTGATGCAGTCCTTCATTCCCTTCCTAAAGGTAGGATACTTGTAATGAGGGTGTTTTGGCTGGTGATGGTGATTTGTGGTAGTGATGCTGGTTTTGTTGATCTCTGTCATGGTTGTTATTATGGTGATGGTACAGGTTAAAGACAGTAGGTTGGGAGCTTCCATGGGAAATTTGACACCATGGATGTTTCCCACGTAACAGCTGCTTTGCATCATCTGACCACTGCCAGTCTTATGTAATGCGTTGTTTATTCCACCCATCCCTTCATCTGGTAAAGTCGTTAAATCTCCCTTTCCCTGGCATGATGATGCCCGAAGCTGTCCAGGGTGGGACAGATTGTTTTGCTGTGGTTAAGAAATTTAGCTTCCAGTGCTTTTCACAAAGTCTGGGGTCAGCAAATTATGATCCACTCCCCATGAAATCTGACGCCACTATGTCTTTAATATAAATTGGGGTGGTGTAGAAGCGCTGAAGCTGACCTGTTGTAGTAGAGGTGATTTTGATTATGACCCCATTTACACTTGCAAATTTTGAGTGGCCAGGCTGCTCAATTTTCCACTGTGTTGGGTGTGGGGGGGGGGGAAGTAAATTATAACATACCCCCTAAAATCATGACATAAATCATTTGCTAGAAACATTATGTCAGAAATTATATGACAAAATCATGAAAATCACTCCCCTATCAAGAAAAAAAAAAAAACTTATTATGTCACAATAATGATGTTGTTAATAAATTCATATCAAAATCAAATGAAAAAATCAAATCAAATAAAAAAATCAAATCAAAATCAAATCAAAATCAAAAACATAACAGTTTCTAGCAATAGGGCCCTAGTTCATTACTTCATGTGTTACTGAGTGCCTTTATTTTAGATACTCTTAAAAAAAAGACATTTTAATGAGTTTTAATTCCATAATGCACACATCAGTGCATTTAAAATATTATGTAGTTTGTGTATACACATGTCACATGTTTTTTTTATTGTTTTTATCATGATTTTAGATTGTACATTCTCCATACTTGTCTACACAAAGGGATCAGCAACAATGGAGTCACATGACCAACAAGTCTTACAGGTACATGTATGTGAAAAATACATGAGCATTTTTAATAGCATCTAAAACTTTGAAAACTCATTTTATTCTTATGTCAGATCCATTACATACATGTACAATAAACCTTGGTGAAGTTGAATTGGAAAGTTAAATGTGCTCAAGTCGAATAATCACCTAAGTCGAAAGCCTTTTGAAGTTTATTGTTCTTAAACCTTCATGTACGTAAGAAAAAGCTAAGTAAAAGCTTTTACCTCAGTAAAACAGAGGCAAGGTTTATTGTAGTTTTAATTCGATAGCGAACATTTCTGCATCTCGGGCTGTGATGTTAGTTGACGGGGCACAGACATTGATGATGTTATTTTATTGATTGATGTAAAAACAGTTTTTAAACACAAATCTGTAGTGATGAGGTTGCCTGGATCAAAATGTACATAAATCTCTGCTGAAGAAGGAAAAAAAAAGAAAAGAATTGGCAAGATGTTGGTGTACATTTGGCACACTCAACCGAGGTTAATCTTACTAAATTTCTTACTCCTACCAGGTATTTTAATCATCAAGATTATATTATTAAGAGCTCTATGGGAGAACTGTTACCTGTATTGTTATATTTTGAAAGCTGCTTTCCGAGTTCCTGGCTACAGGAGTTACTTTAACAGAAACAGAAAATTTTGCTCTAGACAAGAGCAAAATATTGCCTGGCATATATTCGTGACAGCACCATAAAGCAAAAAACAAACAACAATTATCATTTTAGTTATGAATATCCAATGTGATTAATAAAATGATCATCTCAGTTGTTCTTCTCCTTGTTTGAATGGCACGTTTAGGAGTTTCCTTGGATAGAGGCTGATGATCATCTATGTAACATGCAGGATCCAACCCTTGTTCCTCTCAAAGCCGTCTCATCAGATCTATTGAAGGTATTTCAAACTATGTTAACCCGTTGTATCCTGAGAACTTTTTACAAAGCCGAATGAATCGTGATTGTCAAGCAGGCTTGCAAGAAATTCTTTTCATTTAAAGGTGAAACAAAGACATGTTTAAATAGATCAGTGTCAGATGATTTAAATTATATAAGGTCTTTATATGTTTATGCAATCATGAGTGAAATAAACGGTCGATAGGAGGGATGTTCTTGTTTTCTTCAGCTCACATATATGCGGGCTTAGTATACAACGGGTTATTATAGAAATTCTAATTGTTATATTGTTTCGACATAATATTTAACATTGTGTATTACTTTTAACTTTTAAAGCCATTGGCTAACATCTGAAAGCAAGTAGGGTTTACCAGCTCAGAGTTTTGCAAGCCTCTACATAGTTACTCAATCCTATTGCATTTTCATTGCTTTTAATACTTCTGTTTGCCTTGTTATTTAATATTTGTGTAGATGCAGCTGTATGTAGAGGAAGCGCCATGTAAACTAGAAGCCAGGTGACATCAAATACATCACAGATGACCTTTTGCAGAGACAGTGAGACAAGAAAAGGGTATTCTTGATGTTATGATGACAAACACAGTTCAAAGAAACAAAATATGCAAAACAAGAAACGTAATCTTTGTAGGCAGGTGGACCTTCATAAATATTTATTTATATTTGATTAAAAAAAACACTTCTAGGGAAGCCAAAAAAAATATTTGACCTGAAAGCTCAGAACTTCTTAATATAATGAAAATAAAAACAAAATAGATGAATACAGAAGCATATTTTCCTGCATATATTATCGATAGCTCATACTCTAACACGATACTTAACTTGATTATATTTTGATACATTACAAGTGAAAAGCTTGAAATGTCTTGTTTCGGAACACATAAAACCCCCAAATTAATTCTGGACAGTTGCTTTTGAGCCAACAGGTCATACATTGTATCTGAAGATATGAAGTCTTTCTATTCAGCTTGTATTATAGCCCATTGAAGGGTGGTAAAGTTTATATAATATGCAGTTTTTACAGTTTTATATTATCCAGTTATTTTCTGAAATATATGTATATACTTGATACATTTTGTTACAGGTTTATCTACTAAGATTTAGGTACAGAAGGTAAAAAATATATAAAAATGTCTTTCATGCTTTTGCTTTCTTTATTGTTGAATTTAATTTGTCAATCATTATTTGTTTGCCTCTCAATTCATTAAGAGCATTGCCAGTAATTGTATATCAAGTGCCAGAAAGTCTAAATGACTTCAAAGAGTTCTATATTTTGGTTTGTGGTAAAACATATATCTTTACATGTGGAAAATGTAGGTATGAAATTTCAAGTTGTGATGTATTTCCAATGTGTATTTTAGGCAAAGATACATGTATTACCCCCCCCCCTCCCTCCCTCCCCCTGTTCCTAGGCAGTGACATTGTCAAAACAGCAAATTATGTGATAGGGATTTAAAAAAAAAAAAAAAAAGTAGGTGAAACCTAGTAGCTGAGCTTTTTTCTTTTTTTTTTCATTTTTACGTTTTCTTTTTTTACTTTCATGTAGCACAAATTTAAGAAACTGAATGCTTTGAGACCGCTCAGCATGAAAAATTGATGGTTTAAAACTAATAAAGAACACATTGATAAACAAAGAGAGCAGAATGTTAAAGAAAGGCCATGTCACTCCTCTTACCTAAGAGCTTTAGAACGTTGAAGCTGCGCCTTACTAGGTCAACCAAATCAATGAACCTGCCGTCTTTATTTTCTTTTGGGGATCTGAACTTTGTGAGGTTGTTGATGATTGTGTCAGCAACGATTCTCGGAGCTCTAAACATTGAATCTCAAAGATCCCAAGCCGCATCATAATCATGCCCTATTCCTTAGATGATCTCACGAACATGCCCCACAAGTCAACTTCTGAGGATTGGCATTGCATTTCTTCTTCCGTACACGGTATCCAACATATGGACAAAATCCAATTCTAACATTTCGTACTCGCGAACATCTCCACTAAACTTAGGCAGTTTTGGCTCCTCCATTAAACAATGACTGCTGTAGCATTATTAACTGCCACAGTACCATGGTGTTGACAATGGCTGATTCTGCTTCAAGGAACCCTTGCCTTGCCTTGACCAAAAGAATCTGTGCTCTGTTGGCATTATGCAGCTTGCTAGGTCAAGGAACGGTCCCTTTGACTTGTATTGGGAGGCACAACCGTCGCTAAATCTATAAAACCTCTCTATAGTTAGCTTATGAACATTAGAGAGATGTTCCACACAATGATAATGAAAAGCATTGACTGTATGGTGGTCATGTTTCAGATTGTCAGATATGTAGATCATTGTGTGGGAGATCTTCTGGTCATGGCAAGAGCAGCTGCAGACGATTGGATGAATCGTTGCCTAACCATGATACCAATGTGCTGATTGAACCTCGTATTGGTGTAGGCACCAATAGTTCTCTGCAAATTCATAGACATCCACCACTGTATGTTAAGGATGACCCTTGGACAGCTTCACATACTATTGACATTGCTATCACTGGTTGTGAAGATGTCTTGCATGACAGCCAATCTCCTAGATGATCACTTTGATCAAATCCTCCACCTTTCCTTGTCTAGGATCAAGCTCCATCATGGACTTGGCTAATGATTATCATTAGGACATCTCCCATTGGCCCCATTCCATCTCTTGTTCTTTTACCTCTTCCATAATAATAACTTTAGGTAATCCTCAAGAAACTTAACTCCAAATTATTTTTACATATTCATTCATATATCACTCTGGAGTCTCCTTTTTTTCCCTCTTTTTTTCCACATATTGAGTAAGGTCATATGTGCTGCAGAAGTTGATTTTGCACTTGAAAAATAAGATAATAATTTATTCATTCTTCCACTGTTTGTACTTTATTTGACAGCAGCAATGTTAAGTTTGTGCTTACTCCCTGCCATGTGATTCCTTATAGCAGCCTCGCCCATGTTGCTTAGTCAAATGATTATATACATACTGCACATTTTGCTTTGTGGGGATCAGCATTTTTTGAAATCCAGAGACTGTAATTAGGATTTGTTACACCTCCTCTCGGCCGATGAGAGCTTCCTCGCGATCATGATTATGACTAATTGTTACTAGTAGTATTGGATAAGGCCTCTAATTGAATTTTTAGGGGGACATTACTCCAGCTGGGCTAGTTTTATTTCTGAAATCCTCTTTGCTCCATGAGGTAGCTTCAGGAGTTGTGCTACCAATACAGATCTCAAAGCTAGCCTGAATTCTACTGGGCTAGGGTTATCTCTTACACCCTGTTTGCTAGGGATGTTAGAAAGTATTTGCTTGGTCGACTCTACCAGTCATAATTAATTTGATATCAAGTTGACATTAATTCTAGTGCTTCCACAGTGCTCTGGTACATGCTATCCTCAAGAGACAACCTTTTACAAAAAGCACTCTTTTGCTTCCTACAACCTCCAGACTCTTCAATACTTTGTAACATTTATTGGGGTGCTGAAAATGGTCAGAGGAATTGATAATTGGTCTTCTAAGGTTTTTACTAACTTTGGAATTCCTGCCATTAATAATAATAATAATAATAATAATAATAATAATAATAATGAGCACTTTTTATCAATGTGAATATAATACAAATATATATACTACATACAAGCACATAAACATTTGATGGTGTACCCAGAAATTGAAATTAAAGATAAACTGCCCCGTAATGATATTGAATGATCTATATACATAGGTTCAAATCATGTTACGCTCTCACACACACTATTCTTCCATGGGGTCAACATATCTTTTTATTGTACCTCTGACAAAATATGTGCAGAAGCCGCCGTCATAAAAATGAGGACCCCCATAACGTTATCAATGAGTGAGAGAAACCTTCTCCCGTTCCATGCATCTCTCCAGCGTCCTTCTACTCTCACGTCCTCCATCTGACGGAGAATGGGTGGGAGCTCTGCAAGTCAGGCCCTCCCTGCTCTTGATCGGATGGTCTCGAACTCAGGCACATGCTCCATTCTGTCTACCATTGCTCCCTCAACACGGTTGTAGGCCTTCCTCGCTAGTAGGGTGGGGTCCTTCCCCAGCTGCTCCCTCACCCCTGGGTACACCTCCTCCCAGCCGATCAGTCTCTCCTCTGACATGATAATGACCAATTGTTACTTGTTACATGTATGTGGGATAATCTCCCGAAACACCTCCTCTCTGTCATGGTTATGTCCCATTGTCACATGTGAGAAATCTCCATTTATAACAAATATGGATAATAAAAATACTAAATCTGCAGACATGGATTTTGCAATAGTTTTTTTATTGCGACTCAGCTGACGGGGACATACATTGAATGTTTGGTAATTTTGTTAGTGGTATCAACTGATGTAGACCGGTAGTGTTCCATTTACCATTACTACATGCTCTTTAGATTTACTCACAAAGATCTAACAATTTTAAAACTGATTTCCTTACGTTCTCCTGTGCTTCCCGTTCTTGTTGCTCGTACGGCAACACCGGCAGTCTAACATTCGCTTGTGTGACAGTCATGTCATCCTCAGGAAAACCTCTAAAAGACACCAGGGGGGCATTTCATTAAAGGGCTTGTTGGACATTTTATCCGACATATTTGCTCTCAGCCAATAAGATGCAAGCATTTCAGTAGCTTATAGCAGTTTGTCGGATAAAACGTCCGACAAGTTCTTAATGAAACGCCCCTAGGAATGATTCATCCTCATTTATTTCTGAGCACGTCAACCGCCTGTATTTTGTCCCCATTCATGATGATTTCTGCCATATTCCTAACTCTGTTGGATCAATGAATGCACTTCGCAGCGCAGTGCATGCATGAGTATATATATATATATAACACAATACGCTGCACGTGCACTGTTGTGTAACTGTACATCGCATTGCCAATTATTACTCCGCAGCGGGAAAAAAATCTTAATTGGGGGATGTGCTATCTAAATGGCAAATTGTGTTACGCACTCACACACACTATTCTTCCATGGGATCAACATATCTTTTTATTGTACCTCTGATAAACATTTTCGGAAGCCGCCGTCATAAAAATGAGGACCCCCATAACGTTATCAATGAGTGAGAGAAACCTCCCATTCCATGCATCTCTCCAGCGTCCTACTTAGTGCAACACGAGTGACTGGGATATACATTGCAGTGTTTGGTAATTGGTTAGTGGTATTAACTGATGTAGACCTGCAGTGGTGAATTTCACTTCAAGTCAACACTCTCTTTGGAGAGTCCCGCGAGAGGGGGCTCTGTAGACTGGGACTCTGACCCAGAGGATGACTGCTGTTGGTGGGGTACTGCTGGCCCAGTAGCTGTGGCTGTTGCTGGTGTTTCCCTCTCTCTACCTCTACCACAGTTGCTTACCATGTTTCTGCGTTCCACAGTTTAGATGTGGTCTTTGGGGAAGGAGAACTTCTCCCACACCCACTTGTCCGTGGCAGACGTGGCAACACCTCCAAATTTTGTAATGTAAATATAAGATGAATATATACTAACATACAAGCATTACAATAATATACTGACAATGTATCCAGAAATTGAAATTAAAGATAAACTGCCCTCTAATGATATTGAATGATCTATATCTAGGTTCAAATCATGTTACGCTCTTACACATACTATTCTTCATGGGGTCAACATATCTTTTTATTGTACCTCTGATAAAATATGTGCGGAAGCCGCCGTCATAAAAATGAGGACCCCCCACGTTGTCAAAAAGTGACAGAAACCTTCTCCCGTTCCATGCATCTCTCCAGCGTCCTTCAACTCCTACGTCTTCTATCTGACGTGGAATGGGTGGGAGCCCGGCCAGTCTGGCCCTCCTCCCTCTGGATCGGATGGTCTCGAACTTCAGGCACATGCTCCATTTCGTCTACATTTCTCCCGCCTTCTTTTGACGTGTGAATGGGTGGGCCCGGCAGTCTGGCCCTCCTGCTCTGGATCAGATGGTCTAGAACTCATAAAAATGAGGACCCCCACAATGTTGTCAATAAGGGACAGAAACCTTCTCCCGTTCCATGCATCTCTCCAGTGTCCTTCGACTCCTACGTCTTCTATCTGACCTGGAATGGGTGGGAGCGCCAGTCTGGCCCTCCCTGCTCTGGATCGGATGGTCTGGAACTCATAAAAATGAGGACCCCACAATGTTGTCAATAAGGACAGAAACCTTCTCCCGTTCCATGCATCTCTCCAGTGTCCTTCGACTTCCATGTCTTCTATCTGACGTGGAATGGTGGGAGCCCGGCAGTCTGGCCTCCCCGCTGTCCACTGGCGTAAATCCATTTGCGATTTCTATTCATGAGGGGGGGATGGCGCTTGTATTATTATGTAACATCCCCCCCTGATGAAAAGCATTCTTTATGGAGTTACGCCAGTGCCGCCGTCATAAAAATGAGGACCCCACATGTTATCAACAAGTGACAGAAACCTTCTCGCCGTCCATGCATCTCTCCAGCGTCCTTCAACTCTTACGTCTTCTATCTGACGTGGAATGGTGGGAGCCCGGCCAGTCTGGCCCTCCCTCTGCTCTGATTTGATGGTCTCGAACTCAGGCACATGCTCCATTCTGTCTACCATTTCCCCGCCACACGGTTGTAGGCCCTCCTTGCTGGTCGGGTGGGGTCCTTTGCCACCTGATCCCTCACCCCTCTGAAAACCGCCTCTCCCAGGCTGACACAGGTTCTGAAAGACAAACATATGAGGAACTGTGCTGGATGGAATATACCCCTTATTTCTGCACTACAGATGCAGGCCCCTAGAGCATTACCATAAGAACAGTTTGTGCCTGGCGCAGGACATCTATAGTTACCAGCAGGGCCTTCTGGAAGCCGGATCGGAACTCACCCTCGGTGTCCGACCCGATGTCGTTTCCCTGATATTGTATTAGGGATACCTTTTTGCGGTTTGCTGTCCTCGGGGCAGTCCCGCTGAAACTGGCCAACCTGGCCACACACCGGTAGCACTCGCTAACTAGTGGTAGGGTCTCAAGGACTCAGCGAACGTGAAGGCCTCCCTGTCCATTTTTAAAAACTTTTAGAAGGTTGCCATAACAAGCCTCAATGCATTTAAATAGTAAACTGATTAATACAAACTCTTATCAAATGCAATGGATGATATTGGACCAAGTGACATTAATGTGCACAATCTTCATCTTCAGCGGGTCGTCTTTAGAACTAACTGCAAATTTTTATTCATTAGGGATGGTATTTTCAGAACGACTTGCTTCTTCATAGAATCTGTAAAATGAATATCATGAAATAAAAATTTCTTACATAAATATTTTGGGAACTTATAATAAATAACATGGTAGCAAATGATTTTCAACAACTAGGGGTTGAAAGAAATCAAAGAAATTACCTACCTGGGACTGTCTTTATTCTTTGAAAGTTACCCTGCGGCTGTGGTATGAAGGTTGGATGTTGGTCGAGGACTCTTCTGCAAGTTGTGTACATCCCAACATCATCCAATAAGATAACATGTCCTTTAGTTGCTGAATGCTACAGCTCCTTGTTTAACCATATTGACATGTCAGTTTTAGTACTATCACACTTGTGTTTTGTTTTTTCTGTAGATCACATGAAAGCTTGCAGACAGGCCAAGGGATACATGTCTTCAGCTGCAATTAGATATATCACCCCAGCAAAGCTAACTATGATCTGATACTGTATACAAAGTCAACTCCTTATGGACACCGCACTCCCTTTTGAGATTCATTTGAATCCATTTTAGCGTTCAGTGATTGCAACAAGCACATTTAATCGCAGTATGCATTACTTCACAATTACCACAGTGATACCAGTCACTGTTGTCCATCCTACCAGTTAGTGATGGCTTATCAAAGCTTTTGTTGTTCCTGTTCCTTCCCTGTTCAGGTTTTTGGCCTGCTGCCTGCAAGCAGCTCTTTTCAAGAATAGGTTAGTTCAGAGTCATAGCCATTTAGACCCTCCATTCCTCAATGTTGGTTCTTGAAGGCTCTGCTGGTACAGCTGATCCAGCTCCTCATTAGTCCTGGCGTAGATAAGACGCTTCAGATGTTGAAGGTGGTTGGGTCGTTGTGCTTTGGGGATTTAATTGTTGCTATTCCACAACCACCTCCATGCTGCTTGCAAGACATGGAACACACAGGGAAGACTCTTTGGATGGCATTTTGCTCTGCATCACTGTCGTCTGTCATAAATAGCTTTGGTCCCCTCACTCCTCATCCTCCAAAGCAGGACTGTGGTAGCACTTTTTTGTACAGATTGAGAGCTGCCTCTATAATGCCCTTTGACTCGCTGATGGAAAGAAGCACACCAAGTGGAAGTCCACATACACAAGTATGGGTGAGAAAAAGGAAGACACTGCACCCGTGCCGGTCCATCCATGAAGACAAGCTCTGAGGCTTGTTTGATTTCTTCATGGACCCTCTTCATTAGCGGAGTCCAGATGGTCATCACCACATTGTTATAACTCGCAACATCCAACGCCATGCAGTTGGAGCCTGCTTTCATATTGTAGTCCTCAATGAATGCTTTCAGGCTCTCCACCATTCCTTCCGCAGCTGACTCGCCAAACAGCGTTGGTCCCCGCACTCCTCGTCCTTCAAAGCAGGACTGTGGTAGCAATTTTTTGTAGAGATTGAGAGCTGCCACTATTATGCCCTCCGACTCGCTGGTGGTGATAAGGACACGAAGTGGAAGCCCACCTACACAAGTGTGGGTAAGAAGAAGGAAGACACTGCACCCGTGCCGGTCCATGTTTGTAGAGGCATCCATGAAGACAAGCTCCGAGGCGTGTTTGATTTCTTCATGGACCCTCTTCATTAGCGGAGTCCAGATGGTCATCACCACATTGTTATAACTCGCAACATCCAACGCCATTCAGTCGGAGCCTGCTTTCACATTGTAGTCCTCAATGAATGCTTTCCGGCTCTCCCGCATTCCTTTCCTAGCTGACTCGCCGAACTCGGCCTGAAATACCTTGCGGTACAATCTGAAAAGAACAAATTGGTTTTTTAGTAAAAAACAATGCAATATTATTATTTGTTTGTTTTTCTTTTTTGTTTTGTTTTTTGCACTGATTGGAAATTGGACCCAAAACCTCACAATCTAGTATAAATAAATGTAAAAATGAACCCCTCCACATGATCTTTTTCCTGTTAAAGATGCAGCTTGTTCTTTTGAATAACCAAAATATGATAACGATGTCAATGTAGTAAACACGACAGTCATCAAACTTACTATCATCTTCACGAAATTTGAAGAATTGGTCTTGTTGATCTGAAGAAACATAGAAAAGCCCATTTCTCCCAGGTATTACAGTTTTTTTTTTTTTTTTTTTTTTTTTTTTTTTTTTTGTTTGTTTTTTTTTGACATAATCAACAAGTTTTTATTTAAAAAAGTCAAATGGGAGTTGTAAACATGTTAAAACCTCATATTTGTACATAAAAACATGAAATCAGTGATCATTTGACATAATCAACAAGTTTTCCACAAAAAAAAGTCAAATGGGAGTTGTAAACATGTTAAAACTACATATTTAGACCTAAAAACATGAAATCAGTGATCATTTGACATAATCAACAAATTTTAAAAAGTCAAATGAGACTTGTCAACATGCTAAAACCTCATATTTGTACATAAAAACATGAAATCAGTGATCATTTGACATAATCTACAAGTTTTTGTTCAAAAAAGTCAAATGGGAGTTGTAAACATGTTAAAACTACATATTTAGACCTAAGAACATGAAATCAGTGATCATTTGACATAATCTACAAGTTTTTATTTTAAAAAGTCTGATGGGAGTTGTAAACATGCTAAAACCTCATATTTGTACATAAAAACATGAAATCAGTGATCAATTGACATAATCAACAAGTTTTCCACAAAAAAAGTCAAATGGGAGTTGTAAACATGTTAAAACTACATATTTAGACGTAAAACATGAAATCAGTGATTGTTCTTGTGAGAGCAGAATGTTTAGATGCCCAGTACATGGTATAGTCATTTACATACATACCAAGCATAGAGTGGTCTTCATCTACATGTAAGGTTCCATTAGCAAAATACCTGTTGTCTTTGTATGAATATACCAAAGGCACATACATCTGTGAAAGTACATCCGTTCTTGAGATGCTCGATTTTTTTTTTTCACAAGAGCTTTGATTTATTGATTTGTAAGACTCTCCTTTACCCGAGGAGTTGGTAGCAGACCGTTTTCATTCTTCTATTTAGTGCAAGTTTATGAACTGTACTTACCACACTCTACAAGAGGAGATGATGAATGTATTTGAACAACCTCTTGCTGACCTTTGACCCACTGGTCCTCAATTGCCGGAATACAATAGTTTCCTTGAATCTCATAGAAGGTTGCCTGAGACAGGAAGTTCAGATTTGAGAAATCGGCCATCAGCTTTATTTTTGCAAAGTTATTGCCCGAGAATAAAATTGCGCTAGCCAGGCGTATATCCCCAATGTGGCTCCGGTTGATCGTTTCCTGAGTACAGAAATTCTTCATGTGGCCTTTAGGACAAGTCTGAAAAAAAAAAATTATATGTGGAAAAGTTTATGATCAATTATAAATCAAACATATTCATTAGATACAATCTTGTCTGGTGTTATATTTGAAAGAACCAAATTCATATTTTGGTTCTTCCAAAATGTAGTTAGAATAATTAAGCAAAGTATTATAGGACAGATAGAAAGGAATTTTTTCTGTTAAGTTATAAAGGATTAACAGTATACAGTGGCTTACCCAACACACTTGAGCAGCTGTTCCATTTGCCTTGTTTATTGTCGGCGTCCCTGGCACCTTGCATCGTTCGCATTTGGAGCAAGCCTCCTTTACTAGTGCTTCGAGCCGTTTTTCTGATATTAAAAAAAAAATGATGTCAGCAGCTTCCTCTGCAGTACATTTGGTATAGAGGCCAGATCGTGTGCATGTAGAAGGCTGGTCTTGGGTTGAAGTGTCTCCTAGGACTATGTCTTCTTCCCCAACATGTCGTAGACCCTCAACATTACCATTTCTAGAAAAAAACAAAAGACAAAAACAAAAACAAAAAACAAACAAAAGTAATAGCCAACAGTTTAAATGAATGAATATTGCATGATGGGTAATATTTCCCTGCCAAAAAAGTACACATCATTGCATTGGTTGTAAAATTTGAAGCAAAAGAGGAGAGGAGGAAAGTTTCATTTAATTCATATGAATTACATTTTGAGTAAAGTAGGTACCAACCTGTTCCTCCAGAAGCTGGTCTTGTTCTTTGTCATCATGTTTGTCTGCATTCTGTGCGTCATTGATCAATATGTGTAGATGTGCGATGTTCTGGCATCTCATGAATCTGTTGGCAAACACATAACAATATTCAATATTTTTTTCACCATTTTACCATCAATTCCAATGGATCTTCCTAATAACACTTTCATATTAATACATGTTTCATTTAATTCATATGACCTACAGTCTGAGTAAAGTATGTACCAATCTGTTCCTCCAGAAGCTGGTTTTGTTGATGTTTTGCATTCTGTGCATCATTGGTATACGTAGCTGTGTGTTATCCTGGCATCTCATCAATCTGTTGACAAACACATGACATGAGACGAGCAGGTATGATGACTTTGGAAGAAGCGAAGTGCCTGAAGAATCTGCTCCAGCAGGGAAATGAGCATGGGAGACGATGAAGCTGACTGGACGGGCGTCGGTGTAGCGGATTGGACGGGCGACGATTGGGCTGACTTGACGAGCGACTGTGTGGCGGAATGGATGGGCGACAATTGGGTTGACTCGATGAGCAGCGGTGTGGCGGAATGGACGGGCGACAATTGGGCTGACTTGACAAGCGGCGGTGTGGCGGAATGGACGGGCGACGATTGGGATGACTGGACGGGCAACGGTGTGGTGGATTGGACGGGCGAATATTGGGTTGACTGGACGAGTGACGATGAAAATGAAAGATGCGAAGAAGGTCGTCTCAAGGCTGAGGTCGAGGAAAAATGCCTCTGGAACTCTTGCCGGTGTACTTGAAAGTACCAAGTGATACTTCGGGTGTGCCACTGTTGCATTGCATATTGCGTACATACATGTAGCTGTGTGTTGGTCAGACATCTCATGCATCTGTTGACATATAGGGGAGACTGGGGTAATTATGGCCCCCTTTTTCACATTTCCTATTACTACCATTAAATGAAAAGTCCAATGGTATTCTAATTATGTAAAAATACAGTCAATCTATATACCTATAATATACAAAAGAAAGTATAAACCTGCTACTTCTCATTTGCATATTAATTACCATTATGTTAACAACTTTGGGGGGCCATAATTACCCCACGGGTTGGGGTATTTATGGCCCCTATTGTAATGACTGTATGAATTCAAATATATTATGCTAATTAATGATGGTAATGTATAATAAATGTTGTTGGGTATTCCTAATACACTTATCAACCACCAACAATGATTTAGTCAATAATTGGTTCAGCCAAAATGTTGAAATTTTGCAATCAAAGCAATACATATATTTATGTACAAAATCGTACAAGTTAATGTCCCCATCTACGCTTATCTGCGCTTATACACTGTTTATGCATTGGGGGCCATAATTACCCCAAATGACATTTTCAATTTGATCCCCCTTTACAGCTCTACTATTGAAGATATTCAGGTGGAAGTTTTTCTGTTGTGTTTTTTACTTCCTATTGTTTCAGTTTCAATCAAAATTTCATCTTATATGATTTTAATTAATGATATCACACCCCACATAAAAAAGCAGACTTGCCACTTTCCAACGAACAGAATTGTAATTGCCGTACATTTTAGGCTCCCCTAAGCACAAAATTTCATGTAAATGGCTTATTTTTCTCATATGATAGCAGGAAGAGTTTAGCTAGGCATGTGTAAAAATTAAATTATCATTGTGTAATGCAGCAAAGAATTATAAGCTCTCAAAGACAAAGGGGCCATAATTACCCCAGTCTCCCCTACATAACAATATATAATATTTTTTTCTTCCATTTTACTATCAGTTCTAAATGCATCTTCCTATTAACACTTTTGCAAAATTGTTCCCAGAAAACAAAATCATGTGAGCCAGGCCCAAATCCCCAATGTGGCTTCTGTTGATTGTCTCCTGGGTGCAGATGCTTTTTGTATTGCCTTTAGGACAAGTTTATAACTGATTTGAAATAAGAAATATTCATCAGATAAACTCTTTTATGGTGTTATAGTCGAAAGAACAAAGTGCATAATCTTTTAAACAAAGAATGTTTTCAGTGTTGAGCTATGTCCAATTTCTGCCCTTCCCTCTTGATTATTTGCTCCAAATGCTCCAAAGTGTAGAAAACCGTAATAGTTCTCTTTAGTTTACATGTATATAATTACAGACATATAATATAGATACTTTTAATACTAACCTTAGATTTCTACGTAGAATGTTGCAGGTTAGCTCTCAGGAAACGGAATGGCAGAAACCGCTCTCTTCGTGGCCCGCGATGTTCCCCGTGTAGATGACAGATCCGTACGCGTACTCCAAATGTATGTTAAAGGCGCACATACATATGAGTACGCGCACGGACACTCTGAGAGTGAGTGTTTTGTATTATAAAGTGTCAGAGTAGTGCAGTTTTCACTACACTACCCCCCACTTTATTGAGATTGGCTCCGCAATCTCTGCAAAACAATACATACTACATGTATAATTTACCCATACATGCAATATATATTGTATAAAAATATATAACAAAAAATTAATACATATTACATGCATTATGAATACATGCGACATGCATTAAATACATATAGAAGAATACTAACATATCATGTTAGACCAAACAATATCGGTGTAATACATAAAGGATACATATAGTTCATCACTATCGCCAATAACCCTGCGATATGAATTTCGAGATAACCCCTTACGCCTGCTTAGCTGCACCGTTTTCCAGCAGTTTAAGGATATGAAATCCCGCCGGCTCATAATTCACAGGATGCTCTAGCATGCCAGGGAACTTCGCTTAGGTTTATCTCCATCACATGCACCGCTGTCCGCAAAAGCGATGCACAAAACATCCCTCATATAATTTGAGATATGGCAGACTTGTACATTTGCTAAAAAGAAATGTTCGCAAATGCAAATAGATCGGAATTTAATAATACATGTTTGCTAAAGGATGAATCAGAATTTATAATACGTGTATATATATCATGCAACCAAACAACATTTGAGAATATAAAGAAAATGTTCATGGTTACATGCTGTTTCAGTTTTGGATGTCCCACGCAACAATCAACATTGTGAAAAAAAAAGAAAAGAAAGCACAATGTTCTTGATTGCTTGAAGTTTAAGATCCATCAACCCATATTCCACTGGTCCAGCTCCATGTGAAGAATACAGATGAACGACGGGACCTCAAACTTGTAACATCCAACTAAAACGCAAAGTCTTTGCCACGGTCGAAGATATTGAATATAAACCATTTTGAACCGAAAAACCTATGCTTAAACACATTTTCCTCAAGCCCCATTTCTACTGTCCAAACATTGTCAAAAAATGCACTGTCTAATCAATGTTCGAAACAATATATTTTTGTACAGAGTACTGTTCGAACCATTTGATTATTCCAAATCATAAAATACTGATTTTCAAAACAACTAGAAAATACATCAATGTATATCTGTTCTAGTTACCAGTATTCCTCAAATCATGTAACAATCCCAGGTCACGGAACTTGAATAACAGAAAATGCACAAATATGCATATATTTCAGTCACAAGGTACCATTCTAGTGAACTGTCCATTCAAAGTCAAATAATCGAGACCCAACTAAACAGGTGGACATAAATGAATTATAATTCGACTGTCTTTGAGGATAATAGACTTCAATCTTTGCTTTATACTATACATAATGAAAAGGATAATGAAATATCCCATCCGCTGGACAGTAGAAAGCGAAAAAACTATAGCAAATTACTTCTCCTCACTAATACTTGAAAGTATTACAGTTATTCTTAAAGTTGTTCTTAAAACAAATCATTTCTCTTTCATAATCAGTTTTAAAGGTTTCAAAGTTGTAGATATCAGAACAACATGAAACACCCATTACTAGAGCTTATTTTATATACATTTCATGTGTCACATGTATGTGCTGATACTTGCACATTAAAGATACACATAATTATGTTTACTTTACATTACATTTCACTTGTTCCTTTGTGAGTGTTTGAAAAAACAGAAAAATGAATTTATCCTCTTTCTCCTGTTCCTTCTTTCCTCTCAAGTACCCTATTTCTTTCTAGTACTCTTTCATTATCTTTCAATGTACACGGAAAAATTGTTGCAAAGAAAGATGGTTAATGCAATCCGTGAAAAAAAATTCTTGAGAAAAATGTTGTTTTTATCCTAATTTTCCTTTTCTCTATACCTTCTTGGTTTGCCTGCCCTCCTTTTTTTTAATTTTTAATTTTTATTATCTTTATTTTTCTTTCTAATTGAACAGGCATACAAATGTACTTTCGCCATTTACGCAGAAAAACGCATAAGCTCCTCCCACCAACAAAAACAGAATTAAACGAGAAAAAAGAAAGGGAAAAAATAACGCTGTTCTTTCTCATCCAATTCCATTTGACTAATAGGAGAAACAAATGCCCCTTCCTATATACGTCATCCAGCACCGCCCCCCAAAAAATATCATTACACACTACTTGTACTATTCAGGCAGTATATTCTATACAAGTTGGCAGTTTGGATAAACTAGTGACTAGACCTTGCTGATCCTCTAGAAAAGAAGAATAAGGAAGTTCAGATAGCATAGAAAAGATCCTATCCTACGCAATCGTACTGAATCAAGTACCCTATTGCAGACACGCGCCAATTGCACTGAACTGCACTTGCACGCTGAAGACCTGAGTCTCTGAACAGCTCAAAGCCGACACGCTACTAAGAAAAAATGTAATCAGGAATTCCTATATTGTATAAATGCTAGTTATTCGAAATAACGATACTTTCAAATTGCGACATTCAAAGTAGGACAGCAAGGTCATTTATGCAAGAAGAAAAATGTATATGTATATATATATATATATATATATATATATCTTACTAAAACGGGCCTTAAGGGGAACTGAGAAGAATAGCCTTATTCAGTCAGGATTCCCCTTAGCGACTTTCTATAGGCGAAAAATTCCCCTTAACGCCAATTCTATAGGGTTAGGGATAGGGTTAGTTGGGGCGATATAAAAGGAGGAAACAAAGAAATTCGCCTTAAGGACGAAAATAGGAAGATATATATATATCCTTACAGCTGATTTGTACTGAATCAAGGATATATGAAGATCTTGAATACATGTATTCTTATAGTGCACCCATTATTGACAAGTACTAAAGTAATTTAAAAAAAACATATACATGTATATGGAAATACATATATACATGTATATACCCTTACAGTCAGGGCTATATAAATGTTATAAAGACATGTATTCATATAATATACTCGTACTGGGTACTAAGAATATATCCTTACAGTAAGGACTATATAAATGTTATAAAGACATGTATTCATAAAATATACTCAAACTGAGTACTAAAAATATACAAAAATTGCACCTTACTGGCATCTCAGAGGCACATGGAACATCGCTAAATACCAGCGACGTACTAACGGAATCAATCATAAAGTTGTTCCGCATTGGAGAATGTAATCTCCAATACTTCTTGCAAAGAACACCCCCGCGTATTCACCACAAGTTGTCCAACATCTCCTAGATAATAAGAAGTGTTGTACACTTGATCCCTGTGGACCTTCAGGTACGGCGAATCCGTCTCCAACAGGAGACGATTGTCGGGAATTGGAACTGATTGCTCAAAGTTGTGCCCGGGTGAATTTCTGGATAAGACCAGACACTCCAAAATAACAATTTGGAAATGCCTCCAACCAAGAATTCACCATCTTCGTGCTTGCCGAAAATGTGTGGAGATGAATCCTCTGGGATGAATAACAATGTGCCTTCACCGATTTGAGAGCGCTTGAATTAGGCGCGTCTCCCAAATGGTCCGACGGTGCTCCCTTGAGATGCATCACCAAGATAAGTCCTGAAGTATCCAACTTCCAACAGACGCAGTAGCAACTGCTCCTGGCGTTTCCACAATTTCCTCTTGCCCACAGAGAAATCCAGGCCAATCTCGCTGATGCCGATTACTTTGGGGTGCTCCAAAAGTTGCACCAGCCTTGACCATTGGACTTCGGAAAAGCATGCGGCCTTCTTGGGATGGATGCCAATGGCGACCTTATCCTGGCAGTCCTCCAAAACCTGGTTAAATCCGGGCTTGGAGTAGAAAGCTGGATCACAATAATTACGAACCATTTTCTGAACGTTGATGATGTTATCAGGTTCACGGCCAGCCTCCATGCAATGTAGTTGTTGACCAGTCTTGCGGAGGTGTCGCCGGTACGCTCTCTTAAACCTCTCATTCAATCTATCCGGATGAAAGTGGGAGTCTAACCCGACCAAGAAGGCAGGAGGGGAATCTGGAGCTGCAGGTTCAGGATGGATGATGGCTTGATCGGCACTCTCATCCAAAACCTCGAGCCTAGGCTCATGAACCTCCAGTTCCACTCGATAGTCGACCTCCGGTTTAGGTTGGATACCCACTTCTCGTTCTCTCGACCCAGCAGATAGACTCTGGTCTAGAACCGGTTTGGCATGCTGGAATTCTCCTTCTCTGAGCATTTCATTTCATTTCATTCATTTTCATTTTATTTTATTTCCACACGGCATAACCTACCTCAGCCAAAGGCTGTTCTTCTGTAGGTCCGTGCATACATAAAAAAGTACATTACATGAATCATGACATTATATAATTAAACAATACACAATTTACAATGAAACATCAAAATACACAATTGTTTTCGCTGCTCCTTGGAGAGTTGTTCAAGGAGAAATGCCATACATCTCCAGTGTACGAGAGCTGCCAGTGTATTAACTGGCGCAAGGGTGGGAACCACCCTCTCCCAGGACTCCACAACGATCATAGCATTGATCTCGACTAGATCTTTCTCAGCTACACGCGGAGTCACTGGTTGCCACCTCTTGTTTACATGCTGTACAAGATCTAAAAGACCTGCCCCCTCACCCATCAAGAGCTGCGCTAGAAGTCAAAGTCCTCTGACTTGCAGCTCGAGCAGGAAGAGCCACTGTGGGCCTAAGTGATGCATACTTGCCAACTGTCCCTATTTAGTAGGGACAGTCCCTATTTTTTTGGAAAAGAAGGAGCAATTATCACCATTTACAACCCTTTGTCCCTATTTTTTGAAAAATCTGTGCACAGTAATCTATAGGAAATACAGAAATGTCCCTATTTTTAAAATTTGTATTCCCACTTTGTCCCTATATTAGGATTCACAATGTTGGCAGGTATGGTGATGTTCCTGTGCACGGAAATACACAGGAAGATGCGTCTGGATGTACAAAAGGAGCTTCTTTGAGAGCATTTTGTTGAGCTTTGTCCAATTTCAGCCCTTCCCTCTTGATTATTTGCTGAATTGATTTACATGCCCTTGTGAGTTTCTTAGCAAGATTAATGTAATTAAATATATTTAATGTTTTTAGTTACTGCATTTATTTGAATGCAAAGAAAGTATGTTCTAATTGTATTTTATTGAACAAAACATTTATGTTCAATATTTTCAAATTAGATAATAATTATCACCACTAACACCATACACTATGTCCAGGGCAATACTAACAATCCTACTTCTGACATTTTCCTCGTTGTTCTTATAGCTGTCTTCATTGAAGCTTCCTGCCCACCAAATATCAGTCTTAACAAGATGTATAGTGTGTCAGGAAGGCATGAAATCGCTCTGCTTTCTGTTACCAGCAACCGTCCCTGAGGTGGAAGGATGGGGCTCGATTCTGTACCTTCTGGTATCTGTACATGTAGATGTGGTAAGAGATATTGGCTGCTAAGAGACGTACACCAGATCTATTTAGATGGACCCCACCTTGACCGGGATGTTGTCCCTCAATAATGTTGGCTTTATGAATGTATCAGCAGTTGTTTGGCCTCATTGTTTTATCCATCATTTTGCTTGATTTCATCAACTCAACTCTTCTCATTGATGCTCTCCCATCTCCAATGTATGATGCTGGAAAGTGTTGCTCAGAATCATTCAGCAATGGCAGATTCGTTTATGAAATGAGACCTTATTCACCAGTACCTGCAATGTCTACCTTAATCTTACCACTGAAGTAAAACTGAAATCTTGCAACATCTATTTAGTGCAAGTTTTTGAACTGTACTTACCACACTCTACAAGAGGAGATGATGAATGTATTTGAACAACCTCTTGCTGACCTTTGACCCACTGGTCCTCGATTGCCGGAATACAATAGTTTCCTTGAATCTTATAGAAGGTTGCCTTAGACAGAAAGTTCAGATTTGAGAAATTCGCCATCAACTTTATTTTTGCAAAGTTATTGCCCGAGAATAAAATTGCGCTAGCCAGGCGCATATCCCCAATGTGGCTCCGGTTGATCGTTTCCTGGGTACAGAAATTCTTCATGTGGCCTTTAGGACAAGTCTGTAAAAAAAAAAAAAAAAAAAAAAAATTAATATGTGGAAAAGTTTATGATCAATTATAAATCAAACATATTCATCAGATACAATCTTGTCTGCTGTTATATTTGACAGAACCAAATTCATTTCTTGGTTCTTCCAAAATGTAGTTAAAATGATTAAACCAAGTGTTACAGGACAAATAAAAAGGACTTTTTCTGTCTGAAAGTTATACTGGACTAACAGAACAATAGTCTTGGGTATACAATGTCTTACCCAACACACATGAGCAGCTGTTCCATTTGCCTTATCATAGGTGACTCTAGCATCTTACACTTCTCACATTTAGAGCAAGTCTCCTTTATTACTAGTGCTTCGAGCAGTTTTTCTCATATAAAAAAAAAACTGATGTCGGCAGCTTCCCCAGCAGTACATTTGGTATAGAGGCCAGATCATGTGCATGTAGAAGGCCACTCCCTGAAATTTAATGCTACCCGACTGCCTCCTATGCTAAATCCCAAAAGTAACGGTTGAAAACACCCCATCCCCACACCTCTTGTACATTGAATGTACTCTTACTGGTTATGGATTGATGGCTGTGATGGTATCCTGGGTTTGTGTCTCTAACCAATTTTGTGTTATTGCCTACAACAATTCAGTGACCTGAACCCAGGTACCTATTGCAATGTTAAAAGGCATTGTCCTGGTCTTGGGTATACACTTGACAATTGACACTAATTTTTCTGTTTATGCGACATTGAGTCATTCAAAAAAAATTACCAATCCTTTCATTTGCGGATGTAGGTCACAGCAGCCATGTCGTCCCTGGTTGTGACAATTTCTAATAGCCTCTAAGCTTGAACACTATATTTATGATTATTTGCACCCTTTATTTTCCAATACACGTGCTACTTTATTACAGACACTTACTCCTAAAAGGCATAGCAGAGCGAGACTATAGGCGCCGCCTTATAGTCTTGGTGAGACAAAAAACAACAAAATATTATAAACAGATTATACAGGCGTACACTTTCACAAATTCCACTGCTCAAGCTACGGCCCTCTAGTGATAACAAAAATGTGTGAAAATAGGCTCTTTTTACAGTAAAAGAAAATATGTATAACATTTTGAGCAAACTCTAGCAATCCAGACTGTGTGTCCATGATGAAATCTGCCCACCACGCTGAGATATGTTCCTCTTTTTGGTGGGTGTTTGAACCATGTTGCGATGTTCTCTTCTCCTGAAAGAGACCGAGGATCGCTGATGAAATCAGTGGTGCTGGTTTGGTGCAAAATTCCTCTTATCCCAAGTGACCAATTTCAATTTAGCTATGAATCGGTGCCTATGTCATGTGGATGTTTGGCTTGGTTCATTTTCCCCTACTCTCAATCATAGAATGGACAGATTGCTCTTTAATATAGATTTTGGAGGTTGGACATCTGCTTTCCTCTCCCACTAATATTAGGCAGTTGTTGTGACGAAGTGTACCTTGATGCCCGTACACATGCCTCGTGCCAAAGTCCTCCCCTGACAGGTCGGAAAAGTCCTGGTTTCCTGGGATATGTGTCGTACATACATGTACTCTCTGAATAAAAGTAGGAAGATTGGATGGACTAAGGATCTCTGGAAACGATGTTTTACAACCTTCCTGTACACTTTCATCACCCTTAATTGAGCTATCCTCTTTCAGATGTGACTAGAGATGTTCGCAGCCAAGAGACATAGGCCTATACCAGATCTATTGAGATGGACCCCATCTTGACCAAGATATTGTCCCTCATTGATGATCTGGTTCTGGATGAATCCCCAGTTGTTTCGCCTCACTGTTTTATCCATCATTTTGGTTGATTTCATCGACTCACCTCTTCTCATTGATGCTCTTCTATCTCCGATGTATGATGCTGGAAAATGTTGCTCAGAATCATTCAGCAATGACAGATTCGTCATAAAATGAGACCTCATTCGCCAGTACCTGCAATATCTACCTTAGTCTTACCACTGAAGTAAAACTGAAATCTTGCAACTTCTATTTAAATTAGTGCAAGTTTATGAACTGTACTTACCACACTCTACAAGAAGAGATGATGAATGTATTTGAACAACCTCCTTCTGACCTTTGACCCACTGGTTCTCAATTGCCAGAATGCAATAGTTTCCTTGAATCTTATAGAAGGTTGCCTTAGACAGAAAGTTCAGATTTGAGAAATCGGCCATCAGCTTTATTTTTGCAAAGTTATTGCCCGAGAATAAAATCGCGCTAGCCAGGCGCATATCCCCAATGTGACTCCGGTTGATCGTTTCCTGAGTGCAGAAATTCTTTGTGTGGCCTTTAGGACAAGTCTGTAAAAAAAAAAAGAAGAAAGAAATGAATGTGGAAAAGTGTATAACTGATTATAAATCAAAAATATTCATCAGATACACTCTTGTATGGTGTTATATTTGAAAGAACCAAATTCATTTTTTCAAATTTTTTTTTTTATTGTAGTTAAAATAATTCAAAACAAGTGTTATAGGACAAATAAAAAGGAATTTTCCATCTAAAGTTATAAGTTGACCAACAGAACCATATTCTTAGGTATACAATGTCTTACCCAACATACATGAGCAGGTGCTCCATTTGCCTTGCCTTGTAGGCGACACTGGCATCTTACACCTCTCTCATTTAGAGCAAGCCTCCTTTGCTAGTGCCTCGAGCGGTTTTTTAGATATAAGAAAAAAAAAACGATGTTGGCAGCTTCTCCAGCAGTGCATTTTGTATTGAGGCCAGATTTTATGCATGTAGAAGGCTGGTCTTGGGTTGAAGTGTCCCCTAGTCTTCTTCCCCTACATGTCGCAGACCCTCAACATTGTCACTATTTCTAGAAAGAAACAAAAATAAAAACAAAAACAAAACAAATCTAAACAAAGAAAAGTAACAGCCATCATAATATGTATTATGCATGATGGGTGATATGTCCCTGCCGAAAAGGTGTATGTCATTGCATTGCTGATAAAATTTGAAGCAGAAGAGGAGATGAGGAACGTTCTCTCAAAGCCTCCTGTTAAACTTTGACCAACTGGCTCTTGATGGCAGGAATTAATATTTCTTTCACCATTTTACCATCAATTCCAAATGCATCTTCCTAATAACACTTTCACATCAATACATGTTTCATTTAATTCATATGAACTACAGTGTGAGTAAAGTATGTACCAGCCTGTTCCGCAAGAAGCTGGTCTTGTTCTTTGTCGTGTTTGTCTGCATTCTGTGCATCATTGGCATCATACGTAGCTGTGTGTTGGTCTGCCTTCTCATGAATCTATTGACAAACACATAACAATATTTCGTATTTCTGTCATCATTTTACCATAAATTCCAAGTGCATCTTATTAAACACTTCTACCACCAACTTCATTTTTGCAAAGTTGTTCCCAGAAAACAAAATCATGCGAGCCAGGCGGAAACCCCCAATATGGCTCCTGTTGATTGTCTCCTGGGTGCACATGCTTTTCGTATTTTGCAAAGTACAAAAGATGTAAATATGGAAAATTTTATAACCAATCATAAATCAAAAATATTCATCAGATAAACTTTTGTATGGTGTTATATTGAAAAAAACATGTTTGCTCTTCCATTGTTTCTTCGTCACTCTCACTTTTGATCTCAATTGTCGTTTAGTTCTTGTGATGACGCTAGATCTTTTTTGAAGTTCTCTGTTTCCTCCATCAGCTTTTTGATTGCTTTGGCTTGGTTGTGAGCTTTTTTGGTTAGTTCTTTATTTACCCCCCTGTTATTAACGCTGTATTCTTGTAGAAGCTTGTTCTTCTGCTGTTTCTGTTAAATCAATAAAGCTTGCCATCTTTGTAGCTCCGAGTCTTATGTCATACTGACGTCTCTGTACTTTTACCTTACTCTCCCACTAATATTGGGCAGTTATTGTGACAAAGTGTACTTTAAAGCCTGTAAACAGACCTTGTGCCCAAGTCCTTGCCCGACAGGTTAGAAAAGTCCTGGTTTCCAAGGCATACTTGTAGTGTACAACTACATACTCTCTGAATAAAAGTAGGAAGATTTGATGGACTAAGGATCTCTGGAAATGACTGGACGACATCACACTTTATCACCTTCCCATACACTTTGATCTACCATGGACCATCCTCTTATAGCTGTTTTTTTGGTGTCTCCCTCGGGGTCGATCTCTGTCAGGAGAATTCTGTTTGCCCTTTTCACAAGACAATAACCAAGTGATCCTTCCATTCGTTCCACTTCCCTCCTTGCAGTTTCAAAGAGCCCAGGGGTCTCCACAGTGACATCATTTCTCACACAAAGATGGCAGGTCTGGCAATGGGCTTCAAATTCCATGGGTGACACTTAAAGGAGGTCAAATACCTTTAAAATCAACTTGGAATTTATTCAAATAACTCTTAAATATGTACAGCAAAAGGAAATCTTTATACATGTACATTTAAATTCTTAGTCAACTGTTACTAAACATAACAGCATATACTGAACATAAAAGCAATGATACATGTACTAAAGGTCTATACAGAGCAATAAATAACTAAAAGACGCTGTCAAAATAATTAGTGGTTTCTTGATCATAACTGATCAGTCAGTGCAAGTGTTCCATGTCAATGATCCAATTTCTTTTGTCTGTAGGATGACTTTACTGCCCCTCACAATAATGCGGGTAGATAGACCTTTTTTTTTTCTGAGCTTGAAGGCAGATTTTGCCTTTAGCTCCGTGGAGAGATCCGTCCTGACGGTGAATGTAGGATGAGGTGTACGTGGAGTGCCATCGGACACGATGGGCTAGCGTCGAATGTTTTCATAGGCTGAGAGGACACGATCATGGTTCGTCATTGTACAGAACTTCGCCAGAATTGGATTTGGTCCTCGGCGATTTCCATCTGGCATACGTCTATTAGACAATGATAGTGTGCAAGTTGGATTTCTTGAGCTTCCTCCTCTATTCCCAGATCGACGAATGCTTTCGATAAAATGGTTCATGTCGCCTCATTAGAGTTTTCTCACAAGCCATAGAACAGCAGATTATTTTTTCTTAAATGGATTTCCATTACAGTTATTTTTTTCCTCAAATTCTTCGAGCTTTCCCTGTATTTCATGTTGAACTTGGGGAAGTTTAGTGTGTTCTATCTCAGTAATTTTGTCCCCGTGTGAATCAAGCGTAGGCTACACTCCATAGAAACCTTCAAGTTGATTGCATTTCTACTTACTGATGATGGCTGATATAGTTGGGTGAGCATCAGTGAAGACCTCTCGTACTTTGATGTTCCCATCCTTAAGGGATTTCAACGCTCTTATAAGCCTTTCTGGCTCCATTCCACCGCTCCTGTCTTTTGTTTCCCTCTTGTCGAGGAACTCAACACCCACAATCTCCTTTGTAGCGTGATCAAGCAAAGTATATGTGCAATATTTTGAGCACAGAACCCCGGCGAGTCATTCCTGGCATCTCCTGATGCAAAATAGACAAGAAATAAAAGGTATATGGATTAATGACTACATTATTCTTACATGTACATATATGAATTTATTATACTCCTTGTAAAATGAGCATGGATATAACAAAGAGCTGGTTATTTATATGGTATGTAAATGTAACATTTATGAGAAACAGAAAAGTTACCATTCATAGACATTTAAAACAATTCTTTTTATATGACCATGTTAGTCATCTATTGCATTAAAAAAAAAATTTTTTTTTAATGTTCCTGCCCGAGTCTTGAGCATCTCAATGGAAAGGAAGAAGATTGCTCAAAGAGTTTTTAATAATGCTTGGAGGAGGGGTGCAACTTACCACACACAACAATCTCCTGGTTTTGCAATTTAGTCATGTGCCATTGATGGTGGCTTCAAACTCTGCCTCAATGACGGGAAACACATAATGGTTCTGCATAGCATGAAACAGTCTGGATGAAAACATGTGGAGATTCATGAAATCAGCCAGTCTCTTCAGTCTGCTAGTGTGTCCTTTCTCACATGTCTGAAATTTAATAGAACAAATGGAAGAAAATTCATGGATGTTCAAAATGATGCATAATGCTTATAGAAAAAATTGTGATGTTTTCAGGTCACATGACAATCAACTCTAGATTGAAAGTAATCACAAATAATTTATTGTGTACCTTCTAGAGTTTTGATCAGTCGCCTCTTCCTCTAAATCAAGCATAGGCTCCCTCCATAGAAAACTTTCAAGTTGATTGCATTTCTACTTACTGATGATGGCTGATATTGTGGGTGAGCATCAGTGATGACCTCTCGTACTTTGATGTTTCCATCCTCGAGGGATTTCAAAGCTCTTATAAGCCCTTCTGGCTCCATTCCACCACTCCTGTCTTTTGTGTCCCTCTTGTCGAGAAACTCGGCACTCACAATCTCCTTTGTAGCATGGTCAAGCAACGTATACGTGCAATATTGTGGCACATACCCTGGCGAGTCATTCCTGGCATCTCCGATGGCAAAATAGACAAAGCAATAAAAGGTACATTGTATATGGATTAATAACTACATTATTCTTACATGTACATACACGCAGGCGCTGATCGAAGAAAATCGAATTGAATGGCATTTTCGGGGGCCCAATTGTCTGGGAACAAAAGCGGCTCTTTGTCCCCAGACAATTGGGCCCCCCCGAAATGCATTCAATTCGACTTTCTTGAGATCCGCGCGCTGCATACACTGTATATGAATTTTAGTGTACTCCTTGTATAGTGTGAGCATGGATATAACAAAGAGCTGGATATTTATATGGTATGTAAATGTAACATTTATGAGAGACAGAAAAGTTACCATTCATAGACTTTTTTAAATTCTTTTTATATGACTTATTTAGTCATCCTATTGCAAAAAAAAATAGGTTTTCAATGTTCCTGCCTGAGTCTTGAGCATCTCAGTGGAAGGAAGAAGATTGCACAAAGAGTTTTTAATAAATGCTTGGAGGAGGGGTGCAACTTCCACACACAACAATCTCCTGGTTTTGCAACTTTGTCCTTGTGCCGTTGATGGTGGCTTCAAACTCTACCTCAATGACGGGTCAAACATAATGGTTCTGCGTAGCATAAAACAGTCTGGCTGAAAACCAAAAACTAGACCCAAAAAGAAACTCAGAATACTCAATATGATTATCCTGAGAAATATAACCTCGGCAAACACCGCAAAGTAGTCCCAAAGGGAGAAAAACACGCTATTTTTGGCGGCTGGCAAAAATATACGACTTATCTCAACGTAGGCGAAGAGATTAGAGGAAGAGTATCAGATTGCGCGCGGCCGCATCCTTATCAATGGAGGGCGCCATTCAAGGGGGGTGGGGGTAAATAGGCAAATAATAAGGCAAAAATTTCAGTGAAAATTTCGAATTAGTGGCGATTTGAGGTCAAATAGCAATGGTAGGCAAATGTATATTTCTATATCGTAAATAATAAAATTAGATTGTAATTTTTATGATTGATGAAATCAGCCAGTCTCTTTCACTTTCCAGAAATTGTTTCCTGAGAGGAGACTTAATAATAATAATAATAATAATAATAATATAGAGTATTTCTTAAGCGCTGTCTCCACATTAATCATGTGCTCAAAGCGCTGGAGAGGAAAAACTTACATGGAGAGGATGGTGATACATATATAAGAATAAATGAACACGCAATGAGAAGAAAATGACGGAAACTACTTGAAGGCAATTTTGAACAGATGAGACTTGATGAGGCTAACTTCATGTCTCCCACATGGGAACACTTGACCATTTCCTGCATGCACAGTCTGCTTGCATGTCCTGTCTCACATGTCTGAAATTTAAAGAACATAGAGGAAGAAAATTCATAGATGTTAAAAATAATGCATAATGCTTAAATAGAAAGAATTGTGATGTTTCAGGTCACATGATAATCAATCTAGATCGAAAGTAAAACACTAAATATATTTTATTGTGTTCCTTCTAGAGTTTTAATTAGTCACCTCCTGTCTGAATCAAGCATAGGCTCCACTCCATAGAAACCTTCAAGTTTGATTGCATTTCTACTATATCTGATGATGGCTGATATAGTTGGGTGAGCATCGATGATGACCTCTCATACTTTGATGTTCCCATCCTTGAGGGATTTCAACGCTCTTTATAAGCCCTTCTGGCTCCATTCCACGCTCCTGTTCTTTTGTTTCCCTCTTGTCAAGGAATTCCAACCCCATAATTTCCTTGGTAGCGTGGTCTAACAGGGTGTATGTGCAATATTGCGCACAGAACCCCAGCGAGTTGTTTCTGGCATCTCCTAATGTAAAATAGACCAAGCAATAAGTACATACATGTATCATACATAATATCCCACGATCAGGGTCTCGTCATCGTAGAAACTTCGCCAGAATAGGATTTGGTCCGTGGCGACTTCCATCTGGCATACGTCTAGGTAGGACGATGACAGTTTGCAAGTTGTGATTCTACGGGCTGCCTCCTCTTTGATCCCCAGTTCGACGATGCTTTCGTTAAAGCTTTTCATTCAGCATTCTGGCCGGATCAGTGGAAGCACCCTTATTTTGTTGGGGCAAAATATTTGGTTAGCTTCGGTAAAGACCGATCAGATTAGTCCACCCAAATCACAAGAAATTCATCCAGGTGTATTGCAATACTCTTGAAGCAGAAAGCATTGTTTCATCATAGAGAAATGCTACATCCTGTTTGTAGAGGGCGTCCTTCTCCAGCATACATGTATGACAAATGGAGGATTCTGTTGATTGGAACGGTTGAATATGTAACTTGATAGTTGATCTCGATGGTTTAGTATGAATATGACTTGGTCAATCTGTCTGTGAATTATCTTCACTCCAGGCCATTCTTATCATGACAGTTGACACGTCCCACATTATCCCGGATGTATTTTACTCTCTATGTTTCTTTCTCTCCCTGCCTGTCCTGGCCCGTTCTTCCCTCCCTTCGCCTCTCTGACTCTTCTCTGGTCCGCTTTCTCTCTCTTTCTCTTTCTCTTTCTTTTTTTTATCTTTTTGTTGCTTTCTCCGCCCCCCCCCGCTTTCTCTTATTGTTTCCCGTCTCTGGGCCGGTTCGGTTTTCTGTCCTTCTCTCCGCCTCATTCCCTTTCCCTTCCGCTCCGCCCGCCCTCGCCTCTCGCCCCTCCCCGCTCTTTCCGTCCTCGTCGCGGTTTGCTCTCTAGGCCATAATTGCCCTCTGGCGTCCGTCGCCGTTCCCTGCTCGCTTCCCTAAGGTGGACGATTATGACCCTAACTCTTCTGCCTTGATCAATCTCTTCATTGGTCTCTTTTTGCTAACTCTGAATTCCCTTTACTATATGGCATTTAGACAAGCTTGAATTTTTCTGGCACAACATGCCAATCACTTATCATAGTTTTTTATTTACAATTTCATATTATGTTTTCAGGTTTGCATCCTTCAAAAACCTTACAAGCATCATTGATAACATCCTTCAAACCACTGAGAACCTCATCGTCTCTACCGCCCACTCCTGCCCTCATACCAAGTACATAACAATTACATGTACCCTGTGAAGTATGAATGTCATACGAGCCATAATGATGGCCACCTTTTGTGTCCCATCGCTCCCTAAAGTTAAATTTGTTTCCCCTTCATTCGTCAGAACATCGGCAATTTGCATTGGCTTAAATTGTGACGATTCGGCAACATTTCAGCTGCAAATGTTTTACTCAGTAGTTGTCTACCTTTGTATTCCTAAATTTCTACTAAAATCTAACTTTAACTCCCAATAATGTCCCCACTCCATAATTACACACCAACCCTGATAAACCGTATCTTACTTCGTTACTGTATTTTTCAGTGTGTAAAAGGATTTCTTCATTTCTTTCAAATTTGCCTCCAAGAATCCATATGTGACTATTTTTGAAATATATAATCTTTATTATATAAGCATATCTTGAGATTTTAAGGGAAGTATGTGAGTTAACTTTGTGAGGGATCATTAAAGATAGAAATATTTTACAGGGCCTATATAACTGTTGGCCATATGAGGCTCCATCTTCGATGACAGAGACATAAAATCATTTAGAACCAACCTTGATGACATGGGTGTCATTTTCCTCTGGTTCTTGGGCTTCACGAAAGTCTTTCATTTGTATTTTTTTGCAAGGACACCGCCTCGGTGTGGATTTTTGAATTAGATGCGGGATGTGGGTAGTCCTGAACAGGAACACCTCCTGAGCCTGCACCGGAGAGCCATCTTGCAGCTTGCCTGGTATATCCGTATTAGAAAAGATATTTTAGTCAATAACAAATGTGTTTTTGATTAATTAGCAAAGCCATTTAATCACAAGTTACCGTAATTAACGGTGTATAAGCCGCACTCGTGTATAAACCGCACCCCCGAATTTGGACCCTTGCCAAAAAAAAATTAATTAAAAAAATTAATTAAAAATAATAATTAAGAAATTAATGAAAGAATTCAATCTTGTAATCTTGTTTATTTATGAGAAACAATAAGGCAATTAGCTGAAATAAAGATAAACAAAGAGAATAAAGAGGAAAATGATCGGGACTTTTCTATTTCCTAACTACAAAGTGTCTGCATGTACAGACTAGTGCATTGTATGTTGCAATGCCACACCACGCATGCGCTATGGCAGGATAATACGATCGCGAAGTGAGTGTTTGGATGAAATGCAGCCATGCAAAACTTCTCCTTATCAGAAGTTTTGTGGTCTGTCTGAAACTGTTTCTCAAGAAGGATATCTAGGGGTAAGATTTTTTGTGTGATTGTTATGTTTGATGATGTATTTTGACTTTTTGTTATGGATTTGAGGTGAATGTTTGAACATCGGCAAAGCACCCTACATGGATAATCTCCAGGCCGCTAGCAGCGGGTGTTTCTACACACTCGACCTGTCGGGTTTCAATGCATCTCGCGGTCAATCAGCGTCAAAATATGACAAGTAAGTTTTTAATTTACTTATTTTTGAGGGTTTAAAATAGCTTTGACCTATTATTATGCATAAATAGCTGATATCACTAGAATCTATGTATTTTTTGACAAAATATGTTAGATCTAAGCCTCTGCCAATCCTATCTCTATGTATAAACCGCACCCCCTACTTTTGACTTTTTCCCGAGCGGCAAAAAGGTTCGGCTTATACACCGTTAATTACGGTATGCAATTAACTGTTCAACGCAAACTACAGAGAGTGTCATATGGACAATTCTGAGTCAACACATCAAAGTCATTAAGGAAGGTTGAAACTTTGAACTCTCCTTTGGTTTCCCTTTTGTCCCAGGAATTTCACCCCTACAATTTCCTTGGTAGCGTGATTTACGAGAGTATACATGTACGTACAATATTAGGTGCAGAATACTGGCAGTCGTTTCTGGCATCTCCTAATGTAAAATAGACCGAGCAATAAGTTATGTATATCATACATAATATCCAACATGTAAATGTACTGGCGTATGCCTTTGTACTGGCGTATGCCTTCTTTATCCCTGTGTTCTTTCCGGACCAGTGGAAGCTCCCTTGTTTTTTGGGGCAAAATATTTGGTAGCTCGAAAGACCGCATCAGATTAGTCCACCCCAAAATAACCAAAGATATCATCCAGGGCTGGAGAGGTGTATTGCATACTCTCCGACCGGAAAGTATTTTTTTTCAACATGATGTGTCAACACAGTAATACAAT
>CALNVZ010003431.1:30243786-30279567 GCA_940671915.1 Paracentrotus lividus | reverse complement strand
ACTCCTTGTAAAATGAGCATGGATATAACAAAGAGCTGGTTATTTATATGGTATGTAAATGTAACATTTATGAGAAACAGAAAAGTTACCATTCATAGACATTTAAAACAATTCTTTTTATATGACCATGTTAGTCATCTATTGCATTAAAAAAAAAATTTTTTTTTAATGTTCCTGCCCGAGTCTTGAGCATCTCAATGGAAAGGAAGAAGATTGCTCAAAGAGTTTTTAATAATGCTTGGAGGAGGGTGCAACTTACCACACACAACAATCTCCTGGTTTTGCAATTTAGTCATGTGCCATTGATGGTGGCTTCAAACTCTGCCTCAATGACGGGAAACACATAATGGTTCTGCATAGCATGAAACAGTCTGGATGAAAACATGTGGAGATTCATGAAATCAGCCAGTCTCTTCAGTCTGCTAGTGTGTCCTTTCTCACATGTCTGAAATTTAATAGAACAAATGGAAGAAAATTCATGGATGTTCAAAATGATGCATAATGCTTATAGAAAAAATTGTGATGTTTCAGGTCACATGACAATCAACTCTAGATTGAAAGTAATCACAAATAATTTATTGTGTACCTTCTAGAGTTTTGATCAGTCGCCTCTTCCTCTAAATCAAGCATAGGCTCCCCTCCATAGAAAACTTTCAAGTTGATTGCATTTCTACTTACTGATGATGGCTGATATTGTGGGGTGAGCATCAGTGATGACCTCTCGTACTTTGATGTTTCCATCCTCGAGGGATTTCAAAGCTCTTATAAGCCCTTCTGGCTCCATTCCACCACTCCTGTCTTTGTTTTGGTCCCTCTTGTCGAGAAACTCGGCACTCACAATCTCCTTTGTAGCATGGTCAAGCAACGTATACGTGCAATATTGTGCACATAACCCTGGCGAGTCATTCCTGGCATCTCCTGATGCAAAATAGACAAAGCAATAAAAGGTACATTGTATATGGATTAATAACTACATTATTCTTACATGTACATACACCAGGCGCTGATCGAAGAAAATCGAATTGAATGCATTTCGGGGGCCCAATGTCTGGGAACAAAAGCGGCTCTTTGTCCCCAGACAATTGGGCCCCCGAAATGCATTCAATTCGACTTTCTTGGATCCGCGCCTGCATACACTGTATATGAATTTTAGTGTACTCCTTGTATAGTGTGAGCATGGATATAACAAAGAGCTGGATATTATATGGTATGTAATGTAACATTTATGAGAGACAGAAAAGTTACCATTCATAGACTTTTTTTTAAATTCTTTTTATATGACCATTTTAGTCATCTATTGCAAAAAAAAAATAGTTTTCAATATGTTCCTGCCTGAGTCTTGAGCATCTCAGTGGAAGGAAGAAGATTGCACAAAGAGTTTTTAATAAATGCTTGGAGGAGGGGTGCAACTTCCACACACAACAATCTCCTGGTTTTGCAACTTTGTCCTTGTGCCGTTGATGGTGGCTTCAAACTCTACCTCAATGACGGGTCAAACATAATGGTTCTGCGTAGCATAAAACAGTCTGGCTGAAAACCAAAAAACTAGACCCAAAAAGAGAACTCAGAATACTCAATATGATTATCCTGAGAAATATAACCTCGCAAAACACCGCAAAGTAGTCCCAAAAGGGAGAAAAACACGCTATTTTGGCGCTGGCAAAAATATACGACTTATCTCAACGTAGGCGAAGAGATTAGAGGAAGAGTATCAGATTGCGCGCGGCCGCATCCTTATCAATGGAGGGCGCCATTCAAGGGGGGTGGGGGTAAATAGGCAAATAATAAGGCAAAAATTTCAGTGAAAATTTCGAATTAGTGGCGATTTGAGGTCAAATAGCAATGGTAGGCAAATGTATATTTCTATATCGTAAATAATAAAATTAGATTGTAATTTTTATGATTGATGAAATCAGCCAGTCTCTTCACTTTCCAGAAATTGTTTCCTGAGAGGAGACTTAATAATAATAATAATAATAATAATAATATAGAGTATTTCTTAAGCGCTGTCTCCACATTAATCATGTGCTCAAAGCGCTGGAGAGGAAAAACTTACATGGAGAGGATGGTGATACATATATAAGAATAAATGAACACGCAATGAAAGAAAATGACCGGAAACTACTTGAAGGCAATTTTGAACAGATGAGACTTGATGAGGCTAACTTCATGTCTCCCACATGGGAACCATTGACCATTTCCTGCATGCACAGTCTGCTTGCATGTCCTGTCTCACATGTCTGAAATTTAAAAGAACATAAGGAAGAAAATTCATAGATGTTAAAAATAATGCATAATGCTTAAATAGAAAGAATTGTGATGTTTCAGGTCACATGATAATCAACTCTAGATCGAAAGTAATCACATAAATAATTTATTGTGTTCCTTCTAGAGTTTTAATTAGTCACCTCCTGTCTGAATCAAGCATAGGCTCCACTCCATAGAAACCTTCAAGTTGATTGCATTTCTACTAATACTGATGATGGCTGATATAGTTGGGTGAGCATCGATGATGACCTCTCATACTTTGATGTTCCCATCCTTGAGGGATTTCAACGCTCTTATAAGCCCTTCTGGCTCCATTCCACCGCTCCTGTCTTTTGTTTCCCTCTTGTCAAGGAATTCCAACCCCATAATTTCCTTGGTAGCGTGGTCTAACAGGGTGTATGTGCAATATTGCGCACAGAACCCCAGCGAGTTGTTTCTGGCATCTCCTAATGTAAAATAGACCAAGCAATAAGTACATACATGTATCATACATAATATCCCACGATCAGGGTCCGTCATCGTAGAAAACTTCGCCAGAATAGGATTTGGTCCGTGGCGACTTCCATCTGGCATACGTCTAGGTAGACGATGACAGTTTGCAAGTTGGATTCTACGGGCTGCCTCCTCTTTGATCCCCAGTTCGACGAATGCTTTCGTTAAAGCTTTTCATTCAGCATTCTGGCCGGATCAGTGGAAGCACCCTTATTTTGTTGGGGCAAAATATTTGGTTAGCTTCGGTAAAGACCGCATCAGATTAGTCCACCCCAAATCACCAAAGAAATCATCCAGGTGTATTGCATACTCTTGAAGCAGAAAGCATTGTTTCATCATAGAGAAATGCTACACCTGTTTGTAGAGGGCGTCCTTCTCCAGCATACATGTATGACAAATGGAGGATTCTGTTGATTGGAACGGTTGAATATGTAACTTGATAGTTGATCTCGATGGTTTAGTATGAATATGACTTGGTCAATCTGTCTGTGATTATCTTCACTCCCAGGCCATTCTTATCATGACAGTTGACACGTCCCACATTATCCCGGATGTATTTCACTCTATTCCTAAGGTGGACGATTATGACCCCTAACTCTTCTGCCTTGATCAATCTCTTCATTGGTCCTTTTTTGCTAACTCTGAATTCCCTTTACTATATGGCAATTTAGACAAGCTTGAATTTTTCTGCACAACATGCCAATCACTTATCATAGTTTTTTATTTTACAATTTACATATTATGTTTTCAGGTTTGCATCCTTCAAAAACCTTACAAGCATCATTGATAACATCCTTCAAACCACTGAGAACCTCATCGTCTCTACCGCCCACTCCTGCCCTCATACCAAGTACATAACAATTACATGTACCCTGTGAAGTATGAATGTCATACGAGCCATAATGATGGCCACCTTTTGTGGTCCCATCGCTCCCTAAAGTTAAATTTGTTTCCCCTTCATTCGTCAGAACATCGGCAATTTGCATTTGGCTTAAATTGTGACGTTCGGCAAACATTTCAGCTGCAAATGTTTTACTCAGTAGTTTGTCTACCTTTGTATTCCTAAATTTTTCTACTACAAATCTAACTTTAACTTCCCAATAATGTATCCCCACTCCATAATTACACACCAACCCCTGATAAACCGTATCTTACTTCGTTACTGTATTTTTTCAGGTGTGTAAAAGGAAATTTCTTCATTTCTTTCCAAATTTTGCCTCCAAGAATCCCATATGTGACTATTTTCTGAAATATATAATCTTTATTATATTAAGCATATCTTGAGATTTTAAGGGAAGTATGTGAGTTAACTTTGTGAGGGATCATTAAAGATAGAAATATTTTACAGGGCCTATATAACTGTTGGCCATATGAGGCTCCATCTTCGATGACAGAGACATAAAATCATTTAGAACCAACCTTGATGACATGGGTGTCATTTTCCTCTGGTTCTTGGGCTTCACGAAAGTCTTTCATTTGTATTTTTGCAAGGACACCCGCTCGGTGTGGATTTTTGAATTAGATGCGGGATGTGAGGTAGTCCCTGAACAGGAACACCTCCTGAGCCTGCACCGGAGAGCCATCTTGCAGCTTGCCTGGTATACCGTATTAGAAAAGATATTTTAGTCAATAACAAATGTGTTTTGATTAATTAGCAAAGCCATTTAATCACAGTTACCGTAATTAACGGTGTATAAGCCGCACTCGTGTATAAACCGCACCCCCGAATTTGGACCCTTGCCAAAAAAAAATTAATTAAAAAAAATTAATTAAAAATAATAATTAAGAAATTAATGAAAGAATTCAATCTTGTAATCTTGTTTATTTATGAGAAACAATAAGGCAATTAGCTGAAATAAAGATAAACAAAAGAGAATAAAGAGGAAAATGATCGGGACTTTTCTATTTCCTAAACTACAAAGTGTCTGCATGTACAGACTAGTGCATTGTATGTTGCAATGCCACACCACGCATGCGCTATGCAGGATAATACGATCGGCGAAGTGAGTGTTTGGATGAAATGCAGCCATGCAAAACTTCTCCTTATCAGAAGTTTTGTGGTCTGTCTGAAACTAGTTTCTCAAGAAGGATATCTAGGGGTAAGATTTTTTGTGTGATTGTTATGTTTGATGATGTATTTTGACTTTTTGTTATGGATTTGAGGTGAATGTTTTGAACATCGGCAAAGCACCCTACATGGATAATCTCCAGGCCGCTAGCAGCGGGTGTTTCTACACACTCGACCTGTCGGGTTTCACATGCATCTCGCGGTCAATCAGCGTCAAAATATGACAAGTAAGTTTTTAATTTACTTATTTTTGAGGGTTTAAAATAGCTTTGACCCTATTATTATGCATAAATAGTCTGATATCACTAGACTCTATGTATTTTTTGACAAAATATGTTAGATCTAAGCCTCGCCAATCCTATCTCTATGTATAAACCGCACCCCCTACTTTTGACTTTTTCCCGACGGCAAAAAGGTTCGGCTTATACACCGTTAATTACGGTATGCAATTAACTGTTCAACGCAAACTACAGAGAGTGTCATATGGACAATTCTGAGTCAACACATCAAAGTCATTAAGGAAGGTTGAAACTTTGAACTCTCCCTTTGGTTTCCCTTTTGTCCAGGAATTTCACCCCTACAATTTCCTTGGTAGCGTGATTTACGAGAGTATACATGTACGTACAATATTAGGTGCAGAATACTGGCAAGTCGTTTCTGGCATCTCCTAATGTAAAATAGACCGAGCAATAAGTTATGTATATCATACATAATATCCAACATGTAAATGTACTGGCGTATGCCTTTGTACTGGCGTATGCCTTCTTTATCCCTGTGTTCTTTCCGGACCAGTGGAAGCTCCCTTGTTTTGTTGGGGCAAAATATTTGGTTAGCTCGAAAGACCGCATCAGATTAGTCCACCCCAAATAACCAAAGATATCATCCAGGGCTGGAGAGGTGTATTGCATACTCTCCGACCGGAAAGTATTTTTTCAACATGATGTGTCAACACAGTAATACAACTACCTTGACATTGGGGAAGGTTTTGTTCCTGCAAGAACTCAATGGCATCAGAAACGCTTGTGCTAGTGGTTGTGTGGCCAGATTTTTTACCTTTATTTTTTATTTTTTTGCTTTGTACATTCCATTTGGGTATTTTTGAGTTTATAACAAAACCAGAATCCCTCTTCTAACTGTGCTTGTGCAGTTCTTTGATTAATTGCCTTTTGATTGGGTTGCCTGCCCCATCTTTGATGAGTCTTTAAGAAACAAGAGTGTTTCTCCTCAACTTTAGCATGTGGCAAATATTGAGGAACACATGCACTTCTCTGTGTTATTTCCTGCTAGTAATTTAAAAGTATGATTACATGTAGGATGAGGATTGTTCAGGAGAACAGCTGCACCTACGTTCGCTACCAAATGTTTTTCCTTGGAGATGCTGTCTGTAATGTAGTAAACATGAGACTTACTATATCATCATAAAGGCCAAATTAAATTTTGAAGGGTAAGACCTTGTCTTATTTTGTCCACCCTTTCTCTGAGTCTCTTATATAAAATACACAAATCTTTGCACAATCTCTTATCATCATTATCATCCCATCAATCAGTCAATCAGTCTGATTTATGTACAGCTTTCTGTTTCCTTCAAATTTGTCAATTTTGTGTCCTTTATAAAGATGAACGATTATTTAACATGTAAAGTTTTTGTCACCTTTACTTAAGATGAAATAGTAATCATTGTTATTCATGTACATTTATTTGGTGGTGTTGCAATGGAATATTTACAAGGCTCTTAAGATTGGAAAAGGAAGGTAGGGAAGATAAAGACAAAGAATAAAGAAAAAGAGAGAGGAAACTGGGATACAAGGAGTAAGAGCAGAAAAAAAACATTGTACAATATTAATTTTCAATTTCACAAGTTGTATGACGAGTATAGAAACCGCTACCAGCCATGTGCATAGTTTCCGTCACGCTTTCAACCATCTTGGAGCCAACTGTATGAGTGATCCTTACGGCGCCGTTATTATCCACTTGCTGGCTGCATAGGTTGAAAAAGTTATTAATATCAGTTATGTCCATCTGAAAGCTGGCGTCTGCAAAAGTTATTAGTTGTTCGCCGATATCTGTGGGGGCTTCTTCTGGGGTCGAGTCTTCAAATCCTGAAGAGGGGGACACTTGAGGGGAGATAATCACAGGGTCAGACTCGGGGCTAGGGGAGGGTGACAGTATCCTCATTCGTCTTTTGGGGGCGATGGGGTGGTGCGGATTAGTAAGCTTCCTTTGCGTTCTCTCTTCTTCCTTGGTCCTAGTACTTTCTTCCACACTGGTCCTGGTGACCTCCACTGGTTTAGTCACCGGGCTATGGCACTGCCAGTGAACTTCTTTTTCATGCTTACTCACCTGTATTAATTGTGCTCCCGAAATTACAGTTTCTGCACTGAAACAGGAATGGCCTGTGTGCAACACGAAATAGCCTCTTCTTGAATGATGTCTTGTATGGAATCTGTCCATTCTTTGTCGAAGTTCTTCTACGTAGTCTGTTTCATACTCTTCTTTTAGTTCGATCGTATAATGATCTGAGGGAATTTTAAGTTCTCTACCAAACATGACCATATTTGGTGTTTCTTGTGTTGTTTCGTGGACTGTACTTCTATAGGCTGCTGTAGCAATAGGCACATACTTGTCCCAATCTCGTTTGTTCTTCCCAGGTTCTATAGTGTTACCAACATGTTCAATAGAGTTTTGTTGAACCTTTCGATCATTCCATCTGACTTGGGATTGTACGGTGTTATTCTTTTCTTTATTCCTAGGATCAGGCAGACTTTTTTGAATAGTTGTGATTCAAAGTTCCTTCCATGGTCAGTGTGTATTTCATTTCAACACATAAATTCTGCTACTAATTTGAGTGTTTCTGTACTTGTTCTCTTATCTGGTATAAGGTATAGCTTCTACAAACTTCGTATAGTAGTCTGCTACTACCATAATGTACTTGGTTTCCATCATTCGTCTCTGGCAAGGAACCTACAATATCAAGTGCGATCCGCTCCATACGACTTTCACTTTGTCTTTGTTGAAGGGGTGCTCATCTTTTTTCCACTAGATTTCCTTTGAGCACACGACTCACATTTACGGATGATTATCTTATTCCGATTTGATTGAGATAAAGGTTTAAAGACTAGAGTAAATGAGTTATTTATTTTTTCCTATTTCTATGATAGGTAGCTGGCTCTGTTTTCATCCCTACCCAGTAGTATCTTATCTGAATAGGGCCTACTCTTAAGTGATTTTATTGCGCTCGTTGTCAACTTTCTGAATCAGCCTACAAACTGACATGGAGCGGACCCTGGTTAGAAACCCAGTCACGTCTCTCGGATGGTGACGTTAAAGGTCGGTCCCAGACGTAAATAATCATATCTGATTGATCACGTCTGTCAGAACCCAATACTCCTCCTCCTCCTCCCTCTCATGAATTTCTGTTATTTTGACAATGTCACTGCAACAGGTACACTCTGTGACACCCCCCCCCCACTTCCTTCCCCTCCCTTTGGCCCGACTTCAGAGCTGAATTCTGAAGAAATTACAATACAATATTTTATTTTTTATTTATTTATTCATTATTTTTCTTTGTATTTCTACTGGGCCACAAACAATTTTGTAGGCTTACAACCAGAACTGTCTAAGTCCATTTTTGAAGTCCGCCAAATTTCTGTATATTCATTGACATTTGTCTGTCACAACTACATATATCCTCACTGGACATGGATTGCCAAAACTGTCTATGTCCTGTGAGGACATAGACAGTTCTGGATCACAAACACACATGAATATACATGGAATTTAGTGGACTTACCGGGTAACGTGAATTTTTACGAAAATGGACATAAGCCCTTGATTTACTATTGATACAAATCAATAATACATTATATGTTGTGTTTCGTACAAACATATTTAAGATAATGCTATATGTGTATCTTGAAAAGATGAATTTGGTTTGTGTTTATGTTTATTTTATGTCTTCCAACATTGTAATAGATTATTACTCATGTATGTATATCAAAGGGAATATATATATTAAAATCTTCTTGTAAACAGACTTTTGTGTGTGGACTGAGCCACTGTATTTTTATGTATGAAGTTAGTTAATAGTGAATGTCTTGAATAGTTTAAATACCCTCTTCCTTTCAGATCTACTAACTTGACAATTAACATTTAATTATGGTGGATAGACTGATAGGGGACTACATTGTACTTTGAAACGGTTTTTAAACTTGTCGCGGAGACGTCTCCTGAACTGAAAAATCTCAAAACCATCTTTTTCCCATCGTTGAGACGGTTTTGCTATTCCTGATACTCATGATAGTCTGTGGACACTGGAGAGACGTCTCCGTGACAAGTTTCGAAACCGTCTCAAAGTAGTCCCAAATCTGTCACCGCGACGTGAGATACCACCATTAGATCAATCTCGTTTCCCTCCTCTTCTACTTTCTTTCTTTCTGGCTTTTCATTATCTCTGATCTCTCTCTTGCTCTCTGTTATCTCACTCACATCACTCTTTATATCATGGTTTTCGTTATTGCCTCATATTGTTTCTCTGAGTGAGAAATCTTAGTAACTTTGCTCATAATATGTGAGCATTTGTGTCTCGTATCAAAATCAGACACAAGTTGCTAGAAAAGGGTCAAAGATTGCAACAAAACAATCCAATTTTAAAGGCTTTCCCCTAATCATTCCTACTCATTTTTTTATTTAAAGAGCATACAAGAAACATTGAAAATTCAGAAAATCCAAAAAATATTTCCCCTAAGTAAGACAGTTTTTATTATTTCGCCTATTTCCTCGACATAGTGCTGAATATGCTTAGCGACTTGTGTCTGATTTCGATGCGATGCATCACATATGGTGAAATCAATGTTTGATAACTAGGAGAGAGTGGGATAGTGTATAGTGGGTGAAAAAGAGAGCAAGGGAGCATGTGAGGAGAAAGTAAGGCGCCTTCTCCATTCAAAAGATGTCAGTTTCCTGCGTCTTTTGTTCCAAAAGTCGTTTTATCGGCTTTTCAATAGAATCCCGAAATCTTAATAAGGCTTTAAACAGGTTAAAAGCTGAAAGCCGAATGTGTCCCAGGAAGCCGCGGGAAAATGACTCCCTTTGGATGGAGAAGACGCCTAAGCAAGGAAAGAGAGAGAATATGAGAAGGGGAAAAGCAATGGTGAAAAGAGTGAAATTAATGTTGAGATACATGTAATATGTAAAGCAAGGAGAGAGATGGAGAGAAAGGAATGATATGGGAGAAAGAATATGAGAACTCGGAAGGGAAAAGAATGAAGGCAAAGATGAAAAGAGTGATATATAAAGTGTGGAGTTAATAGCGAAATGACAGAAAGGGGGAAAATATAAGATAAAGTAAAGGAGACAGAAATGAGAAAGGGAAATTAAAAGCACATTTCCTAGTCTCAATTTGAAACTTGTGCGCATGTGTTCGATGCAACAATAGTTTATTATTAACAAGGTAATTGGCTTAGTTTCATTCACCTTGTTATAACAGGAATTGACTGTAAAGTGATCATTTTTATTTTCAGATCAATTTTTCTTTCACACCAATTTTTTCTAAACATCTAAAAAATCACTGTTTCGTTGGTAAAATGCCACTTGGTTTAAACCCACAATGACCAATGCCTGTTTGGTCTCGTCCCACTTGGTCTAATTCTATTTTGCCGACAACCAGTTTGTCTAATTACATGTACCTTTTGGAGTAATTGCTGCTTTGCTTATTTACATTGTACCATTTTGTCTAATTCCCATTCCGTCCATTGTCCACTTCATCTAATATCCACTTGGGCTAACACCACTTGGTCAATTCCATTAACAAATATTCATTTGGGAATTAGACAAAAATACAATTAGACAATTTAACTACTAGACGAATAGGCAATTAAACCACGTAAGAATTGGACCAAGAGAAAATGGACCAACTTATTAATAGACCAAATAGCCAATATGGTATTAGCCAAACAAAGAATTGAGCAAACTTGCTGTTAGACCAAGTGAATATATAAACCATATCTTCATATGAAACAAAATACCCATGTACATGAACTGTGGTCTACCAAGAAAAGAAAACAATAACAAAATGACACATTACGACAAGCAATCTTTTACAGAGTAAGTACAATTTTTAATTGCAATAAACCCATATATGCTGTTCAAACCATACTCTTGGCTTCATTAGACAGAAAACAACATCCAAGAAGAAAAGAAAATGTTACATGATGAATTCTCTTTTTACATGAACAATCATCTTTAGTAAACATGGCAGGAAATATCAATATTTGTATCCATAAAGTTTTTCTCTTTTTGTCTTTTTTTTGTAAAGGTTTTACACTTTGTACAATCCAAACGGGCAAAGTACCACTCGTACACGTCTCTCACCCACTCTCACACAAAAATAGACTCTTTCATACACACAGACAAACAGACAAGCACATACATACATTACACACATTAATGTAGAGGCACACACTTATCATCCTCTGCCTAACAACCCATGTTTTTAAATCCTCTATTCATTTTATAGGCACAAGTTTTCATTATTGTTGATAAAAGAACATAACACATTTTATACTGTGACCTCTTGAACATGTAAGTCTAAATCATTCAAACCCTTAGAAATGGTAATGACCGATTAGTCTACTGAAATCCACAAACAGATATAACGTGACAAAAGATAATTTCCAATACGATTTGATATGTGGTGTTCAAGTTTACATGAATAAATGTTATCCAGGTCAATTTCAATTGGAATATACGTGTACACAATGCAGGTGATTAAAAACACTTATACCTATAATTTCAAAGATGCTTAAGAAGGAACAGCATTTCTAAAATCATCAAGAAAAATAGTGAAATTAGAAGAAAAAAATTGAAACAGGAATAATTTTTGAGTTGGTAAATTGATGCCTATCCTGTAAGACAAGACCCATCCCTATGGGGCCTTGTCTTACAAGATGGGCATATCTGAGAAATACAGGTTCGTACATATGACCTTTCGTTTCTCAGCCAAGGATACACCAAGGCAAGACAATGAAGAACATGCTTGGTAAGTGCAGTAAGGTTGTAAATTACTTTGTAATAAAAAAAAGTGAATAACATACTCTACATACAAAATCAACACTCATTTTCAAATAGAATTCATGACTGTTTACATGAACGAGGAAAACCAGAAAAGATGGTCGGTGAAAGCAAAAACGTGAAGAAAAGGAAGCAATAACTAAATACTGTTTAGGTAGAACAGTTTACATAACGTATGAATAAAAGGATAATTATTTCTCATTTCTACATCAAAGGATATGTAACTCAATTTACTAAATGTACAAGGTATCAATATTTATTTCAAGATCAGTGCAACAGAAGATGAGCATGATGTTAAAAAATCATGAACATCTTGAAGACAAAAAAAAAAACAGAAGGTGAAAGTCACATTATAAAAATGGATGGATATATGTCTTTTGTATCGGCAGTTATGAACAAGAATGTCCTATTCCTCAGCAAGTTTGGATGGTTGACCCCCTGACCCGCTGAGTGGGGGGGGGGGGACCCTCTGGCTGAAAACTAACAATAAGTCGCCAGAATTTATATCTGGGTTTTATCCGTTTTCCAAAACTAGAGATTCTAAGCTTTCAAATGATACACTTGTAGTTTACTTCTCCAATTTTTTTCTGTTGTTTTATTTGCGACTTATTGATGGTTTTGAGGCGGCAGGTCAAACAATTCCAGCTCACTTTATATCATCTGTGGCAAACCAGAAAAACGATTACTCTGACAAAATGTTTGGGTTTTGACTCCTGATATTATGTACATGCATTATGTGAAGAGCTTCATTTCAAAGTGTACTATATCCATCTTTGTTACTTCGGAGAAATTGCATTTGTTTACCATATTTTGAACATGGGTCGATGGTAAAATAATGTAAGAAAGTGCATTTTATATTGGTTGCTTTCAAAATTGAGACTCAAGCTTTGGTTTGAGGCCAAATGATATCTATGATGGTGTCAAATCAATATTCAGTAAAAAGTGGATGTACAATGTAGTGTTGGAACTAAGCTCTTCAAATCTAACAATGTAAAATATTCTCCCCTGCTTGAATAATGATTACAGCTCCTTGTCAGAAGCAAACCTTCTGAATCTACTTCACAACAAATTGAAATACCATATTGTATAATAGAAAACAAAATAAACCTACAGTGAAATCCACAGCAGAAAAGGTCAAGGGTCAAACAAATAAATGGTAATATTACACTAATACTAATAAAGTTGCATCATAATTTGCATCTTGAAAACCAAGGATTCGTTTAGAAAGACTCGAGATCGTTTGCACGCAAAGGTGCTGGAACAAAGAGACGGACAAAATATTGAAGAAAAAAATTATATAAAGAAACACATTTCATCAAGCTAACTTGTTTAAAAAAAGCTCTCAATATTTTGTTTTTTCATTTGAATACATACAATGACTACAGAGTGAGTTGTATTGATATACGAGTTATCACAATTACTTTGAAGTTCCCAAGAAAGATTACCATTTCAGTTCATATTTCTTTTGACATTGTTTTGTACAATTCCAAGTTTCTACAAGACATTTAAAGAAGTCCATGCAAGGCTTTCCATATATTTTAAACTCCAGTTTCTAGCTTCCCAACCATGTGTAAGGCATGACCAGTGAGAGCACTGTATTGTAAAGAGGTAGCAGCAAGTCCTTTATCAATTCAACTTTGCCAACTCTGTTTCACACGGTAATGGTTATAAGGACCTGCCGCACGCCTCACATGTAGTATAATGAAATCCTAATATACTAAACAGATAGACATATGCTCGACATTGGGACTGGGTAAATGCCTGGTTCAGTCCATATCTTATAACTGTGCTCATTGGAGTGCGGTAACGGTTTTTTATCATATGCTACCCATGATGCATAGATGTCCAGGCATTCTGATGGTCAATGCATCTACTTTTCGTCGGCCTCAAGCCAAAAGGGCCTTACCGCTTTTAGTATGTGTTCAATGTGAATGGCCTTTAAAAATGTTGAGGCCCTTTTGGCACGAGGCCGACGTTTTGTGCACTAATTAATACACAAGACAATATGCTTGCATACAGATATTTTCAGGATTTTGGACTTGGGGTGGAAATGTGTACATGTACATTGTAGGTGGGTAATTTCATGATTTTTGCAATGTTTTCATTACTCTAATCAGCCTTATTGATATTGATGAAGCTAACCACAATGTTTTGTCTGCTACATTAAATAATAATTATACTGGCACACCACAATGTGATCACACACATTATATATTTCAAAATAGCGCTTGCATTTATATCTTGACCTCTGCACATGCTATGGCTCACCACGTAATATCTTTGTGCCTTGTAACATAAAGAGTTATAATCAATTGCAAATTGATTGCAGCCAATCAGAATACTTGTTGCATGCATTTGTTGGATAAAATTCTCACTCTGAACTAATCAGAAGGACTGTTGCAAATTTTCCATTGATCATAACTTTTAATGTAACAGGGCCCTGGACATCGACAATGATGGAACTTTAATGAAATGGGCTTCATACACCTAAACCCTACAAAAAGATCAATGCAAATGAGGTTAATAGTTTGATGGTCTTTTTACTGAGTGATATTAATTGCAATAAGGATTGTAGATACATATACATGTTAATCAGACAAATTTCAACATTGTCAATGGTAATACATCTGTAGCACAATTCAATGATGTTGAATTTTATTCTTTTTTTTTTTAATATAACGTCTTACCTTAGTGATTTTTAACTCCATCTACAAAAAACACTTTTTTGAAGAGGTCTGCAGTACAATTTCTCATTAATTTATGTACAACAGGTAAACTCACAAAACCAAATATTTCAATAAACTCATCTAAATATGCCAGGAGCCAAGTTAACCTTTGCCAAAATTTCTCTAATTTTCATCTTTTCTTTTATTTTCCTTTCTTTTTTTTTTTCTTTTTTTGGCTTTTGGCTTGAAAGGCCAAGGCAACTTTGCCTAAATTCTTAAAATTTCATCAATAGGCATACATTGCATTGGTCATAAATATCCCTGTGTTTATCTCAAAATTGGCACAAAAGGTTGCTTTATTTCTTTGGAATGAATCAACTGCGTATGAAAGTCATTTTTCAGCATATTAGATTGCATTTATTTCTGCAAACTTTATCTATTCTAATTATCTTTCTCACCAAAACAAACATTTAGGAGTCTGCTGCAATGTTTATACTGGTTAAATTCAGTTATATCAAGCACCACAGCCTGGCAATTATTTCATTTAAATAGCACAATAAGCAGGTAATAACACGGTAGAATATTTTTTACTAATGATAGAAACTAGGGAACCAGTGTTGCTTGATCATTCTCTTGATGACATAAGGATGAGATACAGTCAACGTAGCCTAATTTACACCCACATACGTCAAAAAAATCATCTAAGTAAATGGTCTTTTCATGTTTTCTTCTCTCTATATTAGATTGTTTTGAACCCTTCATCGGTCAATTTCTTTTTTTAAAGTCACAGCTTTAGTCCCAACAGATTTGACTGAGGCAAGGGAGAGTCCTGTATTTTATAAACCCATGTTTCACAAATCCATTAAGTCCCAATGATAAATCAGAATATGCTGTAGAGTTTGAAATATTCTTAAGTAACAGCAATTGATAGAAAGTAATTCTCACAGAATTGAACTAAAATTCAAATGAATGTTAAAATAAATGCAATGCCATTATACATGTGCACATATTGAAATAAAAAAACTTGTTGCGACTAAAACTGTTGTAACCCAAAACAAAATGTTGTTGAACCAAGGAGACTTTGAATATTTTTGAGGGGTAGTTGGATCTAGTATAAACTGTTCATATTTTGCATTGACACAAACTTTGTAGTTACATTTTCAACAAAATTGATAGCCCAACATATAAATCGTTGCCATTGATACAAACTGTTTCTCCACGACTGTTTTCTGTAAACATCATTGCCAGAACTGAAGTAACTTTTGAGGGTTTAAAAAAAAAAAAAAAATTTAAAGATTGTATAAAGTGGTTAAAAAATTTTGCCGTCACAATCTTGTACTAAATTGGTTGTCCAAACATAACAAATTGATGCTTTTCATGTAATCTGTTTCTCCACATTTTGTTCCTTTTTCATCATTACTAGAATTCAAGATCAACTGAACATTGCAAGCTAACTTTATAAGTGTTTTAACTCTTAGCTATTTTGACTGGAAAGGTATCAATTGAATATAATGAATAATGCATTGCTGATAATTGTGCTCGTTATGATAACTATCATTACTAATAATCTCTCTTTAATTTTGTGCAATTTGATATCTAATCCGGAGTCTCTTGAGAGTTGCGTTTAGACCCAAGATTTTATGCATGAAGTGCCATTGTTGCAAGAGATATCCATCATGTATACTTCAGAAGATTTCTTCCTTCACCTTTGATCTGTGCAGTGACATGTAATAATACTCCTTCTGCTTCATACCTATGCAGTCAAAAAGTTATCCGCTCAGCCGAATACGAACAACTCTCCATAGTTTTACCCATTGCCGTCTGTACCCTATCTGCGGCAGACCAGTCATGTTTTTTTTTAACCTGCATCCTTCTTTTGTGTTCACAAGCACACTATTCAACCATGTTCCCATTCCTACATGAATCTGCATGATGTACATGGCAGACCTGTTCCCATATATGCATTTAAAACCTTCTCTGCACTCCTGTATAGCAATTTTTCATGTTTAGAAATGTATCCATCTGGGTCCATTAGCTCAGTCATCAATGCTTTGTATCTCGCCCATGTTGATGCGCTCACCAGTGTTGACCCGTTCACATTTAAACCTTCTGTGCGCACCTTCTAGTCGATTGTTCATGTTTACATACACATATCCATCTGCTTCCCCTTTTCAGTCGTCAACGCTCTGAATCTCACCCATGTTGATGCGCTCACCACTGTTGACCTGTTCACATTTAAACCTATCCAATTCTTTGTGTTCACATACACATATCCATCTGCTTCCTCCTTTTCAGTCGTCAATGCTTTGAATCTCACCCATGTTGATACGCTCAGCTGCGTTCACACTGAATCCTAGGATACTGGGATCAACACGTTGCATCTTCTTCTTCTGCTTGCGATTATTCCTGCCCACACTCTCCCAATCCCCCATCTGAGCTGGTATCTGAGCTGGTGGCTGATGAGGAGCGGAGGAGGGTACTGAAGCAGCTGTGTGCTGGTGAAGGCCCTGTAAGCTTGACTTGTTCCCTAGCCACGCTGATTCCTACAGTAATACACAAAGAGAGAAAGGAAACGTGCTATTTTTATATCACAGTCATTTCAAAAATTGCAGATGAACCTAGGTAGTTCCACAATACGAGATTGGCAGTGAAACGGCACTTCTCAACATTTAATTAACTTTCAGAAATACATAAAATTTGTTCCACAACAATTTCAAAGATTAGGTCTGCACAATATTGGAAGAAGAAGAGCTTCCCATAACACATCGACTTATAAATTCATTCATTCATTCTTTTTATTTATTTGTCCAAAATACAGATACATGTGGATAATTGGATAAAAGTAGCAATTTAGTAATCTTTGAAAAGATTGGTATACGTAGAACTATCAAATTAAACATTGCCGGAAGACATTCTCATTTGGCACCTCTTGAAATTATGAAAGCTGTAAGTCATGTGATATATTTTTAAATCTAGTTTAAATGTTGAAAAAAACTAGCATTTTTACGTCATTCCATTGTTGTAGAATTTCCCATAAAACAGAGGAAGGATTTACATGTATTTGAAATTTATTGGTTGAAAACATCCATTGTCTAGGATGTCAAGTTTCTGAATAAATAAAATGGAATTACAATTATGAGAAAACTGTCCATTGTTTATTATAAATGGCTGATCATGCAGCTGATCAGTTGTTTAGAAGCAGCAAAATATCAACAAACACTTTCTGAAAATCATCTTTAACTAAAACCTCTGAGTTAGTGCTCTGGACAACTGGCTTGATTTCCTCATCTTTCTTTGACAATTACTCAGCTATTATACATTATCTACCAGGTTTGACTGACAAATATTACTTATTTACTACTGTAAGCAAGCTGTGTGAATTTGTTTTGAGACTCTGAAAAGTTATTTTATGTCACTTCCAGGACCCAAGATTACATTTCAGATTTACAGGATAAACTTGATGATCAGCTTATCATTATTCTAAAATGGCTTATTAGTTTTAGCTGTTCTTTACTACTCCATGATTTAAAAAGCATTCAACACTAGGGATTAATGAAACTTATGAACATAAAGTTTATATATTTCTACTTATCTATTTTCTATTTATTTATTTATTTATTATCATTATTTTTTTTATTGTTATTTATCCTTTTTTTTTTAGGGGGGGGGGGTGAAATTTAACCTGTACATAGAGGTTAACTGAGTTTACAGACATGTTAGGTATTGCAATTGCACATTATATTAATGACTGGAGTATGTTGCAAAGTAACAAAGAAAAGAGTCTTTTTTCACAATAAGTGAAACCTTTCTCTGTGTATGTCATACCCATACTAGACATGCATTTTACGAATTCAATCAATTAAGGGCACTTCATTAAGGGCACTTCAAAACACATATTTAAAATACAAAATATGTCCCAGAAAACCTGGCACACATTTCCTAAGTCAGTAAGTTACCCTCCAACATGCATATTACAATGTATTTAGTGTATCATATCCTCAATGAAGTGACTCTAACTACATGAAACACATTCTTTGCTCAAATAACTTCCGGCAAGTCTGGCTCTGATCATCCAAAAACAATCTGAATGTTGTTTTTTCATGAAATAATAATTGTTATCATGAAACAAATCATATAGTGGAATGCCTGGTGTATAGTAATACTTTATGAATATAACTGAAATCATAATTTGCAACATAAAGTTTTGGCAATGAAATTCAATTCAATAAATTCACCTCATTTTCTTCTGTTTATTTCTTCCTGAGTAAGAGTGAGAGTGCAGACTACAGAAATAAAAGAGAGAGAATGCATTTTCAGATCATATTGGCATGAGTTATTATCATCCTCAGCACTTCAACTTAACCATGATTTGAAGGGGGACCAGGTCACCAAGTTCAAAGTTCACAGGTCAATGGGTGTAACCTTCCAAAAAATTATTGTTACACAAGGGTCACCAATTCATAGAGATGGATAGAAGTATAAACCACAAATGTGAGCTACATGTACTACCTTGCTAACAGAAAAGTCTGTTATTAGTTTGTTTTATTGAGAGTTTCCATGAAGCAAGTAGTTACAACACAAAGATAGATCAGAAAACAAACATACAAAACAGACATACAGGTAGATATGACAAACAGACATACGACTTGCTAAGCCAAAGAAACAAAATATTTTCCCATAATAAAAGCAAACGATATCTATTTGTGGACTATTCCAATTGTTTTGTCTAAAACTCAACACTGTTTAACCCTTGAGCACGCAAATGCTGTATGTATATGTAACAGGACAACTTTCTCCTCAGAGCTGTCACAAAAGATAATGTCACATAAAGGCATTATTTAGATCTGGGACCAACCTTTGACGTTACCATCCCAAAGACGTGACTGGGATTTAAACCTCGGACTGATCCATATCAGTTTTAGGCTAATTTGCTTTGTCCATAGTATAATTAATTTAAAGGATTTTAGTAATTTTCAATGCATTAGCCCACAAACTGACATGAATCAGACCGAGGCTCAAATCCCAATCAAGTCTTGTGATGGTGACGTCAAATATTGGTCCCAGACCTAAATGAAGCGTTGCCGTGACATTATGCGTTGCTGCGACATTAGCAGTTGTAATGAAAGCTACCTGCCAAAATGATCCTTTTTGTTGACGTTCAGGTTTCGGCTGTCTGAGTGTTGTGATTTTTAAAAAAATGGGAAAGGCAGTTATGGGCAGTTTCAGGAGTAAGCTGAATGGCGGTTAAAGGGAAGGATAAAGGGTTGTATTCCCGTCTTAGGCGCCTTCTCCATTCAAAAGGTGTCAGTTTCCAGACCAGCTATGTTTATCCAATCCAGCAAAAACTATATCATTTTTATTCCGACTATTATATATAATACAGATTAACTTAATATTTCCTTTAAAAAAAGGCAAGATTGAGTTACTTTGAATGCATGGCAAAAAAATACCCACCCTGAAACGACTTAAGTCTACATCCCCACACACACACACTTCATATAAAGAGAGAGAGAACTCATCAAGTTTGTATCCATACCACTTCTTTCTGCTGGCGTTGTTGATCTCTCTGTCTGCTCCTTCGCTCCAGGAATTGACGTGCAAAGTTAGAGCTCTCCTGGGTATCACCTAGGTACATCTTGACGTATTCATGAACCTCGTAGGGAGAATCTATGTCTTGCAGGAATGACACAAAGGTCGGAACTGCACAGAAGAATTAAAAAAAAAAAAATCCTCAAATTTTATTGTCCGAAACGAATGTGCAACAGAAATCCTTTTTGCCCATTTGATCGGGGGTAGCCCCAGAATGACGTTTCTCTATCCTTTTCTTGTTGAACGCCAAACAGGGAAGCAGCAACTCCCATTTTGTAACATCTTTGGGTATGAAGCAGTCTGGGATTTTTTCAGAATGGTTGGGATCTCTTATTTCATCACAGTATGACAATACTCTTGATTAATTTTTTTTTTTCCCCTGACTTTCAAGAAGTAATTGATAAATTAGAGGATTTGTCCTGACTTTTAATTTTTGAAAAATGAATTTTCAAGTTCCCTGACATTCCTGAAATACCCTGCAGAAGCTCCTGTACCCACCCTGTTACATTGTGTGTGATGCCGATGTATTATTTTAAGAGAAATATATTTGAATTGTGAATGGGGCTTACCATCAACTGGTGGTCTCATTCTCTTGAGTTCCATCTCACACCACTGGCCAAACTCAGATGATGGTGTATTGGTCTGAAACAGCTTCCTCACAGCCTCCTATAACAATCAAATCAAATGAATATTCATGAGTTCAAAACAACTAATAATATTAATGAGCTTATTCTTTTTGAGTTCCATCTCACACCATTGGCCAAACTCAGATGAGGGTGTGTTGGTCTGAAACAGCTTCCCAACAGCCTCCTATAACAACCAAATCAAATGAATATTCATGAGTGCAAAACCGCCATTAATATTAACGAGTTTATTCTCTCGAGTTCCATCTCACACCATTGGAAATGTGGTTGGTTTGATTTAAGCTATATGCGTGACGTTGCAAAACATGCCATATACCAGAGGCGTATACTTCTATAGCAACCTTAGGTCCTCAAAAACAATAAACAAGTAAATAATGTTTTTCTTTACCTCTTCTTTAGTCCTGCTCTTATTGCTGTTGTTGACTGGAGCTGGGTTCCTGGTAGGGGGCGCCACACTAGGGTTGATGTTTGATGCTACACTCCTCAAAGATGGGAAATTGTTATTGCTGTGAGAAAAAGACCAACAACAAAAGTTTATATTAGCACCATAGCATAAGCTTCCTCCATACAGGGATTCTTAGCAATCTGAGTAGTCGTAAAGATAATGCTATAACAAGCCTGGGTAATTAACAAAGAGTTACGAAGGACCTAAATTCCTCGTTGTTTGCTGCAGATTACGCATTAAGTACAGGAGGTGCTTGCAATCTAAGCCCAAATTTGAATTATGTGTTACTTTTAGTGAAACACCCCCCAGTGATAAAGTTTTAAACATGATTGATTTAAACCCAACTTACGATGATTTGGGGACATTATCTCTGGCACATTCATCCCAGAAGCCCATATTAGCTGATGATGATGATACAGTCCTAGGCTGATCACCCCATACACTACTGCTGCCACTACTACCACCACCGCTGCTGCCTCCTCCACTGCTACTACTCGTATGATCTTGAGACCAAGCGAGGGAGGTGTTCGCTCCACCGCTACCCCAAACAGCAGCAGATGAAAAGGTCATCCCCTGTTCCATGATTGAAGAGAATTGGAGATATTTTGGGTTTAACAATGATTTAAATGATAATAAATGTAGACATTAATTATGCATATTGTTGTCATATCATAAAACTGATAATGAAGAAAAATAACGCAGCAGCTAAGACTGTGGTAATAAGACTGTGTAATAATAATAATATTAATATGAATTTTTAAAGTATCTATATATACACCATTTGACAAAAGATTACAATAAATTAGCATATGATGGATTCTATGTTGCAACATAGGAATGTGTGTAGGATACTAACTCCTTTTGTTACGTTAAAACATATTTGCAGATTGAATGTGTTACAAAGTAGCAAAGAAATTTATATTCATTCAAGTGGACATACATGTACATTATAAGACTACATGATCTGAATAAAAAATCTTTGGAGGCTGAAAAGTTGATTAATCTCAATAATTTGAGACAAACATGTTTCACAAGATTGCTTGGACATACTGCCTTTCAACCCAAAAAGTCCCCTGGTATATTCTGTCAGTCCTATTACGCCACCCACCCTCCTTCTTAAGAACTCGGGTGCAGACCGCGCAATCAGAACAAAAAATTGCAAGATGAGAGAGTTACAGGCAATTCACAGAGATATCTGAAAGGCTGGTTCATGCTGATTGAGTTGGCATGGTGAGCATAAATTGAAAGGTCAATTACAGGTGGTTTGAGTAAACTGAAGAGCAGTTAAGGTTAGTTTGAGGGTTACAGGGTTAATAACAACATGAATACGAACCTTGCTTTGATCATTCTGTTTGGCTTTCCCTCTCTCCATCTGTTGCCTAGCCTGTTCCTCTTGAATCTCACGTAGAGACTTGGTTGATTGGCTCACGTTATTGGAACTACTACGAACATAATAATAATAATATCATGATTATCTCACATAGAGACTTGGTTGATTGGCTCACGTTATTGGAACTACTACGAACATAATAATAATAATATCATGATTATCTCACATAGAGACTTGGTTGATAGGCTCACGTTATTGGAACTACTACGAACATAATAATAATATCATTATTATCTCAAGTAGAAACTTGGTTGACTGACGTTATTGGAACTACTACAAACATAATAATAATAATAATATCATTATTATCTCACATAGAGACTTGGTTGACTGGCTCACATTATTGGAAATGTTACAAACATAATAATAATATAATTATTATCTCACAAAGAGACTAAATAGATGACAAAAATAGATGATACAGCCGGAAATCAAACCCATGACTTCCTGTTCATTTTGAGCTCGAACAGGCTACCACCATGCAAACTACAAGAATGAAATTAATTTTGATTGTTAGAGAAAAGTACAGGAAATTGAGGTCAAGATGCAGAAACCTTGTTTATTTACCTGGTGTTGGTTGCTCCCCATCCTACTGGTCTGTTCTGTGCATTCTGTTGCTGTTGCTGTTTCTGCTGTAGCATCTGTGTCTGCATCTTCTTCTGCCTCTGCAATATTCAAACACAAATGTTTATAGTACATACCTTCAACCGTATCAAGACAACTACACCCCAGAAATAAGGCTTAGTGTAAACCCTAATAAGACTGGGGTGTTTTGGGAGCTGTCAAGACTTGAGGGGGGGGGGGGCATGATGGCCCCCCTATGATCTCGCGCCGAAAATTTGCATGACGGTAGTGTGTCATGAAATCTACAAGACTGCGCTGTTAATTTTTTCCAAAATAAAGTCAATTTATTTTATATGAATGAATTATGCTAATTTATGCATAAAATCATACTTTTTTGCTCTAAGTGAAAAAATAAAGCTCCTAGATTAGTAATTTTGTACATTATTATTCCTTATAGCTACTCTGAAAAAATTCTCGTATCGAAATTAATTTCTGATGTATTTTATTGTTTTATGAATTTCTTATGTATTTCTTTGTTTTTTCGACCTTTTGTTTTTCTTTGTTTTTTTCGCAAAAATTATTGAAGAACCATTTTGAAGCATAATAATGCTAAAATAAATTGATTTCAGCCAATGAAAGTGAAAATAAGCATATCTTTATGAATAAGGTGAGAAAACTCCATTTGCATTGACTTTGTACACAAAATCACGTTTTTGAGCCGTTTTCGGTGTGACGAATATTTTTGAAAATCGTGACCGATTTTCGCGAAAATGGTTTCAAAAGATGCACAAGACTTGAAAGTAAAAAGTCAGTAAGCAACGCGATCAAAAAATTTCGCGGGGCGGAATGGTCGCAGAAAATGTCAAGGGGGGGCCCATGATGCCCCCCCCCCAGTCTTTTGAGGGTTAAGTGTAGTGTTAGTGGGTGGTGGGGTAGTAGTCTGGGGGTAGTTGTCCAGGAGGTCATTGTCAAAGAACCACATTCAACATCAATGACACTCCTGAAGACAGACAGTCAACCTGTCCGAAACGTCGAGCACTCTCTACTACTCGAGCCTTCCTCGCATCTCGTCTTCTCAACTGGTTTACAGTCCTTTTCAGGGCTAAATCAAGAAAAATTACCTCTAATTCTACTCTCTACTCTATCTCACCTATCAATTTTCTACTTTCTTTAACTCTCCATTTCCTCTTCCACTTTCTCAAACAGTCCTTTTTAGGACTAACTACATGGTGAACCGTAAACCTCATCACTGTATTCGAATCCACCATGCAAGCATCTACCTTCAAACATCATTCAATGTCACTTATATATGACAACTCATGACAGCTATAATTGCTCTCAATCAATATTATATGTGGAGGTGAACTGAAATAACTTCCACTTAAGGTGGTATCTCACTTTGCAGGGACGTCTCCGCAACATAATAGAAAATTTCGTCTCTGCGATGGATAAAAAGTATTAAAGACATCTCCAATATCACGGAGACGTTTCGGAGACGGATTTGGGACTACTTCAGATTTTTTAAAAATAAATTGCTAAGCCAGGCGCTCTGCTAGGGGCTTTTGCTCAGACCGCTACGTAAATGATAGCCTTTTGTAACGGTAAGTAGTAGATTATACTAGAAATTCTATAAATCAGGCTTCGAGCATAGCAACCGAACAGGCTCTCAGAGCTAACATTATAGCCTGATATTTATGCCATTGATGCTGATGATTAAAAAGGCTTAGTATTTAGCTACAAGCTGAGTAACAGTCAAGCCAGAATTTAGTCAAGCTGAAGTCTTACCTCTTGTCTTTCATGTTCTTCTTGTTGTTTCTGCATTTGTTGTATTTGTTGTAGAGTAGGTCCACTGCTGGAAGTTGTTGCATTACGTTGAGCCCACATGGCACTACTTGGCAACTGCAAAAACAACAAATTTTCATCATTTCAATTAGCAAATAAAAAAAAATTGCAGTAGAAAATAAACATCTTTAAAGTTTTGCCCCAATCTGATTGAACATGTTAGATAATACTACATTGTACAGGTTCAAAGTATGAGTACATTTAGTTAATCATACATGATTCAAAGTACTAAATATCAAGAACGTCATGTACTTCAGATAATATGCATTCCTGTCATTAATGTAAACAAAACAAAAGAAGACATAATAAAATTGCACTGCATATACACCAGTTGCAAATGAGCATCTTTTTTATTTTGTTTTACTGAGAGCACATTATTTTAAACATGTCATGATGGTGTAGGGGAGACCAGGGACAATTGTAACACGGGGCAATTGTAACAGGGATCCCATCCCTAGCAGAAACACGCTACAAACTTGAAATTTGTACAGAGCATGCGCATTTTATCCCTCCACTTGCTGTTTGAGTATTAGCAGATTTAATGGTTCGTGGAACTTTCTACAGCAGAAAAATCGTTTTTTGAGTAGGAAAGTAATATTTCACATTACCCATTGTTTTTCTTCTGGACAAATATGTGGATGTGCCACGGCTGTCATTTTTATATATTTAGAAATTATGTTCTTAGGCCATATTTTGCTAACATTTCAACGATAAATACCTCAGCTAAGATAGAAAAAAATCTCTCCAAATATGGTCGCCCACCACAGGGGCAATAGTAACAATGCCGTTTAGGAAATACTTTTGCCCCGTACCTAGCCCCGGGACAATTCAGCGTGCTGTCATCGCCCGTACAGAGCACGTAAACTTCTGCAATAATCCCATGCCATGTATATAACAAGTGGAAAATATAATGTAACTTGAGTCAAGCATTGTCATGTTTTATAATAATTAGCTTATGTGGTTAATGTTGTTTAAATCTTGGATCTGTCAAGTGCATAGCTTTGATAAAGAAAAGCAAATGTTACAATTTCATGTGTTACAATTGCCCCCATAGCGTGTTACAATTGCCCCTGGTTTAGGGGCAATTGTAACACTCGACCTCGTGTTTTGAAATGATAATGGCTTCAAAATAAATAGTTTTACTTAACCCAAACCTATTCGTATGTCGAGCTAAGATATACAAATTTCGTTTTACTTGGTTTTAAGCAAGTATTTAAAGTTGATAAGTATATAAAGTTGATAAGTCAAATTTGGAAAAAAGTGTTACAATTGTCCCCGGTCTCCCCTACCCCTACTGAACAAATAATGTGGCTCTTTACAGAACATTCTCCCATCAATTCTTTTCTGTACTGAAACCTACAAATGTATGACCTGCTCACAAATATTCCTCCCTATCCTTCCCCCATTCACCTAATTCCCATGTTTTGCCTAATAATTTGGTTCTTTCATAGAGATATAATTTTATTAAACAACCTTTTCAATAAGGCTAGCACATTGAGTTTGAGAAAGCTTCCTAAGGGGATATGTTTCTCAAAACATGAGATTAGATCTTTCTCAACATATGATTAGAGACTCACGGCTGGTGGTTGGGGTTGCTGCGGTTCTTGTTGTTGTTGCTGCTGTTGTTGAGCCTGCTGACGTTGAGCTTGTTGTTGTGCTTGTTGCTGCGCTTGTTGTTGCTGCAACCTCTGTAGGGTTTCTTGTTGTCGTTGTATTTCTTGTTGCCTGAAAACGAAAAGCATTTCGCACATCATTCTCAAAGTTCCCAGTACCAAATCTAGTCTTGACAAGAATTCATGTCTATAAAGAAGTACAGTAACACTTGTTTCAGCATGCTAATCTTAACATTGGAATAGCATTCTAATGAATGTGAGTCTTCATTTAAAAAAAAAACAACATAAAAATCACATGTTTCTGCAACTACAAATCTGTTTGTAAGTTTCACATGATGACATCTATCAGGACAAACAGTATCAAAGTACAAAGTTGTGTATACATGCTGTACATTGGTCCGAAGTATTGCAACATTATGTGCAAAGCGATTGCGCAATACCATTTCTTTGTATGTGCTCTTATAGATGCTGTGTTATTATACCAAAAAGAGTCAGTTCAAGGGTTCTGACAACAATTCAAAAAAGGTCAAATAAATCTCCTACCCCTAGTATAATGGAGCTTAAAAAGATTTTATCCTAAGCAATGTAACTGTAAATACAGCATAGAGAGTGCATATTATTACAAATGTAAGTTGCCCTCAGGTACATAGTTTCTCAATCCCTTTAACCCTAATCAGACTGGTCGTGTTTTGGTAGTTGTCAATACCAGGGGCCATGTTGTGCCCCACCCCAATCTTTTAATGCTAAATAAACCGATATTCGACGAAAGAAAGAAAATCAGAATAACCATATACTGACCTGAGGAGTTCCTGTCTATGTCTATCAGCTGCTTCTTTCTGTCTCTCCTCTGTTTCTCTCCTTGCTCGTTCCTCTTGTTCTTCTCTTGCTTTCCTACTAGCCTCTTCTATTCTAGCTGCTTCCTCCTGAGCTCTACGTACAGACTCCTCCTGCTTCCGTCTTAGATCTTCCACATGCTGAAAATCATCATTATAGTTTTTTTTTTAATTATACAGATAAAGCAGAACCTGTATTCCAGCGTTTCATAATACATGTGCACAAGTTGCGCCCTTATTGTGATGTCACTCATCCTCGTTAAGCCCTAGAGATTGGTCGACTCAGCACCACGCATTAATCACTGTTTATCTTTCAAAGTGGTTGCAAACCTTAGTCAAAGACTACAGTTTTCCTGTGATCACACTTTAGTTCTATTGATTTAATCTTCATCATTCAGTTATCTTCTTTTTTTTTTCAAGTCCCTCCTGTGCATGCTATAGTCTATTGGCGAAAGTTAATTGTCGACCCACAAGGAAAATTAGGCTTCTTATAATAATCAACATTAGTGGCACATGTATTTTGGAAAGCACAAATTGTCGGCTGTTTTTCTCTTTGAATGCAAGTAAATAATGAAATTTTAAGAGCATCATTTTAAAGTTTAATATTTCTTCTTTCTGATGACACCTACACGTAGGGCACATAATACTTCTGTAACTGCATACTTTCACCAAGATAAATGACAAATTGGTTGGGTTGGACTTTTTCTTGGACGCATTGTAACGTGCAGTTTCAGTTGATAACTGATCAAAGCACTTCACAATGTATTATTACCCCTGAAAATCCATTTCAGGCTCTTTTAAATGCACAAAGGATGATCCTATCGGTTACCCATTTACACCTGGGTGGGGAGAAGTGTGTAGACAAAATACCTTGCTAACCGCTGCATTCTCAGTCAATCGATAAAACCACTAGACAACAAGAATTCCTCTACATTGCTTTGATATCCTTACCTGTTGTTCAAATCTTTTCTTTTGTTCTATCTTTCTTTGTTGTTCTTCTTGGAGTTGTAGCTTCCTTTCATCTTCTGCAGTCCTTGCTTGCTCCTGCTTTCTGGCTTCCTCCGCTCTCCTGCGTGCAAATCTGAATTCCATAAAAAAGGACATTCAATTTTAATGTATTCATTTTATTTCAAGGCAAATATATACATATTATGATCAGAGACAATGGATATAAAAATATCAGACATGTAGCCAGGCCTTCCTTTATATGGCTGGGGGTGGAATCCATTCACCCTCCACATCTGATCACATTAAAAATATTTCAGATGGTGTTGTCAAAGGTTGGCCTCAACGATAATAATCATATCTATTTGATAATTACTCGTCTAAGAAAAGCCAATCAACCAACCTACCAAACATCATTTATCACACCAAAAAAGAACATTATTCCTATGGAAAAGGCACTTTATAAATCAGAGTATTATCATTATTATTATCATTATTATTATCATTATTATTATCATTATAATTATTATTCTGCTTACAATTCTGAAATCCAAGAAACAAAAAGAATCACTTGTTCCTCACCTCTGGAATTAACTTCCTCTAATTCTAAGAAATAGAAAAATGTCTCTCATCGTCTTCAAATCCAATCTAGAAACTTATCTCTATCCATCATACCCCTGATATCTTTTAGAATTTCCCAGAGGGAGTAACAGCTCTTATGGAAAATGCGCTTCATAAATCTGAGTGTTATTCATTTCAATTCTTACTTGATTTCTTCTATTGAAACACCACGTTTCCTCAGCTCTTCCATCCTCCTCTCCTCCGCCCTCTGTTTCTCAACCTCTTCATGCATCTCTTCCGTTTTCCTCTTCTCCTCCTCCACCTTCTGACGCACCTGTTGACGTCGTTCCTGAGAGGGGGTAGGAAGAACAATTAGAACATTGATTAAAGAATGAAATTCAGTCAACTGTATATACGGCACTGTACAATCCGCCATCAAATTGCCATCTAAGTCAGCATTGTGTGAATGCAGAGCCTACTTCTTCTTCTTTTCTTTTTTTACTTTTTTTTTTACATAATTATCCTGGAAACTATAATGTTGTGAATTACATTACACATCAGCAGAAAGAGCAAAAATCGCTGACAAATAAAAATTTATTTCTGGTGCAGTACTGCTCTTTAGTGAAGAGAGTTTGAATGAAAATAATCATTGAAATATCAAAATTGGCAACACAAAGAAAAATGTTAAGTGTACATTTTCATAAACAAATCACCAATCTTTTTTTTTTTTTTGCTGCATTTGATAATTTCATTAAAGTCTCATCAAATATCGACTTTGTGTTTTTGAATAATTGTAGGAGTGAAATAAAACTGAATTTGGTGCCAATTTAAGATCAAGCAGAGATTTATTTAGACGTACCTCTTCCATGACCTCTCTTGCCATAGCTGGATCCCACACACCAATGTCCCAATCTGCTCCTGCCAAAGACAGTAAGATATCAGATATGTGTACATACTTTCAATTATTAATAAATGGGTTCAAGGATGTACCCAATAGAGAGTGCGTGTACATGTCACGTGTGTCTGCTTTAATTTTACGGAGCCCTTCCTGCTACGTATTTTCTTTGCGTATCATCGTGCATTCTGGATGTATCACTTTACCTCTGGCGTGTAAAACACTGAGACGCCGTGAAATAGGATTTCTTTTACAGCTTTGGTAATAAGGATCTTGATGCGCTTACTCAAGGGCACATTACACTGGCTTGTATACACTTATGAAGTTATGTCATAATAGAAAGCAATTGTCTCTTTGCCTGTGGTTGTGCGATCCAAAGAAATTTAGATGGATGTAGACAAAATTTCCTCTACATATTCATTCTACCAACTTGTTTTACAAAGCAAATAATGTACAGGTTTAACCCAAAAGGTCTGGGGGTAGGGGAGACTACGAGCTATATTAATTCCCAGATTGTATCATTTCATACAGAAGAGGTCAAGGCACAGACAAAATCCTCACGTAGAACACTATTAAACACTTTTTAAACAACAATAAAGCTACCCTGGTTAAACATAACAAATAAACAACAAATAACTGAAAGCTTTACTTTTCGTTGGGACTGAATTCCAGACGCCAATCTCCGGTCCTTCATGCTTGTCCTTGGCAGCGGCGGCTGCTGCAGCTGCTGCTGCGGCAACGGCTGCTGAAGTGGCTCCAGACGGTGGCAGGACACCAGCTACACTGGTTGCAGACAGACTGGTAGGGGTAGCATCAAGGCTTACACCAGCTGGAAGGGAAAGTCCCCTTTGACGTTGCATCTGTTGCTGGTATTGCATGACTAGCTGATGCTGCTGTTGAAGGGTACCTAGGTTAGTACGTAGTACTTGCTGCTGAGCTACGGTCAGGGTCTTGCCTCGCTGGATCAACTCTTGGTAGATACGACTGGCCTGGACTCTGCAAGGAGGAACGATTAGAAAAGAGAATTGTTATTTTGAAATTGGGTATACAAGCACATAGTTGTTTTTGTACATTGACCCTGTAGTTTTTATGAATACCGTAAGGAAACTACATCACTTCAAAGTTTTATTTAATTTACTACCACTCTGTTGCAAGCTTAGCAGCCTGGAAGGCACAGGGACTTCACAACAGGAAATGTTGTTCTGCATTGAAACGCACATGGTTTTCAAAAGCATCCGAGAATGATTTCGAAAATATCAGTATGAAATCATACATTGTACATATCTCGAAAATAAAGCAAGCAATTAGACTGCAATTTTAAAGGGATACCAGACTGACCTATGTGTTTATAATCATGTTGGCAAAATGAGTTAAATAAAAAAACAAATTGCAATTTGAATATCATTCAATGTTACTTCACCCCTTTGAGTGAGCTTAAAGACATGGAAAAAAAACATAACCCTAACCCAACCAAATGCAGATTTATATATACAAGATTCTCTGCTCCCCTAATAATGACAAATTGAAATACATTAACATTAATGTAACATCAGTAACAAATCACCACATGCAAGCATAAAAGTTCAAACCTATCACAGAACATGTTACAACTGTAGAAAGTTGGCCTTAACCCTCAAAAGACTTTCCGTGACCATTCCGCCGCACAAAATTTTTTGATTGCGCCGCTTGCTGACTTTATACTTTCAAGTCTCGCGCATCTTTTGAAACCATTTTCGCGAAAATCGGTCATACCGTTACAACGGTGCACGATTTTCAAAAAAATCCGTAAGACCGAAAATGGCTAAAAAACGTGATTTTGTGTACAAAGTCAATGCAAATGGAGTTTTCTCACCTAATTCATAAAGATATGATTATTTTCACTTTCCTAAGCTGAAATCAATTTATTTTAGCATTATTATGCTTCAAAACGGTTCTTAAATAATGTTTGCGAAAAAAACAAAGAAAAACAAAAGGTCGAAAAAACAAAGAAATACATAAGAAATTCATAAAACAATAAAATACATAATAAATTAATTTTGATACTAGAATTTTTTCTTAGTACAATCGTTAGGAATGCTATAAGGAATAATAATACACAAAATTAGCATTCTAAGAGCTTTATTTTTTCAATTAGAGCAAAAAGTATGATTTCATGCATAAATTAGCATAATTAATTCATATAAAATAAATCGATATTATTTCGCAAAAATTAACAACGCAGTCTTGTAGATTACATGACACACTACCATCATGCAAATTTTCGGCGCGGTCGCGCGATCGGCGGCCGAGATCTTGGGGGGGGCCATCATGCCCCCCCCCCCCCAGTCTTGACAGCTACCAAAACACCTAAGTCTTATGAGGGTTAATAGTCTGTTATACATACATGTATTTCTTAGTCAAGAGTTGACAATATACATGACCATTATTACAGAACGGTGATTTCTTGTAACGAAAGGTTGCCATTAAGACAGGTTAAACAAACTTGCTTTCTGAAAATTCAGGAACATGTAATATAAATATCAAACACGACACTCAAAATGTTACCTTATCAATGCTTGCTGTTGATTTAAAAGTTGTTGGAAGACTTGTTGCTGTTGTTGCTGTTGTTGTAAGAGCTGTTGTTGCTGTTGTTGTTGCATGACCTGATGCTGACTGAAGAGTTGTGCCATCTGAGTGGCAAGCTGCTGTTGAGCCAGTTGTTGTTGCGTTGCCGATTGCTGTTGCTGGGTGGCGGAGGTGGCAGCAGCCGAGTTAGCTGCAGCAGCTGCAGCAGCAATGGCAGCAGGCGAAGGAGTAGGGCTTACGGAGGGAGCACCAGGCGCACCGGGTGCTTGGGCTGATGGAGGTGCAACCGTTGGGTTACCAGTGGGAGTTGAAGGTTTCTGGAAAGAGATAGGGATCATCATATTGAAATTGTACTTCTGTAGAAAGTCATAGTACTTTTTTATATCAATCAGGAATGAATAATTTAGTCACAACCTGCAGAAGTAACCAAGATTTAAACCTGTGACTGAACCCATGGTTTTTCTTAGCATTAAACATTTGTGAATTGCTGATCATCAAACACTTGCTCACTGTCTGGTATTGTACTGCCCTTCAATGTGTTGTTCAGGCATTCATATTCGCAGGCAATTTACTTTCTCGAACCTTGCTCACAAAAATTTATAGTTTTACAGTTGCTAAAGTCTAAAATGGTTCTAGGACAACTACTTCCTAGAAAATTACTCTTGGTGACTAACCCCGCCAAAAATCTACCCCCCCCCCCCCCAATATCTCAACACCTAACCCAAACCCTATTTTTGAGGGGTAGTTACCCTGGGAGGTAATTATTCACGGTTAGTTGTTGTAATATGGAATAGAAGTACTCACCGAGCTATGGTTATGAGTAGGCTCTTGAGCCGGCAAGAATGGCACACGTCCCCATCTCTTGATGAGGATTCCTAGAGGTTCAAACTCTTCATCAGCGCCTCGTTTGACCTGTAATGTCATGGTGAAGTAGCCAGCGCTAAACCACTCCGCCATCTCTGACGAGCTGAATGGGCCTGTATTATACAGAATATAACAACAGTTCAATATAATTTGTGGTGTATAAGCAGTACTTTTTGCATATCCTTTTTCTGCCCCGGAGATTAGGGTTAGAGGGAAATTACTGTAGAGGTCACAAGATTAACTGCAGAAGAAACTTTCTCAATGTGATTTGGAATAGTTTATACAATTCACCAAGATTTGTTGAGAACTGTGAGGTTTTGGAATCACCAAAATGATAAGAAATCAACTTAATTCTGCTGAATAGTAAAATTAGCACTAATTTTATTATTTACGAGATAATCACATGACCCTCTCTTACCTTGCTTTTGTTCCCGAGAACAATGCTAACGGGACTGGTCTCTAACTGACCTCCCCTCCCCACATCTATGGTTAAGATCGTTGCGGTTCAGTCATCCCGGATCTTTTCAGGATCGACTGTAGGATCCGCTCGGTTCTCTTTTGACGGACAATGTGCAGCGTGGCGGCTTACATCAATCGTCAAGGAGGCACTGCACTCCGGGACTTGAAACCGCTTTGACGGCTCAACTTGTGGAATGATGCAGGGAGAGAGTTATCCTTCCCGTTCCTCGTACCTACCGGGCGGAGAATGTTTTAGCGACCTGCCCACGGCAAATCTCTCCCCTCGGAATGCGTCTCTCGTCAGGACCCTCTTCGAGCGGCTGATTGACGAGTTGGACCGAAGCGTTACGTTCAAGACGCAGTTCTCGTCAGTGGAGCGGTGAGATTTTGCATTCCCCCTTTCCACTGATCCCCCTAGTGATAGCCAAGTAGTGGAAGGACGGCCCCACCCCCAACAGGGCTGAGATTGATTCTATAGCCCCCATGGGCCGGGCAGACCATGTTCCTCGCTCGCGAGCTTGTGCGGCCGTCCTGACCCCCCTCCGATGCACAGGGACGTTTGTGAGCCAAGACCGATCTCCGGCGCTCTTTTAAGCACCGACTCGGCTTCGCCTTGGACTGCGTGGCAGTTGTCAGGTCGCAGGCCAATCTCGGATTGTCTTCTCGGAGAGGGCCTCCGGCTCTCATGCCGGGGCGAGGGAGTTGACGCTAACGGTCATGTAATACTCCCGTCTAGCGCCTTTTCTGAGTTGCGGAAGAGCAGGGTTGCTCCCCCAGAGGGCGCCCCCTGCCCGGTTTAGCGCGATTTTTTAATCCAGCCTTTGCAAGGGCCTCTCTTTCGACCTTACGAGGCTATCGTTCTGCCATTGCGGCAATTCACGATGGTGTTTCAGACGGCTCTAACGTTTTCATAACTCTCCCGGAGTTAAGCCGCTTGCTTAGTTCTTTCCTTTTGCGAAGGACCATCAGGTCATCCCTTAGCTCCATTCTTGGAGTTTGCTAAGGTTTGGTGGCGTTTGCTAACCCTCCTTTCGAAGCCGTGTTGAAGCATCGCTTTCACCTCTTGACAGTAAGACTGTCTCTTCGTGGCGGGGCCATTAGCCACAGACGAGTCGCTTTTTTGCCCTGTAGTGTTGCTGAGTGCCACATCAGGTCTCGAACCTCGGGAAGTACGTCTTCGCCCTGAACCTCGTTTCATTGCAAGAACACAGACTCCTCTTCGACCGGTGAGAGCTCTCAACAAAGCTCTCCCTCCTATCTCTTTACGTCCCGATGGGATAAGGTGTGGTGTCCGTATAGGGGCCTTAAAGGGTACCTCTCCAGATCGAATCTCGTCCGTTAGAGTGATAAAACTGTCATCACTAGAATTCCTTTCTGCGCTTATCCCCGACTCCACTCCAGATGGATCGTGTGTGAGGGACTATTAAAGCGGCTGGGTCCTGACGACTTTGATGTCAGAAGGCCCCCAAGCTCTCGATACCAGAAGGTAATCACGCTTCTTGGAGCGCTCTTTGCAGGACGTTCCACTGAGGCTGTTTTGAAGCAGCGTTCTTGCGCTCTAGTTCCTTCATTCATTTTCCTACGTGACGTTTGCCAATGGCGCGAGGAGTGTTTGGTGTCTCGCGTTATGTCGAGCGCCACCGCGGCTATCTAAGTCCTCTTGCCCCCCCCCCCCCTGCTTCTCGTTTTGTCCACCCATAAGCGGTGTCGGTGCTTGGTCTGTTATGACTAAGCAAGGTTAAGAGAGAGTCACTGTGTTATTGAAGATAAATTAGTAAAATTAGCACTAATTTTATATATTTACGAGATAATCACATGACCCTCTCTACGCCCCTCCCTTCCGGCCCCCAACTGTCTCTCATGACGAGTGTCAAAATTGGATTGGTTTCAGAATGAAATAATATGCCTTAGTGGATCTAGGCACCCGCTGTCAGGCAGGCGTGAGGCAGGGTTATTGTGGAGGGTGAGGGAAGTAGGAAAATGTTTGGTGTCTATTGTTGGTTCGGTCCA
>CALNVZ010003431.1:30231704-30242709 GCA_940671915.1 Paracentrotus lividus | reverse complement strand
CGTGTGACAAGGGCCAGGCATCCAAGCCACCAGAGGTAGTTAGTCGCGTCACCTCTGGTGCGAAGCCCGAGGGATAGGGAGCGAAACCCCGCTTGGTAGGTTGGTTGTGACCAGGCCGGTGTCGTGAGTGGATAACTGATCTCCCCGGACGTTCTGATAGAACGCCCGAGGGTCCGGGATGCCGGGTGTTCGTTGAAACAAACCCCCGGCGGGCGCATGAAGGGATAGCCGTAGCTCCGACCCATCTGACTCGGGCTCCACAAGGGGCGGACGAGACGGGGAGGTCTCCCGGGGCAGACTGGGCTGGGTGAGCGAGAACTCCGAAGTATGTTTGGAGTCAGTCACCGATCCCGTATCCCGGGGGCCGCACGGCTGGGACTCCCTAGGCGGGTGATCCAAGCCAGAGGCCGACGTGGCGGGTGGTAGTGACCAGGCCAGTGTCACGGGACGAGGGCCGGGTGTACTCTGCCACGAGGGGTACCATATCCCGTCACCTCTGGGGCGAAGCCCAAGGGATAGGGAGCGAGACCCGCTTGGTAGGGTGCTGAAAGCACCCACCAAGGATCGGGATATTCGGCAGCTCTCGGGTCTGACCAGGCAGGCCGAGCAGCTGCATCCTGAACGGATAACGAATATCACCGGACGTTCGGGTAGAACATCCTGGGGTCCACGAGAGACAGGTGATCTTGGAACGACACTCCCCGGTGGGCGCTTGGCGCTATCCCAAGGGATAGCCGTAATAGCCCTGTGGACCACCAGCCGTGCAAAAGCGTTTGACCGGGAGGCTTGGAGACACTCCGACGTGTGGAAGCGGATGCCGCCTGGTTCGCCAGATGCAGAACTGCCGCGCACGCAGCTCCCAAACCGCGTACTCGGCCACCCACCCGGCGCATGCACTGAGCCAGCACGGTTGGTATGCGCACACTCTCATCCCTAAGTGAGACAGGAAACGCAATTTCTGTGCTACACTCGGGGTCCGAAGAGGCACCGGATGTATCGTTGGAACAACACTCCCGGTTCGAGGCGATTTGGCGTTATCCCAAGGATAGCTCTCTAACAGCCCTGCCGACCCACCAGCCTGTGGAACGCGGGTGGAGCACTCCGGAAACGGGCGAAGCGCGGAGCCGCCATCCTGGGGTAGCCCAAGTGGAGGTGTCCGCCAGATGCAGAACTCGCGCGCACAGAGTCCCAAACCGTACCTCGCACGCCACCCGGGGACATGCCTGAGCGAGGACGTGGTTACGCACGCACTCTCATCCCTAAGTTGAGAACCAGAAACCGCAATTTTCTGCTGCTACACTCGGGGGGTCCAGAGAGCCCGCGTGTCTCGTCGGAACGAACTCCCGTGGGCGTATCGGGCTAATCCCAAGGCTAGGCCGCTAATAGCCCTTGCGAAGCACCAGCCCTGTGACACGCGGACGTGGAGCACTCCGCGACGGTAAGCAAAGCCGCCATCATGGGTTTACCCACAGGCTGGAGCGGCCTCCGCCAAACTGCAGAAAAACTCGCTCACGGTCCCAAAACCTGAACTCGGCACCCCCGGGCATGCCTGAGCCGAGAAGTGGGCGCACGACTACTCCACTCCTAAGTGAGACAGAAACGCAATTTTCTGTGCCCTCACTTGCGGGGAGAGCGAGGGGGGGGCGGGGCCGGGGCGGCAAGACGTCTGGGATAGACGAACCCGCCTCCCTTAGCCAGAGACGAACACCGAGACGACAAGGAATCTTAGCGCTACCCGGCAAAACGTCGCACAGCACGTTTTTCTTATGCGTGTTTCTTCGCATCTACAAGCACCTATTTTCGGCTGCTGCGACTTACAGAAGGAGTGACACCACGCCCACCCCGGCTGCGCCCACCGCGCTGGACACAAGTGTCACTGCGTCGCTCCCCCCCCCCCCCTTACTTAGGCAGGAGAGGCAAACGACCTGGCGGTCGAGACGACTCTCCCGCCGGCATGCTTCCGATCCCGCGAAACGACTCGAAGAGACCAAAGCCCCAGTCTTCTGTGTCGTCTGTGTCGTCAGAGGAGTACTCTGCTGTCCAGTAGAACGTCTGCAAAAGAAAAGAACAAAAATATGTCTTTGTAAGCGTTAAACCTAATTCCTTAGAAAAGCTAAGGCAAACAAGCGAGACCGCCTATTAGGCGGCTCACGAGAAACTCCAAAAAAAAAGAAAACCCCGTCTAGAACAGCTAAGACCAAGAATAATTTTTTTTTTTTTTTTTTTTTTTTTGACGAAAACGGGGACGAACCTCTGTAAAGCGTACGACCAAAAAGGCCTTTTGCGGAAGACGTTAGTTTCTACCGCGAGCGTATGGAGCGAGCTGAAACAAAGCAGATCCTCTCCATCGACACATACGACTACACACACTTTGTCTTCCAACAGAGATTATGCGCGCCCCATTCTGAACTAGAGTCTCTAAGACCGTGTGCGTCATAGTGCTAAAGACCGGCAAGACACCCCCGCACAAAGGCCACAGAACGACGACTGAGTGCCTTGGTGCTGCTGTATTGACTGTAAAACCAGGTGAACGATCATGAGACAGCGCCTCTTTGATTCAGTCGCAATACACAACTCATTGTGAAGTCTTACTTCCCATACTTTAAAGTTGTCTCGCGATTCAATACTAAGATGGTCTACGATACAAGCGAAGAAGTATAACGCCCTAAAAAGAAACCACCCAACCGGGAGAGAAGATCGAAAAGGACGCCCGTAGTAGACTGAGATTCCAACAAGCGAAACACGGCGCTCAAACAAACCGCGACCGACCAAAAAACAACCACGTTAAAAAGAGCCACGCTAACGGGCGGACTGCGGCCCGTTCGGGACGGAAGAAAACACGTCCGGAAAAGGACGTTCAATTCAGAGCCAAAAGGTAGGCCACAGGGGCGCACGTAAAACTAAGCACCCAAAAATGAACGCTAGGCGTAAAAGGAGGCTTTAGGAAGCGCAAATATTTGATAATAATAAATTCAAAATCGTAAATAGGAACGATCTCACCCGAAAATACAGAACGGTCCGTTCAGCACGACTCGAAAAATCAGAATGAAGATATATGCCTTAGTGGTCTAGCGCCACCTCGTGTCAGGCAGGCGTGAGGCAGGGTATTATGGAGGGGTAGGGAAGTAGGAAAAATGTTTGGTAGTCTATTGTTGGTTCGGTCATAGCATTGTTCTCGGGAACAAAAGCAAGGTAAGAGAGGGTCATGTGATTATTGAAGTAAATTGTCAAATGCATTTGCACAGAAATGCATTTATGTATTGTGTTGTGTCGTTTTGTGTTGTCTATACGTTTTTATGTTCTTTAACTGGAAATGTTAAGACTTTTTTTTAAATATGAATATGTGTGAAACTTTCAATAAAAACAAAAATACCAAAAAATAAAAATAAAAATAAGATTGGATAAAACTCACCTTGCACTTGTCCCTGAGGGTCCTTATAGAACCATTTATGTGCATGCTCATGAGTGGGTGGTAGGGAGGGTGGATTGATGTTCACTTTCAAGCCTCCGTCTGCTGTTAATTCATTGCCAAGTTTATCATCATCCTGAAACAAATCACATAAACTCATACATTTCAATGTATGCCCGGTAGAAGGCCGTAAACGCAATCTACTGGAAATTAAAATTTTGTGATAAATAGACAGAGGAATGATCTTTCTTGTGACATAATTCAGGGTAAGTCCAAGCTATTTTGCAACTTTGTCCTGTGTGCAACCAATGAATAATTTACTATAAATTAATTTATTTTTTTTATAAAATGCATCAACTTAATCATCATTCATGTTTTGGGTCAACGTTCAGAAGCTTTACCCAAACATGCAATTCATTGAGATGAATCAATTCATAATCAAGTTATGGTAAATTATTCATCGATAACACACGGGACAAAGTTGAAAAAATACCTTGGACTTGCCCTTCACGGTCCAAGGAAAAAGGTCAGTATGACAATATAGCTCAAATCAAATTGTATATTTCAATCCTCTAATGTAAGCAAACCATTGCTCTACTACAAAGTCACCAGGCAAATGAGAGGAAAGAGAAATCAGTGGCAGTTAGCCAGCCACCTGAAAATTTTCCTTGAAGTTTAGACCACATAAAACAGTTCATTTTCAAAATCATTGACACATCATGGTCATCTGATTCACCATGCTTATGTGATAAGTAGTTAGGCCACCTGAAAAGTTATTTAGTAAGCCTTGAAACAAGTGAAACATTTCCTTTACTTGTACACAATGCAGTATACTGACCTCTTCAGTAAGTTCTGCCATCAAGCTTTCAGCAGCCTTTTCTAGATGTTTCAGTTGATCTTCTTCATCTTCCTCCTCTTTGGCTGCAGCAGCTGCAGCAGCAGCAGCAGCGGCGACTGCAGCAGCTCCCTGTGCTGCTGCTCCTGCTCCTGTAGGAGTCACTGCTGAAGGTTCTACCTTGGTAGCATCCCCCTGCAACCCGCTGGTTGTCGCTACAGCCGTGGCAACACTACTGGCAACAATTTCCTCAATGCTCTTCCTAGAGTCTGTTTTCTTCACCATCCCGCCCTCATCACCCCCCTCCCCAGGGGCTCCTCTCATGACTACCCCAGGAAGCATTTCAACCCCTTGCTCCACCAGTTTGTCCAGTTTACCATCGGAGGAGCCACCCGTCACCTGATTACTAATATTGCTTTTTGATTTGGATCCTGCAAAGTTTGCACCTTTGGCATTGCTTAGTACACTGGCCTGCAAAGTGTCCTCCTTTGCACCAGTCTTGGAAGAAGTACTGTTGAAGTTGCGTAATTTATCTAATTTCTCCGCGAGGTCGCGAGAGTCTAAACTATACATCTCACTATTGACATGATCGGCACTTGTGTGTTTGGAAGAACGCTCATCAGAGTCTCTATCTCTAGATTGCTTTTTATCATTTGGTTGATCAAGATCATTGTTTTGGTGGTCGTCGCTCATCTTTGTTCCATCGCCTTCTAGCGGTTCTAGAAGCTCATCATCCTGAAAAATCAATGTAATCAATTTGTTTACTGCAGACAAGTACACACAAAAATACATGAAAACGACAAAGGGTAGGTACCTCTTATAGAATTCTCAATAGCTTTATTTCAGCAAAGATGTAAGGTTGGGTTGCAATAGGGTTTATCTTCAGGTTTATAACAATAAAATGGGTATACTGACAAGTCCAAGACTGAAGTTAGTAGTTCAATAAATATACATGGAATTTATAGCGAAGCAATTGTCCCCAGAATGGAATCGTTGGGCAGTGACCCTCGGAAATAAATTGAAGTTAAATACCTTGCCCGAGAAGAATGCTCCTGAGGCGTCAAACGTTCCAGGACCATCGCTCATTGAAAAGCCGTCATCCAACGACCACTCAGGCAACTCCTCCTCTTCATGCCAACCCCCACGGCCGTGCCCTCCACCACCTCCACGCCCGCTGTAACGACGTTCACGTGTACCGCTTTCCCGCTCAAAGTGCTCACGGTGGTCGCCATCATTGAAAGATCGCCCTCGTTCTCTTGGATTATTCCAGTTGGAGCGCGGCTCAGCTGCAAAATCATAACAGAATTTGACGTAAACGATAAACAATCACCATTTCTTATATCATGGTGCACCAATAACAGTTCGGTAAACATAAATGTAGACAAGGTTTGACTAGGGTTAGTCTAAGTTAGTCTAAGTTTTGAAGTTTAAAAAGGGCTACATGGAAATGTAGCTTTTAATTTCCCAAAGAATTTGTTGAACTGCTCCGTCATAAACCCGAGGGAGCATGCCCATCTAGCAAGTAAAAATAACCTATAACAGGTCAATTAAAATTGTTTCCCATCTCCTTGGAAATATTTTTCAGATTAAAAAAAGTTGGACTCACTTGAAGATACTCTCCAATTCTCGTCGTTTGTAGACACAGACCGAGTAGGTGGAGGTTTGACACCACCTTGACGCCAACCCTCTGCATTTTCATCCTCCTCAGGTTTTCCTGGGGTGGCAGGTTTGTCTGGAGCCCTCGGTGAACGCCAGTTATCGCTGGAGCTTCCTCGGTCCCGGTCGATGACCTTTCGTGGGGACGGGGGACCAGGGTCCTCAAAGTTACTGCGAGGGGTCTCAGTTCGTATGCCCCGCCCCTCAGCATGGGAACTAAAAAACAGAGTATTTTTTAAACCGATAAATACATGACATGTCTCTGTAGTGGGTATTTCAAAAAAAGTTAATCTCAAAAATTGGTTGATAAATGAATGTCTCCCTGTAAATGTATAGCTGTAGAAACAAAATTCTAGCATGTTCAGTTACTGCATGACTTCCTTTGACAACAAAAGATAACTTCTTTTCAAAATTGGTCAAACCTACAAAGAAAGTAACGATCGAAAGCTGTGGGTGAAATCATGTGGACGCCTCCCCATGGAGTTGTAGAACGTCAACAAAAAAAAGGAAAAAAGAAAATAGTTCATAGCGTTGGTAATGTCATATAATATCTTCAGGCAACTTCTTTAAAAATATAAGTACTGTTACAAGCATGTTCAGCTGCGAACAGGGTTCATACACTTCTTTTAAGTTAAATTCCATGACCTTCCATGACCTTTCAATAAAGAATTCCATGACTTTTCCATGACCTTTCGACAACTTTTCAAAGAATTTTGCACCGAGATGTCTGGAACAAGAACTTGCCTAGGACACACAACGCTCTGGAATTCTCAATGCTCTCGGCTACATAATTTTTCCAGGTTAATTTTCATTGGATTTGATCAAATGCATGTTTAATCAATGAAAAAAGGAATTGTGAAGTACATAATAAGATTCAACAATACATCATGTCTTTACATATGGAACCAACACATTCTCATTTATGATTCTTGAAGGATGGAGTTTGCATGGTGAAAGTAGATAAGGAAATAATTTTGGCAGGAACACCATGTGAAAGTCCTGAAAAGGACTGTTGTTAATTCTTTCCTGAGATTTTGGTAGCTCTTAAAAGAACTGTTGGGTCGACGTTTCGATTGTATTGATACAGTCGTCATCAGGATAATGACGGCGGCGTAGCTGGAGCGATGCTATTGTGTTTGGTGTGCGGACGTGGTTGACGGCACGTCTGCGGGCGGACGGTGTTGGGATGTGCGGACGTTGGTGACGGCAGGCGGATGAGCGGGCGGCGTGGTTGTTGCTGGTTGACCGTGGGATGGCGGGCTAAAGGGAGCGTTGTGCGGACGCTGGTGTAGTTCGGCGAGTTGTTGGTTCGCGGCTGGTGTGGGTTGGTTGGCGTTGGTTGACCATACGATGGCGTGCTTGTGGTGTGTGTCTGTGGCGGCGTGTGATGGTTCTGGGACGGGATGCGGACCTTGGTGTATTGCTGTGGAGTGTGGGCTGGTTGAGATGGCTGAGTAGAGGAGTGGCGAGGAGTTGTGACTGAGGATGAGGCGATGAAGATCCTGAAGAAATGCCCGTTGGTTGAGAGTCTGGAGTTGTAGGTCGAGTGATGACAGGAAGCCAGATGTTGTTGATGTGTAGACCGCTGTCTTGAGGGACTGTGTTCTGTTCTCCAGTTGGTGCCCAACACCCTCAATCGACGAGCGCACCAACTAAGCGATGAACACCATCTGCAACAAGAACTCAACCATGTCACCAAAGTACTGACCTCCATCAACCAGTACCCGAGGAACAAGATCACAACCCGACCACCGCCCCCATATACCGCTCCTACTGCTGAGCCTCCAGTAGCCACCATTGTACTACCCTTTATCGGCAAGACGTCCCACAAGATCCAATGAATTCTCGAGTCAGCAAACATACTGACGTACTTTGGCTGACGTATGTTGGCTGACTCAAGAATTTGTTGGATCTTGTGGGACGTCTAACCGAGAAAGGGTAGTACAATGGTGGCTACTGGAGGCTCAGCAGTAGGGGCGGTACATGGGCGTGGTGATCGGGTTGTGATCTTGTTCCGCGGGTACTGGTTGATGGAGGTCAGTACTTTGGTGACATGGTTGAGTTCTTGTTGCAGATGGTGTTCATCGCTGAGTTGGTGCGCTCGTCGATTGAGGGTGTTGGGCACCGACTGGAGAACAGAACACAGTCCCTCAAGACAGCGGTCTACACATCAACAACATCTGGCTTCCTGTCATTACTCGACCTACAACTCCAGGCTCTCAATCAACGGGCATTTCTTCAGGATCTTCATCGCCTCATCCTCAGTCACAACTCCTTGCCACTCCTCTATCCATCTCAACCAGCCCACACTCCACAGCAACACACCAAGGGCCGCATCCCGTCCCAGAACCATCACACGCCACCACAGACACACACCACAAGCACGCCATCGTATGGTCAACCAACGCCAACCAACCCACGCCAGTCGCCAACCAACAACTTGCCGAACTACACCAGCATCCGCACAACGCTCCCTATAGCCCGCCATCCCACGGTCAACCAGCAACAACCACGCCGCCCGCTCATCCGCCTGACGTCACCAACGTCCGCACATCCCAACACCGACCGCCCGCCGACGTGCCGTCAACCACGTCCGCACACCAAACACAATAGCATCGCTCCAGCTACGCCACCGTCATTATCCTGATGACGACTGTATCAATACAGTCGAAACGTCGACCCAACAGTTCTTTTAAGAGCTACCAAAATCTCAGGAAAGAATTAACAACAGTCCTTTTCAGGACTTTCACATGGTGTTCCCGCCAAAATTATTTCTTTATCTACTTTCACCATGCAAACACCATCCTTCAAGGATCATAAATGAGAATGTGTTGGTTCCATGTGTAAAAACATGATATATTGTTGAATCTAATTATGTACTACACAATTCCCTTTTATCATTGATTAAACATGCATTTGATCAAATTCAATGAAAATTAACCTGGAAAAATTATGTAGCCGAGAGCATTGAGAATTCCAGAGCGTTGTGTGTCCTAGGCAAGTTCTTGTTCCAGACATCTCGGTGCAAAATTCTTTGAAAAGTTGTCGAAATGTCATGGAAAAGTCATGAAATTCTTCATTGAAAGGTCATGGAATTTAACTTCCAAAAAAGTGTATGAACCCTGTAAATGCTTACCTTTCATCCCAACTGACGGTTCTTGTGAACTCTCTCCTGCCAGGATAACTCAACGGTTCTTCTTCAAAGCCTGTCACACCTCGCTGGAAGTCACCACGACCTCGACCTGTATCATCATACCAGCAACATCTTAATGTTACCATTGTTATACACCAATCCCACTTTGGAGCAATGTAAATCATGGCGGCCATAGCTGGGGGGCTTCTAATTGACTATACAATAAGCAAGGAGCGCTGGGTCTGCGCATACAGTGTATGTACATTTTCCTTTGGTATGCATACCGGAAGCCTCCCAGTTAGAAATTACTATTAAAAAAAAATTTTAAAACAGCACCAAAACCGGGTTGATCTGTACAGAAGATTTGTGTATTGTTTTCTTCCATAATTGAATTTTTAACATCATCTCTACTATACAGTTGGTTCATAATTATTAATATGCATTTTACCTTCATATGCTTACATTACAACACTGATTCTTGTTGTAAATTGAATATTTTCAGCTTGTGAGTTGCTAGTTTGATGGGTTATTTTTTCTTTTTCTTTTTTTTATCAACCCATTCTATTCTATTCTATTCTATTTTTAAGCTTTTTTATTATTCTGTTAAGGCGACGTTTCTGCTTTTGTTGAATTAAAAATATTTCCTCTCAATCACCTATTCAGTGAAAAAAAAAATTTCCCATAATATCTAAATCATTATCTTATGACGATTTTGGACAACACACTCATTATAAAAATAATTGCAATTTACATAGCATCTAATGTAAAACGATTTCAACTTTAACCTTATTCAGACTGGGCTTTTCAAGAGGAGATTTTGACTGGGGGGGGGGGGTCAATTTAACCCCCCCCCTGAGATCTCGGCCGCGGATGGTCCGCTCGCGGCGAAATTTTGCGCGAACGTCGCTGCACATGTAAAGGGTGTCGCTGGTATGTTTTTTTTTGAAAAAAAATTTCACGTATTTAATTTATGCATACTCATGTATGCAAATTAGATGCTTTTTTTATGGAAATCGTTAATATTTCATTAATAAATATAGTTATGAAACCCAAATTTTTTCTAAAAGTTGCTGAGTAGCAAAGACAACAGTATTGAATTGACAAATTCAGAAATTTCAAATTAATTCTTTTGTATTCTATTGTTTTATGAATTTCTTATGTATTCTATTGTTTTTATTTCTACTGTATTTCTTTGTTTTTGTAATTTTTTATGCTTGAGAAATGTATTTTGATCAATATAAAGACAAATTTAATCAATCAAAAGGCTCAGAAGGCACAATTATCAGTGTTGTAAAGAAATTTAGAAAAAAGCAGTATTTTGTACACAAACGCATGCAAAATGACGATTTTCGTTCAATTTAGGCCTGACATGCGATTACGTAATGTTGCGTAATGGAGTATCCGATTTTTTCGAACTTGGTGTCAAAATTTGCGAGACACTTGAAAGAAAAAGTCATAAAGCGCCGGGTTGCAAAGAGAGAGTGGTGCGATTCTTTTGAAAAGTTGTCGAAAGGTCATGGAAATCATGAATTCTTATTGAAAGTAGGGTCATGAATTTAACTTCCAAAAAGTGTAATGAACCTGTAAATGCTTACTTTCATCCCAACTGACGTTCTTGTGAACTCTCTCCTGCCAGGATAACTCAACGGTTCTTCTTCAAAGCCTGTCACACCTCGCTGGAAGTCACACGACCTCGACTGTATCATCATACCCAGCAACATCTTAATGTTACCATTGTTATACACCAATCCCACTTTGGAGCAATGTAATTCATGGCGGCCATAGCTGGGGCTTCTAATGGACTATACAATAGCAGGAGCGCTGGGTCTGGCATACAGTGTATGTACAATGTTATAATATTCGGAATATTTCAGCCCGTGAGTTGCTTGGTTGATGTGGTTTTTTTTTTTTTTTTTTTTTTTTAATCAACCCATTCTATTCATTCTATCTTTAAGCGTTTATTATCTCTAGG
>CALNVZ010003431.1:30204242-30231679 GCA_940671915.1 Paracentrotus lividus | reverse complement strand
ATTTCGAGCGGTTGCGCAGCAGTCGCGGATTTCATACAGGGGGGTCAAATTGACCCCCCCCCCAGTCTGAATAGGGTTAAGCGCTTTTACAATTTACTTACCTCTACCTCTAGCAGTCCCCCTCCCCTGGCAGGAGGGGGACCCCCGCCCCGCCCCCCAGTTCATCACCACTGTACTGTTCACACACTGAGATAAGTAGCGCTGAAACGGGAAAAGACATACATACTCAGTTATTGTTGATTAAGTTCACTAGACCTAAATAAAGTGGAGTGGGGGGTTTTTCAAAAGTTATGTACACACGACTTAAAGTACAGGTACATGTAGCAGATACCAAATAACCTCAATGAAAACTTTTCAATTGGCACAAATCTTCCGAGCATAATCTGACTAATGAGGTAAATCATAGTATACACACGTAGCTAGGAATTAAGTGCGACTTGAAGTCATGCGTAGCTCCATGTGAAACGCACCCAAGAACCAGGGCTCCGTAACACAAAGGCTTGCGATCGATTGCAATATTAAAGAACAATTCTGGTTGGTTACTGGCGAGTCTTTCAAACAAAAAAAGTATGAGCAAGGATCATGATTGGCCAATGTCATTTTGTGATTGATTGCAAACATTTGCGTAACGGACTTAAAACTTTTGAAAGTCATGAGGTATTTAGTATGCAGTGGGGTTGTTTCAAATAGCAAATTATGCACCAGTTTACAGGCTCAGTCACAAATATTAAAAACCAAACATCTCATTTACACATGGAGATCATGTTGTGAGCACAAGCAATAAAACACCTTCCCAATCTTCACCATCTATTTTGCTCATTTTTGTTTATTTCTATCAGCATAGCAGACTCTCACTTCAGCAACCTAGGTTTGAACCTAAACTTTTTTTATTAATTTTTTTTTAATTTCATTTTTTTTTTATTTATTTTTTTTTATTATTTACTTCATGTAATTCTATGTTTATGTAATATTAAGAATAGGGATAACATTATAAGAAATTAGGGTAGTTTAGGGTATAAAAACATAAGGAAAAAAAAGTTCGCTACCTGTTCATCTTCTGTAAGTGGTAATAGTGTCATTGGTGTGCGACATTCCTTCTGCAAGATGGACGAGAATTCCTCCAACTCCGGGGGAGCCTTCTCCGTTTTCCGAAACAGCGCTAACATCTCTTCTCGGCCGTAGCGATGCTCTGCGAGCTTGAACTGAGGAGACGGAGGAGGAGATGTTACTCCTGTCCGCCAGAGAGGGCACGCAGCCACTCTGGACCAAAGTTCAGCATTTCAGACATTTTTATGGTTTGGATTCTCGTCTGCAGAGGATAGAAGTGGATATAAAGTGAAAATGAAACAAAATTTTATATGCAGAGTTATAAATTGCAAAACAAAACCAAAAATATGTCTTCCCATAAGTGTGAAAAATAGGCTTGACTAGCACTTAGGCCTACTAACTTCTAGTTCCTTTAACATCTTCACATCTCTCCTCTTCAATCACATTAAATCTAGGCCTAGCCTACTACATGTAAGGTTCAAGCACTGATCTTATTTGGAAATCTTTTACAATTTTTCCAAATCATTTGGTTTGGTGACAGCATCATCAAGATTTTAAAAACCAGATAGTTATTTTATTGTTAACCAGATAATTAGTCCCCCACCCCCCCCAAAAAAAAATTGACCTCATTTCAAACCAAACTCAAAGACAGTGAGTTAGCATGTACGAACTTCTTTCAACCATTTTGATTTAACAATATTTGGGAGGGTCTAAATTAGACCTACCGATATGGTACTGAGTATTTGGCTTGTCCACTATTGTCCGGATTCTCCTCGAGATCCTACATTTGTACAAGATTCTGAAAGGGGAACTTGATATCGACTTTCAAAAGTACATCATTCCCACATACAGCTGCAAACCAACATCAGTCAGTACTGAAAAATGGCTGTCTGTCGCCCTCTTGGTTGCTGAGAAAACTTCTCAGTAGTAATTAGCGAAACCAGCTTTAAACCTACCTCAAAATAAATTAAGATTATCTATAGTCTCATTGCGATATAATTCTTCAATTAGATATTTTTAATTGTTTTGTGGAATTTTTAGACCTTTTTTTGATATGCCACCTTGACTTGGCTTGAGCTGCTCAAGTCAAGACTCTTTTCTGCATTTACTTTCCTTGGAAGAAAACTGATGCAGTAAGGTACTCCCAGTGCAAGTATAGTGTAAGTGATCATTCCAAGACCCATAGCAGAACTAGAGGCCACAATAACAATTTCAATCAAACCATACAAGAACTGATGTCTTCACGAATTCGTTCTTCAAAGACTTGAAGGTTGGATTAAAACTGCCTCCTTCCTTCAACATGTTCAATCTCCAAAGACCAAAGAGCAGGGGTGTGAGAGCTGGTAAAAAAAAAGTCTGAAAAAATCTGAAGTGAATAATGTGCGCGAAATCTGAAGTGAATAATGTGCGCGAACCCTATGTGCGCGAAGCGCACATCACGAGCGCGAAGCGCGAAGTCCCTTAAGTCCTAACCCTATGGAAGCTCTGGGGTATTAGATGCTCTCTGGTGCAACTTAGGCTAATTTTGGAAACTATTTCTATCAATTTCAATTGCTGTTTTTGAGAAAAAAACACTTAATTTTTTCCATACCTTGTGATTTGAGGCTTGAAATTTGCATCTGGGACAAACACTGTACTTCTAAATAATCTGCTGCCTGGCACCTGGCATTTGCTGGTAACAAGTTGAAAAAAAAACAGCAGGCAACTCTCAACTTTGCAGTGAAATCCAATTCTATATACAGTCATGTATAAGAGTTCAAAAAGTGTTTGTGAATTCAAATTTGCAATGCGCGGCTGATTCCGGACGCCGGTCCGAATATCAAGATTTTGACCGCCGGTGGTTTCGGCGATCTCAATCCCGGTTTGCCGTACGCGACTGAGCGGGGCTCAAAATTCACTCCGCGCCGCGATCGGGCGTCAATGTCGCTTCCGGGTTGAGATCGGCGGTATATAGCTCGCTCACGTATGTGAATGGCTAAAATGCACGTGCGATTTACGATAAATTACTCACGTTTTCGGTCGTTTGGATGAGCTCCACTTGTGTTTCCAAGAAGTCTCGGCGAGCGTGCACATATTCTATGCACTGCAATGAATTGTTTTCGCAGTCAGTTACGCGGTACTACTTGCGTTGATACGTTATGAGCGGTGGTTTGTCGGCATGTGCGCATGTGAGAATGATTAAGCTACTGAAAAAGGGTAAATTTTGGTGGTTTTTTCCGTCGCAAGAATACTAGCTAACTTCAGTGCGAAGTTTATATGCTTTTCTATGGACAATTATGCCTGAGCTGAGAACTGAAGTTACCGCTTTTCTGAAGCGCGCGTTTCCGACTTTTGGATCTCGATCCGGGAAGGAAAAAAAAAGCGGAAAATGTAGATTGGTTTTTGAGGGAAAAAATCGGAGATTTCACAGCCCTGAAAGAGACAACTTCATCCTTCAAAATAGAGTTGTCAATATCATTTAACCCCCCCCCCCCCCAACAAACCAAATTAAAATCACTCAACACCACACCTCCAGTTAAAATTCCCCAGCGGAACATTCAGGAGGAACTCATCCAAGATCCAAGACAAACATGACCAAGCCTGAAGTGATCAACATGATCAAAATGAACTTTAAAAAAAAACTGCATGCATCATCTCTCTCACACTTCAACTTTGTCACTTCACTTGCTTTTTGTGTTATTCATTCAAAATAGGCATGATTAGGGCATAACTAATTAATTGACCAACAAACTAATACAATGAAATTTCCAAGCCATTTAGATGAACTATATCTACATACAAACAGTTGTATTTCAAGACTTCAGTGCCTACCGACATGAATTCGCATTTCGCAATGCATAGATCTAGACAGGCGCAGGCGCAGCGCAGGCACACACTGGCCGAATCACACGACCAACCCCCTTCCTCATTCTCTCCTGTGCGTGTGAGGCAATGCAGCACATCGCGCAGGCATAGATTTACATGTGTGCATGTGTTCCTGTGCGTTCGGAACAGGTTGTTTTCCCCATTCCGAAGCTAAATTTATCATGATTTGTAAACATAAACATAGCATAAATAGCTTGATTTGCAAATTGAATATTCTAACTAGCATACCTCACGTTTGAATACCGAAGAGTGTTAGCGACGGTCTCAGAAACCGCAAAAACAAGAGGTCAGGAGCTAAGATTTGCAGCGTAGATATCACCAACATTCAAGATGGCTACAGCAGTATTATGCTAATGTTGTTGTCACGTGACCCTTATCCGGTGTACGTATACGTACGACGCGACGTAGTGTGGCAAAAAAGTTTTTTGAAGGCGAGGGCCTAGGGCTGCTATCTCATGAAGAAAGCTCCCAAATCAAAATGGTTTAGAGGGGAGACGTGGAGAGGGGGACTGGAAAGGTGGACAGTTCTTTAATTCAAAATCAGAGGCGACGGAACTGGGGGGGGGCACAGTGTCCCAACTTTTCATGCACCTAAAGTCAAGTGCCCCTTTTCGTTACTTTTAAAAATTATATAAATAGTGATAGAAAATACGCGTTGTGATTGGATAGATCAGTACCACGTGACTACTTTCAATTTGTTATATTGTACATATGTACAATATAACTTTCAGTTTTTGGACGGGAAAGCCCGTGTTAAATGAATGGGGAGTGTATCGATTCTATCGTTTGCCAGGTGCGTTTGCCTCAGTTCAAGCGCGTAATAACAGTAAAATTGTGCGCACAACAGCTTATAAACAATGTATACGCGGAACAACTATCTACGTCATAATAGCTTAATTAGCAACCAACATTTTGGCAAAGATAATAATAATAATATAATAACGCATTTGTATAGCGCCATCTGTCTAGTTAAACTATTCCGAGGCGCTTTGTAAAACAAGATGAAAGTGTTGAACAACATACATGATGTAGTTACAAACACATTCTCTTAATAAAAACAGATAAGAGGGACTGCCTGTGAGGCGCACACTCCAAATCTGCCATGTCAAAGTCAAAGAGGAAAGGATTGTCAATGCCAAAAACACAGACAGTAAACAACAATATATATTTTGATAATTATATAAAGAACTACAATTTACAATATAATACAACATTAATATTCAAGTTAGTATGCCTTCACAAAAAGAAATGTTTTGAGATTAGATTTGAACGTTTCTAATGTCTCCAAAGAACGAATCTGTGTAGGTAATGCATTCCATAAAGCTGGAGCAGCAGAAGAAAATGACCGATTTCCTGAGGAGCGTAGATTACGACTAGAACATATTCTCTAAGAAGATTGAATATATAAAATTATGCAGGTGCACAGCCATGCATTGCCTCCAAGTAATAAGCAGAATTTTTGTATTCATACGTTCCTTTACTGGTAGCCAATGTAGCCCTTTCAAGACAGGGGAAATATGATCCCTTTTGCGGTTCTTGACAAACTCGAGCAGCAGAGTTTTGTGCACGTTGTAGTTTAGCTAATTGAAATGATGGCATATTATATAACAGAGAATTGCAGTAGTCAAGGCGTGAAATTACAAAAGAATGAAAATGATGGCAAGAGTTTTATTGACAAATCTTGCGAATTTTGCAAATGTTTCGTAATTGAAATACATAGCCTGACATGTCTTTTGTACAAATTCATTCATTGTCATGTGACTATCGAATAACACTCCAAGATTACGTGCAGATTGTGAGGATAAAACATTTGAGTTACCAACACGAATGTATCAAACGATAAGTCAACCTTCTGGTGTTTAGATGAAAGAATAAAAATCACTCTTAGCGTCATTGAGCTTAAGCTTGTTCCTGTTCATCATGCTTTTGATATCAGCAACACATTTTTCTAATTTCTGACGCTTGTTTTTACATCATCCTGATCTGACGGATTGAATGGAATAAAAAGTTGGTATCATCAGCATAAAGATGGACATGTACATTATGAGCTCGTGCAATATCAGCAATTGGTTTAGAATAAATGCTGAAAGAGACGGGCCTAACATGAACCTTGAGGAACAGGTTCCTCAAAGATGAAACCAGATATAAGGTTCAGTCAAAGATCTCGGGTCTATTTGCTATAAATAAATAGTGAACGCTCCATCTTGCAACATTACTGGACTATATGAACTCCAAATACTAACTATCCCTCGTGCAGATCAATTTCACAAACAAATCTGCTCTCGGATAATTTAGTATATTTTGTCGTACTTATAATCCAGTATATTGCGCGATAGATGTGTACACTATTTATATAATATTGCAGCATATAACTAACTCCACGTTTAGAGCTCAAATTTTCAGCTCGCTCGATCGCATTATTACTAATTTACTAAAAAAGTAAAAAAAAAAAAAAAAAAATCCCCTTTAAGATTCTTAAAAGCATAGATTTAGAAGCAAATTTTCTGCACATCCCCTCTTTCCTATTTTTCTCTTAATGCCATTAATCTCAAGTGCCCTTTTTTCAGATAAAATGCCCCTTTCCATCGTAACCCCCACTTTCAAATTCGTTCAGCCGTCTATGTTTAAAAGTGACCATTCTTTAATATATCTTATTGAGATGTTTATAAATGGTGCCCACCTGAATACAAAAAAATGCAACGCGATCGAATTTTTAAATGGCCCGCAAAAATCTTTATAAAACATTTTAAGGTAAATTACTTAATTCTTGATAGGGCACTAGTTCCTGTTTTTGTAAAGGACATGAAAGTTAAGTGGCGCGGCAGCTGGCTCTTTACTTTGGTTGAAGTGAAAATTTGTCCAACTTAGAAATTACTGATTGCCTATAAATCACGAGGATCTGTGCAGTAAATATTTATGACATTAAAAAAGAAACTTAAGGGCCAATACATACCTAGTGAATTGATAACGAATTCCTGTGGCATTCTTCACAAAAGTATAGATAATGCCCGCTCAAAACACTAAACATTTTCGAACGCAGTTTGATGTCACAGGCCGAGTAAAAAAGGCCGAAGCGCCCCCTCCCCAGATCGCTGCACCAAAACCCAAAACAATAACAAAAACAAAACAAAACAACAAAGGAAAAAGGAAAGAGAAGAAGAGAATATGAAGGGGGAAGGAGAGATAGAAGAAGAAAGAAGAAGAACAGAAGAAGAAGAGAAGAAGAGAAGAAGGAGAGATAGAAGAAGAAGAAGAAGAAGGAGAAGAAGAAGAAGAGAAGAAGACAGAAAAAAAAGAAGAAATAGAAGCCTTTGGGTAAAGGTCGATTATTAAAGACAAAATAAAATAGGCGTATTGGATATGCGACTAAAAATAGAACCTCCCTAAAAAAAAGAACGCCTAATCCGAAATTATGATGGGAGGTATATATACCCTATATTATACACTATCATGCGGCGTATCGGGGGGGGGGCTTTCCGGGCCTGGGGCGCCCGGGTAGACGAGCGGGGGGCGCCGAAAAGAGGGGGAAAAGGGAGAAAGAAAAGGAAAAAAAAGAAAGAAAAAGGAGAAAAAGAGAGAGGGAAAAGAGAGAGAAGAAGAGAGAGGAAGGGGAAGGGGGGCAGCGAAAAAAGGGGCGCCAATTTGACCTTAAACTTAGTGGCGCCAAACGACCTCAAATTTAGGGGGGGGTTGCGCCAAATCGACATTAACTACGGGGCGCCACAATGAGCTTAAACGTAGGGGCGCCAAATTGACCCAAAATTTAGATGGGGGCGCTAAGTTGACCTGGGGGTGTTTCACAAAGAGTTAAGTAGACTTAAAGTCGCACTTAACTTCACGCGGCATCTTGTTTATAACGCACAATTTAATTGATAGATTTCACAATGGCGCACATCCCTGAGCATGCCTCTGACCAATAAGTGCAGCGTAATATAACGCACAAAAATAACGAGTTAAGTGCGATTTTTAAGTATACTTACTCCTTTGTGAAACACCCCCTTTAGCTTAAGGGACGCCTAATTGTTATTTAAACTTAGGGGCGCCGAATCGACCTTAAAACTTAAAGGGGCGCCAAATCAACCTTAAACTAAAGGGCGCCAAATTGACCTTAAATTTAGTGGGGGGGGGGCAAATCGACCTAAAACTTAGAGGGGCGCCAACTCGACTTTAGACTAAGGGGCGCCAAATGAGCTTAAACATAGGGGCGCCAAATGGACCTGAAACATATAGGTGGGACGCCAAATCGAGACCTTAGATTTAGGAGGGGTGCAATCGACTTAAACTAAGGGCACTATATCGACCTTAAATTTAGGGGCGCCAATCGGACTTAAACTTAGAAGGGAACCAAACTGATCTTAAACGTAGGGGTGCCAAATTTAGCTCAAATGTAGGGGCAAAAATGATCTGAAACGAAGGGGCGCCAATTTACCTGATATTAGTAGGGCGCCAAATGACCCTAAACTTATTAGGGGCGCCAAATCGACCTTAAACCAGGGGCCAAATTGAGCTTAAAGTAGGGCGCCAAATTGACCTTAAATTTCGGGGGACGCCAAATCGACATGAAACTTAGAGGGGGGCCGACTCGATCTTAAATAAGGGGCGCCTAATTTAGCTTAAACATTAGGGCGCCAAATGGACCTGAAACATATGGGGCGCCAAATCGACCTTAGATTTAGGAGGGGCGCCAAATCGACTTAACTTTGGGGAGCTAAATCGACTTTAAATTTAGGGGGCGGCCAAATTAATCTAAAAATAAATTAAGGACGCCAGATTGAGCTCAAATGTAGGGGCGACAAATGAATCTGAATCAGGGGCGCCGAATTGACCTGAGACTTAGGGGTGCAAATTTACTTAAACTTAGGGGCTCCAAATGAGCTTACACCTAGGGGCGCCAAAATGAACCTGAACTTATGGGCGCTGAATTGACCTGAAGTTAAGGGGTCGTCAAATTGCTTTTAAATTTAGGGGCGCCAACATGAGCGTATAGGGCGCGCCAATGATCTGAAACTAAGGGGGCAACAAATTGGTCTTTAAAATATGGTCTCGATCTAGATAAGCAAAATTTCAAACTTTCATGCCTCCTAGTCTGTATAATTATACACATAGCAAAATTTTTGCTCGCGCTTCGCGCTCGCATCAATTTTTATCCCAAATGAGTACAGGTCCAATTGTCTGGGAACAATCGCGTCTCTATAAATGTTTGGGCATGGGCGATACTTTCAATGTGTGACGTATATAGCCTAGATTCCTTTTACTGTTTTTTTTTTTTTTTTTTTGGCTCCAGTAACATCATTTTGCTTCCGGCTTTATTCTTGAATGTGTTTGGACTTGTTTCACTTTTCGGGACCCTGGCTATATTTAGAGGTCCCCAACATTTGAGAGATTTGTTTCTGTTAAAGTTGTCAGCCCCACAATGCCCATTTTTGATATATTTTCTTCTTCTCATTTTGGGAGCCACTTTTTTTATTTACCAGGCTTACCAAGACCGCGTCAGTGTCCTACTCCCAGGAACGGCGTGTGAAGTGTAGGTTGTTAAAGTCTTAAAGATAACTCAATTTAAAGTTAGGCCTGCAGGCTGTGGTCTCTTGTCTAGGCCTAGGGATGGGTCGAAGTAAACAATGTGATTGGTGGAAAAAAATTCTTTTTGTGTTAAAAACAAAGAAATGAGAAACAACTACAACCTTTAATTATTAACATTTTCCCAAATGTGTTTTAAACTTTTTCACAAGGTTGTAAATAAAAAATACAGTTCATTTTTTTCATTATGATTCATAATTGACTGAGCTTCTACAATACACTTTTTGGAAGGCTAGAAAATGTGTAAATGTGAACAAAATCAAATTTTTAACCCCAAAAAGATAAACTTTGACCCTACCCCTACACAATAACCTAAGAATGTAACTATAAACCCAGATTTAACTTAAAGAACAATAACAACCCTATACTCAGACGTTTATCCTGGGTAGGCATTCGGGGGTCTTGTCGGTCTGGTAAGCAAAAGGGCCCCAAAAGAGTTCATTTTTGGGGGGCCTTCAGCCATCAAAGAGGTCATCTTGAATCAGCCATAGGGTAAGGTTAAACCCGGCCATCCATTTTTTTTTTTTTTTTTTTTTTTTTTTTTGCTGGGGGGGGGAGCTGGACCTGCCCCTGGATCCGCGCCGGATTTAGTTATAAGCATGCGGTTTAAAAGTTAACCCTTGTATATTTCATAAGTTTATGTTCATTGTAAATTTTATTTGTAATTCAAATATATCAGCTAGTGTCTGCAATCTGGAATCATAAACCTTATCAATTTCAATGTCAATTTCTATTGTAATGAAAGTCTCCGGAATAAAACTAAAATGTCATTGAATTATTTTGACCCGGACAGAAATTCGAACCACACCGAACAAAATAAAATTCTATCACTTTTTGCTTTGTTTGTTTGTTTGTTTTTTTATTTTGTACTTTCAAGATTGTTTCGGAAACTCGTAAACTCCCCGAATTATAGTGCTGTACTCTGCCGTCAATATTTTCTGTTCTGTGTTTTTCTTTGCTTAGGTTTTTTTTTTTCTTAGCACATTTGTCTAATTTTTCTCTCGGGGACCCCCGCCACCCCCCCCCATAAATTCCTGCCCTTCAATACAAGGACCATTCTTGTCACGTGTGTGACCGAAATTATGCAAATCTTGACTTTAATTGGCTTAACTCTAACAATGTAAGATATACTGATTTAATGTTTAATTATGCTAACATATTTTGTTGCTATCATTTGGAAATATTTTTCGTATTTACAATATGCTTGTTAAATGTCAAGGGTCAAAAGAAGTGGGTCACGTGTGTGACTTCACAGAACGGCATGTTTGAAATTCCTGTGAGTTTAAAATGATGAATGTTCTTATTGCTGTGAGTATACATTATGGACCTGCTAACCATAAAATACCACTGGATAGGAGTCATCTCTGAAATTCATTTTTTTTAAAATCTATTATTTTATATCGTGATGTCGGGTCACGTGTGGACATTTTAGTGTCATATATATATATATAAATATATATATATATTATATATATATATATATAATATATATATATATATATATATATATATATATGATATGCAATAAATTACAATTACTAATATCCGCTGTGGTAAAACTTTTATGACTGGGGTGTTTGGTGGTAGCTGTCAAGAACTGAGGGTGGGGCGGGGAGGGAGGGGCCATGATGCCCCTTAAGATCTCGGCTGTTGATCGCCGCGACCGCGTCGAAAATTTGCACGATGGTTAGTGTGCGATGGTAAACTACACGAAAGCACTTTTAATTTCCCGAATAATATTTATTATTTTTATATGAATTAATTATGCTAATTTATGCATTACATGAAGTCATAATTTTTGTTCTATTGACAAACTAAATGCTAATTTTTGTTTGCATATACCTTTAGGATTCCTAACATTGTTATTGGAAAAAAAAAATGGGTATCGAAAATAATTCCTTATGTATTCATTGTTTTATGAATTTCTTTGTTTTTCACCTTTTGTTTTTCTTTGTTTTTTCGGCAAAATTATTGCAGAACCATTCTGAAGCGTAATAATGCTAAAATAAATTAATTTCACCCCAATGAAAGTAAAAATAATCAGACCTTTAATGACCGCCCTTACCCAGCGGTCACGTGTGTGACAATTTTGTTTGCGAATTATAATCAAAATGCAACTTCTCGTGGATTCATTTGTGAGATGCAAGGTACATTAAATCTAGCTTTGGATGAAAAAAAAAATAATAATACCAGAGCCACGGTAAGGCGGGGCATAAACTTTTTGTGTTTTCTGGTCACGTGTGTGACATTTGAGGGCAATTAATTTTTTTTCAGGGTTGATTATCTTAATACAATCAATTTAACAACATTATTTTTGGGGTTAGATTAAAAGGAATAGAGTAAATATATGATATAATGACAGTAATCCAAATAAGGAAGTCAGCAATATCCATTCCACTCAGGTTAAAAAAAATGATATTTATGTACCGTTTTCCACCTAATTATCATTTATGTTATAATTTATGCCAATGGAGCATGAACAATGCAAAAATCACGAAAAAACATTGGTTCACCGATACTTCAGACATATGCAGTCAGAATAAAAAGCAAAAAATTTATTTTGTCCAAAAAGGTTCACTTTTCAAAGAATGCCACAAGCGCTTTCAGTCAACGACAACAGAACTCAGTATCTTCTCGCGGTCGACTGTCTCTGTCTACGTGTAGCGCCATCTAACGTTTGAACTATTCACCCACCGAACTATGACGATAGACGTAGACTGAAACCTAATCTGCCCGGCTTTTTTGAAAATGCACAGCCCGTGGGGGGGGGGGAGGGGGGGGGGGGCTAATTTAGCCCCCCCCTGAGATCTCGGCGCGTTGATCACGCGATTCGCGACGAAATTTGCACGCGCGTCCCCTGTGGCGTAATCTCTGTAATGCATAGTTAAGTTCTTCCGAAAAATGTTTATTTTGATTATGTATGCTAATTATGCTAATTTATGCATGAAATCATACTTTTTGCTCTAATTCACTAATATAGCTCCTAGATGCTAATTTTGGTGTGATCTCTTTATAGCATTTCTATCAATTGTATTGAAAAAAATTCCGGTATCAAATTAATTTCTTAGTATTTTATTGTTTTTTGAATTTCTTATGTATTCTTTGTTTTTTTCACCTTTTTATTTCTATTGTTTTTTCGACAAAATTGGTCTGCGACATTATTTCAGTCATAAATAGCAGCAAATAAGTGATTATTATAAATAAAAGCAAAATTAATCACTCATTTATGAATTTTAGCTGAAAACAACATTGTATTGACTTTGTACATGAAATCACGTTTTTGAGCATTTTTGGTCTAACGCACGTGTACAAATTATGCGTAACTCGTGAACCAACAGTACCCGGGGTCGCGATTTGCGTCTCAAAAGATGCGAAGACTTCAAAGAAAAAATCATGAAGCGCCGCGGCTTTAGCTGTCGCGTCAAAAATTTATCGGCGAAGAATGTTGAGGGGGGGGGCTAATTAGCCCCCCCGGGCAGATTAGGGGAAGGGACCAATGATATTATTTCCACTGGACTCTAATACATGTATAATATTTTTTAATGACAGATAATCGCTATGAATTCCTGGTTCGCAAGGCATCATTGAGTAGGTTTCTTCTTTTAGAAGAAAAAATAACTATAATTCTTTGATTTTCTTTTAAAAATATCCCAAAAGAAATGTGGAGAATTACCAGATGATTGGAAATTGGCAAAAACACTCCTATTTTATAAAAAGGTGAAGGCTCTAAAAATGTGAAAACGAACTATCGTCTATATCTGTAGTAAGTCACATTCCCAAATTATAGAAAAAGAAATTCACAACAACTTCTCACATATCTCCTTAAACATAATCTTATTAGTATTGAACAATATGCCTTTTGCCCAACCATTCAAGCATCCAAATTGTGCACAGATGAGTAATTAATTGACGACTTTCTTCGACGTTTCTGCTTTTGTTGATTTCCTCTCAGTCTCCTATTCAGTAAAAAAAAATTCCTTTCCCTTAAATATCTAAATCATCATATTTGACAACATGATCATTCTAAAAATAGTTGCAATTTACATAGCGTCTAATGTAAAACGATTTCAATTTTAAGCACTTTACAATTATTACTTACCTCTACCTCTAGCAGTCCCCCTCCCCCTGGCAGGAGGGGGACCCCCGCCCCGCCCCCTCAGTCTCATCACCACTGTACTGTTCACACACTGAGATAAGTAGCGCTGAAACGGGAAAAGACATACATACTCAGTTATTGTTGGATTAAGTTCACTAGACCTAATAAAGTGGAGTGGGGGGTTTTTCAAAAAGTTATGTACACACGACTTAAAGTACAGGTACATGTAGCAGATACCAAATAACCTCAATGATAAACTTTTCAATGGCACAAATCTTCCGAGCATAATCTGACTAATGAGGTAAATCATAGTATACCACACGTAGCTAGGAATTAAGTGCGACTTGAAGTCATGCGTAGCTCCATGTGAAACGCACCCAAGAACCAGGGCTCCGTAACACAAAGGCTTGCGATCGATTGCAAATATTAAAGAACAATTCTGGTTGGTTACTGGCGAGTCTTTCAAACAAAAAAAGTATGAAGCAAGGATCATGATTGGCCAATGTCATTTTGTGATTGATTGCAAACATTTGCGTAACGGAACTTAAAACTTTTGAAAGTCATGAGGTATTTAGTATGCAGTGGGGTTGTTTCAAATAGCAAATTATGCACCAGTTTACAGGCTCAGTCACAAATATTAAAAACCAAACATCTCATTTACACATGGAGATCATGTTGTGAGCACAAGCAATAAAACACCTTCCCAATCTTCACCATCTATTTTGCTCATTTTGTTTTATTCTATCAGCATAGCAAGACTCTCACTTCAGCAACCTAGGTTTGAAACCTAAACTTTTTTTATTAATTTTTTTTTAATTTCATTTTTTTTTTATTTATTTTTTTTTTATTATTTACTTCATGTAATTCTATGTTTATGTAATATTAAGAAATAGGGATACACTTATAAGAAATTAGGGTAGTTTAGGGTATAAAAACATAAGGAAAAAACAAAGTTCGCTACCTGTTCATCTTCTGTAAGTGGTAATAGTGTCATTGGTGTGCGACATTCCTTCTGCAAGATGGACGAGAATTCCTCCAACTCCGGGGGAGCCTTCTCCGTTTTCCGAAACAGCGCTAACATCTCTTCTCGGCCGTAGCGATGCTCTGCGAGCTTGAACTGAGGAGACGGAGGAGGAGATGTTACTCCTGTCCCGCCAGAGAGGGCACGCAGCCACTCTGGACCAAAGTTCAGCATTTCAGACATTTTTATGGTTTGGATTCTCGTCTGCAGAGAGGATATGAAGTGGATATAAAGTGAAAATGAAACAAAATTTTATATGCAGAGTTAAAATTGCAAAAACAAAACCAAAAAATATGTCTTCCCATAAGTGTGGAAATAGGCTTGACTAGCACTTAGGCCTACTAACTTCTAGTTCCCTTTAACATCTTCACATTCTCTCCTCTTCAATCACATTAAATCTAGGCCTAGCCTACTACATGTAAGGTTCAAGCACTGATCTTATTTGGAAATCTTTTACAATTTTTCCAAATCATTTGGTTTGGTGACAGCATCATCAAGATTTTAAAAACCAGATAGTTATTTATTTGGTTAACCAGATAATTAGTCCCCCCACCCCCCCCAAAAAAAAAATTGACCTCATTTCAAACCAAACTCAAAGACAGTGAGTTAGCATGTACGAACTTCTTTCAACCATTTTGATTTTAACAATATTTGGGAGGGTCTAAATTAGACCTACCGATATGGTACTGAGTATTTGGCTTGTCCACTATTGTCCGGATTTCTCCTCGAGATCCTACATTTGTACAAGATTCTGAAAGGGGAACTTGATATCGACTTTCAAAAGTACATCATTCCCCACATACAGCTGCAAACCAACATCAGTCAGTACTGAAAAATGGCTGTCTGTCGCCCTCTTGGTTGCTGAGAAAACTTCTCAGTAGTAATTAGCGAAACCAGCTTTAAACCTACCTCAAAATAAATTAAGATTATCTATAGTCTCATTGCGATATAATTCTTCAATTAGATATTTTTAATTTTGTTTTGTGGAATTTTTAGACCCTTTTTTGATATGCCACCTTGACTTGGCTTGAGCTGCTCAAGTCAAGACTCTTTTCTGCATTTACTTTCCATTGGAAGAAAACTGATGCAGTAAGGTACTCCCAGTGCAAGTGTAAGTGTAAGTGATCATTCCCAAGACCCATAGCAGAACTAGAGGCCACAATAAACAATTTCAATCAAACCATACAAGAACTGATGTCTTCACGAATTCGTTCTTCCCAAAGACTATGAAGGATTGGATTAAAACTGCCTCCTTCCTTCAACATGTTCAATCTCCAAAGACCAAAGAGCAGGGGTGTGAGAGCTGGTAAAAAAAAAAGTCTGAAAAAATCTGAAGTGAATAATGTGCGCGAAATCTGAAGTGAATAATGTGCGCGAACCCTATGTGCGCGAAGCGCACATCACGAGCGCGAAGCGCGAAGTCCCTTAAGTCCTAACCCTATGGAAGCTCTGGGGTATTAGATGCTCTCTGGTGCAACTTAGGCTAATTTTGGAAACTATTTCTATCAATTTCAATTGCTGTTTTTGAGAAAAAAACACTTAATTTTTTCCATACCTTGGTATTGAGGCTTGAAAATTTGCATCTGGGACAAACACTGTACTTCTAAATAATCTGCTGCCTGGCACCTGGCATTTGCTGTAACAAGTTGAAAAAAAAACAGCAGGCAACTCTCAACTTTGCAGTGAAATCCAATTCTATACAGTCATGTATAAGAGTTCAAAAAGTGTTTGTGAATTCAAATTTGCAAATGCGCGCTGATCGGACGCCGGTCCGAATATCAAGATTTGACCGCCGGTGGTTTCGGCGATCTCAATCCCGGTTTGCCGTACGCGACTGAGCGGGGCTCAAAATTCACTCCGCCGCCCGCATCGGCGGTCAATGTCGCTTCCGGGTTGAGATCGGCGGTATATAGCTCGCTCACCGTATGTGAATGGCTAAAATGCACGTGCGATTTACGATAAATTACTCACGTTTTCGGTCGTTTGGATGAGCTCCACTTGTGTTTCCAAGAAGTCTCGGCGAGCGTGCACATATTCTATGCACTGCAATGAATTGTTTTCGCAGTCAGTTACGCGGTACTACTTGCGTTGATACTATGAGCGGTGGTTTGTCGGCATGTGCGCATGTGAGAATGATTAAGCTACTGAAAAAGGGTAAATTTGGTGGTTTTTTCCGTCGCAAGAATACTAGCTAACTTCAGTGCGAAGTTTATATGCTTTTCTATGGACAATTATGCCTGAGCTGAGAACTGAAGTTTACGCTTTTCGAAGCGCGCTGTTCCGACTTTTGGATCTCGATCCGGGAAGGAAAAAAAAAAGCGGAAAATGTAGATTGGTTTTTGAGGGAAAAAAATCGGAGATTTCACAGCCCTGAAAGAGACAACTTCATCCTTCAAAATAGAGTTGTCAAATTCATTTAACCCTCCCCCCCCCCCAACAAACCAAATTAAAATCACTCAACACCACACCTCCAGTTAAAATTCCCCAGCGGAACATTCAGGAGGAACTCATCCAAGATCCAAGACAAACATGACCAAGCCTGAAGTGATCAACATGATCAAAACTGAACTTTAAAAAAAAAACTGCATGCATCATCTCTCTCACACTTCAACTTTGTCACTTCACTTGCTTTTTGTGTTATTCATTCAAAATAGGCATGATTAGGGCATAACTAATTAATTGACCAACAAACTAATACAATGAAATTTCCAAGCCATTTAGATGACTATATCTACATACATAACAGTTGTATTTCAAGACTTCAGTGCCTACCGACATGAATTCGCATATTCGCAATGCATAGATCTAGACAGGCGCAGGCGCAGCGCAGGCACACACTGGCCGAATCACACGACCAACCCCCTTCCCTCATTCTCTCCTGTGCGTGTGAGGCAATGCAGCACATCGCGCAGGCATAGATTTACATGTGTGCATGTGTTGCTGTGCGTTCGGAACACGGTTGTTTTCCCCATTCCGAAGCTAAATTTATCATGATTTGTAAACATAAACATAGCATAAATAGCTTGATTTGCAAATTGAATATTCTAACTAGCATACCTCACGTTTGAATACCGAAGAGTGTTAGCGACGGTCTCAGAAACCGCAAAAACAAGAGGTCAGGAGCTAAGATTTGCAGCGTAGATATCACCAACATTCAAGATGGCTACAGCAGTATTATGCTAATGTTTGTGTCACGTGACCCTTATCCGGTGTACGTATACGTACGACGCGACGTAGTGTGGCAAAAAAGTTTTTTGAAGGCGAGGGCCTAGGGCTGCTATCTCATGAAGAAAGCTCCCAAATCAAAATGGTTTAGAGGGGAGACGTGGAGAGGGGGACTGGAAAGGTGGACAGTTCTTTAATTCAAAATCAGAGGCGACGGAACTGGGGGGGGGGGCACAGTGTCCCAACTTTTCATGCACCCTAAAGTCAAGTGCCCCTTTTCGTTACTTTTAAAAAAATATATAAATAGTGATAGAAAAATACGCGTTGTGATTGGATAGATCAGTACCACGTGACCTACTTTCAATTTGTTATATTGTACATATGTACAATATAACTTTCAGTTTTTGGACGGGAAAGCCCGTGTTAAATGAATGGGGAGTGTATCGATTCTATCGTTTGCCAGGTGCGTTTGCCTCAGTTCAAGCGCGTAATAACAGTAAAATTGTGCGCACAACAGCTTATAACAATGTATACGCGGAACAACTATCTACGTCATAATAGCTTAATTAGCACCAACATTTTGGCAAAGATAATAATAATAATAATAATAACGCATTTGTATAGCGCCATCTGTCTAGTTAAACTATTCCGAGGCGCTTTGTAAAACAAGATGAAAGTGTTGAACAACATACATGATGTAGTTACAAACACATTCTCTTAATAAAAACAGATAAGAGGGACTGCCTGTGAGGCGCACACTCCAAATCTGCCATGTCAAAGTCAAAGAGGAAAGGATTGTCAATGCCAAAAACACAGACAGTAAACAACAATATATATTTTGATAATTATATAAAGAACTACAATTTACAATATAATACAACATTAATATTCAAGTTAGTATGCCTTCACAAAAAGAAATGTTTTGAGATTAGATTTGAACGTTTCTAATGTCTCCAAAGAACGAATCTGTGTAGGTAATGCATTCCATAAAGCTGGAGCAGCAGAAGAAAATGACCGATTTCCTGAGGAGCGTAGATTACGACTAGGAACATATTCTCTAAGAAGATTGAATATATAAAAATTATGCAGGTGCACAGCCATGCATTGCCTCCCAAGTAATAAGCAGAATTTTGTATTCAATACGTTCCTTTACTGGTAGCCAATGTAGCCCTTTCAAGACAGGGGAAATATGATCCCTTTTGCGGGTTCTTGACAAAACTCGAGCAGCAGAGTTTTGTGCACGTTGTAGTTTAGCTAATTGAAATGATGGCATATTATATAACAGAGAATTGCAGTAGTCAAGGCGTGAAATTACAAAAGAATGAATAATGATGGCAAGAGTTTTATTTGACAAAATCTTGCGAATTTTGCAAATGTTTCGTAATTGAAAATACATAGCCTGACATGTCTTTTGTACAAATTCATTCATTGTCATGTGACTATCGAATAACACTCCAAGATTACGTGCAGATTGTGAGGATAAAACATTTGAGTTACCAACACGAATAGTATCAAACGATAAGTCAACCTTCTGGTGTTTAGATGAAAGAATTAAAAATTCACTCTTAGCGTCATTGAGCTTAAGCTTGTTCCTGTTCATCCATGCTTTGATATCAGCAACACATTTTTCTAATTTCTGACGCTTGTTATTTACATCATCCTGATCTGACGGATTGAATGGAATAAAAAGTTGGGTATCATCAGCATAAAGATGGACATGTACATTATGAGCTCGTGCAATATCAGCAATTGGTTTAGAATAAATGCTGAAAAGAGACGGGCCTAAAACTGAACCTTGAGGAACAAGGTTCCTCAAAGATGAAACCAGATATAAGGTTCAGTCAAAGATCTCGGGGTCTATTTGCTATAATAAATAGTGAACGCTCCATCTTGCAACATTACTGGACTATATGAACTCCAAATACTAAACTATCCCTCGTGCAGATCAATTTCACAAACAAATCTGCTCTCGGGATAATTTAGTATATTTTGTCGTACTTATAATCCAGTATATTGCGCGATAGATTGTACACTATTTATATAATATTGCAGGCATATAACTAACTCCACGTTAGAGCTCAAAATTTTCAGCTCGCTCGATCGCATTATACTAATTTCATTACTAAAAAAGTAAAAAAAAAAAAAAAAATCCCTTTAAAGATTCTTAAAAGCATAGATTTAGAAGCAAATTTTCTGCACATCCCCTCCCTTCCTAATTTTTTCTCTTAATGCCATTAATCTCAAGTGCCCTTTTTTCAGATAAAATGCCCCTTTCCATCGTAACCCCCACTTTCAAATTCGTTCAGCCGTCTATGTTTAAAAGTGACCATTCTTTAATATATCTTATTGAGATGTTTATAAATGGTGCCCACCTGAATACAAAAAAAATGCAACCGATCGAATTTTTAAATGGCCCGCAAAAATCTTTATAAAACATTTTTTAAGGTAAATTACTTAATTCTTGATAGGGCACTAGTTCCTGTTTTTGTAAAGGACATGAAAGTTAAGTTGCGCGGCAGCCTGGCTCTTTACTTTGGTTGAAGTGAAAATTTGTCCAACTTAGAAATTACTGATTGCCTATAAATCACGAGGATCTGTGCAGTAAATATTTATGACATTTAAAAAAGAAACTTAAGGGCCAATACATACCTAGTGAATTGATAACGAATTCCTGTGCATTCTTCACAAAAGTATAGATAATGCCCGCTCAAACACTAAACATTTTCGAACCAGTTTGATGTCACAGGCCGAGTAAAAAAGGGCCGAAGCGCCCCCTCCCCCCAGATCGCTGCACCAAAACCCCAAAACAATAACAAAAACAAAACAAAACAAACAAAGGAAAAAGGAAAGAGAAAAGAAGAGAATATGAAGGGTGGAAGGAGAGATAGAAGAAGAAGAAGAAGAACAAGAAGAAGAAGAAGAAGAAGAAGAAGAAGGAGAGATAGAAGAAGAAGAAGAAGAAGGAGAAGAAGAAGAAGAAGAAGAAGACAGAAAAAAAAAGAAGAAATAGAAGCCTTTTTGGGTAAAGGTCGATTATTAAAGACAAAATAAAATAGGCGTATTGGATATGCGACTAAAAATAGAACCCCCTAAAAAAAAGACGCCTAATCCGAAATTATGATGGGAGGTATATTATACCCTATATTATACACTATCATGCGCGTATTCGGGGGGGGGGGCTTTCCGGGCCTGGGGCGCCCGGGTAGACGAGCAGGGGGGCGCCGAAAAGAGGGGGAAAAAGGGAGAAAGAAAAAGGAAAAAAAGAAAGAAGAAAAAAAGGAGAAAAAAGAGAGAGGGAAAAGAGAGAGAGAGAAAGAGAGAGGAAGGGGAAGGGGGGGGCAGAGAAAAAAAGGGGCGCCAATTTGACCTTAAACTTAGTGGCGCCAAATCGACCTCAAATTTAGGGGGGGGGGTTGCGCCAAATCGACATTAAACTACGGGGCGCCACAATGAGCTTAAACGTAGGGGCGCCAAATTGACCCAAAATTTAGATGGGGGCGCTAAGTTGACCTGGGGGTGTTTCACAAAGAGTTAAGTAGACTTAAAGTCGCACTTAACTTCTACGCGCATCTTGTTTTATAACGCACAATTTAATTGATAGATTTCACAATGGCGCACATCCCCTGAGCATGCTCTGACCAATAAAGTGCAGCGTAATATAACGCACAAAAATAACGAGTTAAGTGCGATTTTTAAGTATACTTAACTCCTTTGTGAAACACCCCCCTTTAGCTTAAGGGACGCCTAATTGTTATTAAACTTAGGGGCGCCGAATCGACCTTAAACTTAAAGGGGCGCCAAATCAACCTTAAACTAAAGGGCGCCAAATTGACCTTAAATTTAGTGGGGGGGGGGGCAAATCGACCTAAAACTTAGAGGGGCGCCAACTCGACCTTAGACTAAGGGGCGCCAAATTGAGCTTAAACATAGGGGCGCCAAATGGACCTGAAACATATAGGTGGGACGCCAAATCGAGACCTTAGATTTAGGAGGGGTGCAAATCGACCTTAAACTAAGGGGCACTATATCGACCTTAAATTTAGGGGGCGCCAAATCGGACTTAAACTTAGAAGGGAACCAAACTGATCTTAAACGTAGGGGTGCCAAATTTAGCTCAAATGTAGGGGCGCCAAAATGATCTGAAACGTAGGGGCGCCAAATTGACCTGATACTTAGGTAGGGCGCCAAACTGACCCTAAACTTATAGGGGCGCCAAATCGACCTTAAACCAAGGGGCGCCAAATTGAGCTTAAAAGTAGGGGCGCCAAATTGACCTTAAATTTCGGGGGACGCCAAATCGACATGAAACTTAGAGGGGGGCCGACTCGATCTTAAACTAAGGGGCGCCTAATTTAGCTTAAACATATAGGGGCGCCAAATGGACCTGAAACATAAATGGGGCGCCAAATCGACCTTAGATTTAGGAGGGGGCGCCAAATCGACTTAAACTTTGGGGAGCTAAATCGACTTTAAATTTAGGGGGCGCCAAATTAATCTAAAAATAAATTTAAGGACGCCAGATTGAGCTCAAATGTAGGGGCGACAAAATGATCTGAAACTCAGGGGCGCCGAATTGACCTGAGACTTAGGGGTGCCAAATTTATCTTAAACTTAGGGGCTCCAAATTGAGCTTACACCTAGGGGCGCCAAAATGACCTGAAACTTATGGGGCGCTGAATTGACCTGAAGTTAAGGGGTCGTCAAATTGCTTTTAAATTTAGGGGCGCCAACATGAGCCGTATAGGGGCGCCCAAATGATCTGAAACTAAGGGGGCAACAAATTGGTCTTTAAAATATGGTCTCGATCTAGATAGAGCAAAATTTCAAACTTTCATGCCTCCTAGTCTGTATAATTATACATAGCAAAATTTTTGCTCGCGCTTCGCGCTCGCATCATTTTTATCCCCAAATGAGTACAGGTCCAATTGTCTGGGAACAATCGCGTCTCTATAATGTTTGGGCATGGGCCGATACTTTCAATGTGTGACGTATATAAGCCTAGATCCTTTACTGTTTTTTTTTTTTTTTTTTTGGCTCCAGTAACATCATTTTGCTCCGGCTTTAATTCCTTGAATGTGTTTGGACTTGTTTTCACTTTTCGGGACCCTGGCTATATTTTAGACGTCCCCCAACCATTTCTGAGGATTTTTCTTTTGTTAAAGTTTGTCAGCCCCCACAATGCCCATTTTTGCATATATTTTTCTTCTTCTCATTTTGGGAGCCACTTTTTTTATTTACCAGGCTTACCAAGACCGCGTCAGTCCTACTCCCAGGAAACGCGTGTGAAGTGTAGGGTTGTTAAAGCTCTTAAAGATAAATCTCAATTTAAAGTTAGGCCTGCAGGCTGTGGTCTCTTGTCTAGGCCTAGGGGATGGGTCGAAGTAAACAATGTGATTGGTGGAAAAAAATTCTTTTTGTGTTAAAAACAAAAGAAATGAGAAACAACTACAACCTTTAATTATTAACATTTTCCCAAAATGTTGTTTAAACTTTTTCACAAGGTTGTAAATAAAAAAATACAGTTCATTTTTTCATTATGATTCATAATTGACTGAGCTTCTACAATACACTTTTTGGAAGCTAGAAAATGTGTAAATGTGAACAAAATCAAATTTTTAACCCCAAAAAGATAAACTTTGACCCTACCCCTACACAATAGACCTAAGAATGTAACCATAAACCTAGATTTAACTTAAAGAACAATAACAACCCTATACTTCAGACGTTTATCCTGGGGTAAGCATTCAGGGGGTCTTGGTCGGTCTGGTAAGCAAAAGGGCCCCCAAAAGAGTTCATTTTTGGGGGGCCTTCAGCCATCAAAGAGGTCATCTTGAATCAGCCATAGGGGTAAGGTTAAGACCCGGCCATCCATTTTTTTTTTTTTTTTTTTTTTTTTTTTTTTGCTGGGGGGGGGGGGAGCTGGACCGCTGCCCCCCTGGATCCGCGCCTGGATTTAGGTTATAAGCATGCGGTTTAAAGTTAACCCCTTGTATATTTCATAAGTTTTTATGTTCATGTAAATTTTATTTGTAAATTCAAAATATATCAGCTAGTGTCTGCAATCTGGAATCAATAAACCTTATCAATTTCAATGTCAATTTCTATTGGTATATGAAAGTCTCCGGAATAAAACTAAATGTCATTGAATTATTTTGACCCGGGACAGAATATCGAACCACACCGAACAAAAATAAAATTCTATCACTTTTTGCTTTGTTTGTTTGTTTGTTTTTTTTTATTTTGTACTTTCAAGATTGTTTCGGAAAACTCGTAAACTTCCCCGAATTATAGGTGCTGTACTCTGCCGTCAATATTTTCTGTTCTGTGTTTTTCTTTGCTTAGTTTTTTTTTTTCTTAGCACATTTGTCTAATTTTTCTCTCGGGGAACCCCCCCCCCCCCCCCCCCCCCATAATTCTCTGCCCCTTCAATACAAGGACCATTCTTGGTCACGTGTGTGACCGAAATTATGCAAAATCTTGACTTTAATTGGCTCTAACTCTAACAATGTTAAAGATATACTGATTTAATGTTTATATTATGCTAACATATTTTGTTGGCTATCATTTGGAAATATTTTTCGATATTTACAATATGCTTGTTAAATGTCAGAGGTCAAAAGAAGTGGGTCACGTGTGTGACTTCACAGAACGGCATGATTTTGAAATTCCTGTGAGTTTTAAAATGATGAATGTTCTTATTGCTGTGAGATATACATTATGGACCTGCTAACCATAAAATACCACTGGATAGGAGTCATCTCTGAAATTCATTTTTTTTTAAAAATCTATTATTTTATATCGTGATGTCGGGTCACGTGTGTGACATTTTAGTGGGTCATATATATATATATATATATATATATATATATATATATATATATATATATATATATATATATATATATATATATATATATATTATGTATTATGCAATAAATGTACAATTACTATATCCGCTGTGGTAAAACTTTTATGAACTGGGGTGTTTTGGTAGCTGTCAAGACTGAGGGTGGGGCGGGGAGGGAGGGGGCCCATGATGCCCCCTGTAAGATCTCGGCTGTTGATCGCGCGACCGCGTCGAAAATTTGCACGATGGTAGTGTGCGATGTAAACTACACGAAAGCACTTTTAATTTTCCCGAAATAATATTTATTTATTTTATATGAATTAATTATGCTAATTTATGCATTACATGAAGTCATAATTTTTGTTCTAATTGACAAACTAAATGCTAATTTTTTTGTTTGCATATAATCCTTTTAGGATTCCTAACAATTGTATTTGGAAAAAAAAAATGGTATCGAAATAAATTCCTTATGTATTTCATTGTTTTATGAATTTCTTTGTTTTTTCAACCTTTTGTTTTTCTTTGTTTTTTTCGCAAAAATTATTGCAGAACCATTCTGAAGCGTAATAATGCTAAAATAAATTAATTTCACCCAATGAAAGTAAAAATAATCAGACCTTTATGACCGCCCTTACCCAGCGGGTCACGTGTGTGACCAATTTGTTTGCGAATTAATAATCAAAATGCAACTTCTCGTGGATTCATATTTGGTGAGATGCAAGGTACATTAAATCTAGCTTTGGAGAAAAAAAAAAATAATAATACCAGAGCCACGGTTAAGGCGGGGCATAAACTTTTTGTGTTTTCTGGTCACGTGTGTGACATTTGAGGGCAATTAATTTTTTTTCAGGGTTGATTATCTTAATACAATCAATTTAACAACATTATTTTTGGGGTTAGATTAAAAGGAATAGAGGTAAATAATGATATAATGACAGTAATCCAAATAAGGAAGTCAGCATATCCATTCCACTCAGGGTTAAAAAAAAATGATATTTTATGTACCGTTTTTCCACCTAATTATCATTTATGTTTATAATTTATGCCAATGAGCATGAACAATTGCAAAAATCACGAAAAAAACATTGGTTCACGATACTTCAGACATATGCAGCTCAGAATAAAAAAGCAAAAAATTTATTTTGTCCCAAAAAGGTTCACTTTTCAAAGAATGGCCCACAAGCGCTTTCAGTCAACGACAACAGAACTACTAGTATCTCTTCGCGGTCGACTGTCTCTGTCTACGTGTAGCGCCATCTAACGTTTGAACTATTGCACCCACCGAACTATGACGATAGACGTAGACTGAAACCCCTAATCTGCCCGGGCTCTTTTTGAAAATGCACAGCCCGTGGGGGGGGGGGGGGGGGGGGCTAATTTAGCCCCCCCCCTGAGATCTCGGCCGTTGATCACGCGATTCGCGACGAAAATTTGCACGCGCGTCCCCTGTGGCGTAATCTCTGTAACTGCATAGTTAATTCTTCCGAAAAATGTTTCATTTTGATTATGTATGCTAATTATGCTAATTTATGCATGAAATCATACTTTTTGCTCTAATTCACTAAATATAGCTCCTAGAATGCTAATTTTTGGTGTGAATCTTCTTTATAGCATTTCTATCAATTGTACTTGAAAAAAATTCCGGTATCAAAATTAATTTCTTATGTATTTTATTGTTTTTTGAATTTCTTATGTATTTCTTTGTTTTTTTCACCTTTTTATTTCTATTGTTTTTTCGACAAAATTGGTCTGCGACATTATTTCAGTCATAAATAGCAGCAAATCAAGTGATTATTATAAATAAAAGCAAAATTAATCACTCATTTATGAATTTTAGCTGAAAACACAATTTGTATTGACTTTGTACATGAAATCACGTTTTTGAGCAATTTTTGGTCTAACGCACGTGTACAAAATTATGCGTAACTCGTGAACCAAGTACCCGGGGGTCGCGAATTTGGTCTCAAAAGATGCGCAAGACTTCAAAGAAAAAACTCATGAAGCGCCGCGGCTTTAGCTTGTCGCGTCAAAAATTTATCGCGAAGAATGTTGAGGGGGGGGGGGGCTAAATTAGCCCCCCCCGGGCAGATTAGGGTGAAGGACCAATGATATGTATTTCACTGGACTCTAATACATGTATATACTTTTTTTTAATGACAGATATATCGCTATGAATTCCTGGTTCGCAAGGCCTCATTGAGTAAGGTTTCTTCTTTTAGAAGAAAAAATAACTATAATTCTTTGATTTTCTTTTAAAAATATCCCAAAAGAAATGTGGAGAATTACCAGATGATTGGAAATTGGCAAAAACAACTCCTATTTATAAAGGTGAAGGCTCTAAAAATGTGAAAACGAACTATCGTCCTATATCTGTAGTAAGTCACATTCCCAAAATTATAGAAAAAGAAATTCAACAACAACTTCTCACATATCTCCTTAAACATAATCTTATTAGTATTGAACAATATGCCTTTTTGCCCAACCATTCAACATCAAATTGTGCACATAGAATTATTGACGACTTTCTTGATGCTTTTAATATCCAAGAAAAGGTTGGAGCATGTTTTTTGGACATATCAAAATGTTTCGATTGTGTGGACCATGACATCCTCATTTATAAATTACAAAATTATGGTATTCATGGAAATATGATTAAATGGTTTACAAATTATTTGAATCAAAGAAAACAAGTAGTAATTTCACAAGGTAAGCTTTCAGCAAAAAAAGATGTTATGTGTAGGAGTACCACAAGGCGGAGTCCTTGCTCCTATTTTATTTCTGTTATTTATAAATGATATATCACAAGCAATACCATCAGG
>CALNVZ010003431.1:30193081-30204217 GCA_940671915.1 Paracentrotus lividus | reverse complement strand
TGACATCAGGAGTAATAAACAATATATGCTGATGATTAATAGTTATGAGACTGAAACAATGTAAATTCTATTACTCCAAATTACAATCGATATGGATTATATTAATGAATGGTATAAACAAAACCACCTTAGATCAAGTTGATAAAACGAAAAGTATGCTTTTACAGACACGTTCTCATGAAAAGATGCAAATATATATAGATGGGACTGAAATTGAACAAGTTAAGTCAATACGGTATTTAGGTATTGAAATACAAGAAAACCTTAAATGGGATATCCATGTTAAAAGTTATGCAAGTCAATCGCTTAAAGGTTCGCTCACTTGGAAAATTAAGAAAGTTTTAAATCATACTTTATTAAATACTCTTTATAAGTTTATGATTCAACCATGTATAGACTATTGATTCTATCTGGGGTAACACTGCCGAGAAACACAAAACAAAGCTGCAAAGATTACAAAAACGAGCTGCAAGATATATTACTGGCAATTTCGAGCCGTACGTGTCTTTTAAAACCTTTCGGGATGACTTAAAATGGAATACAATTGATGAAAGAAGGGATTATTTTCTTGCAACACAATGTTTAAATGTATACATGGATTAGCCCCTCCACGTCTTTGTAAAGCAGGTTCACACTTAGCCGAGTTGGAGTCGCGAGCAAAGGCGAGCTGTGCGAGTTTGATCTCGCCTTAACTCGCTCGAACTCGCACGAAATTTACATTTTTCTGAAATTTAACGTCGAGTTTATTACGATAGCTGCACGAGTGAACCGAGCGCACCACGAGTCATACCGAGCTTAGTTAGAGTAGCAGCAAGCTGTATACGTGTTAAACCGATCTCTCAACGAGTTATCAAGATCTGAGCTTCAAACTCAGGGATTTAAATTAAATCCAGGCGGACCAATCGCATTCTGGATTTAGTTTTAACCGTAAGGTTTTATTTTTAAATCCTAAATGATTTAAATTCAAATCCTCGAGATTTAAAATCAATCTTAGGATTAAAACTAAATCCAGAATCCCTCGAGATTTAAAAATGAATCTTTGAATTAAAACTAAAATGCGATTGGTCCATAAGTACAGTCCACCTAGATTTATTTTAAATCTCTCCAATTCAAAGTGTGTAAATTCATATTTAGGCGCTTAAAGATGGAAGCCAGAAGCATTTTCGCTCTGCTTGAGGAAGAAGAGACTGTTATCCTTTGCACAATTGGTGCGACCCTGTTGTCAAGGAGGCGCCGCAGAAAAAGAGATTACCAGGAAGAGACAAAAGTGAAGCAAAGGAGGTTTTGGACAAGATCATGGTTGTTGAGGAGGCCGAAATACGTCACTATGAGAGGCTAATGGCGGAGTTAGCTATAGCGAAGACCAGGAAGGCTTCCGCAACTTTCAACGTATTCTCTGACTTCATCTGCTCGCTGGAGGAGCTATAACATAGATGAAGAATAACAGTCAGTTAAACAAACATATGAACACATGCACAGTTTTTATTTCACCATGTTAGATGAAACAGTTTACCAGTAGTCACGGTATGAAGGCTGCCAACAGATTTTTTTAAAAAAGAATACTGGAACAAGATTGTACTATTATTTCGCACACAATACAAAACAACGGCGTAAATCCGTGTCGAGGAGTGGGGGGGGGGGGGGGGATGAGCAAAATAATTTGCCAACTTGTCCCGATCTTGTTTGGCATTCACAAGCACTAAAACACATGGAACGTTATTAATACCATATAGCAGTGGCAGTGGCGGATTGAGAGAAGGGAGTGTGAATAGAATTTGTCTTTGAATTATGCTTCTAGCTTCAGTGGCTGCATTGATTATTGTTCATTTTAGTAATGGAAAAAAAACTAATGCGAGCGCGAAGCGCAGCCGAAAATTTAAGCTAAAATTGGATATGTTTGTGCATTAAAGGTCCTATATAGTATATGCGAGCGGGAAAAAATAAAAACGAAAACAAAAATATGTAGTAGAGGCAGAATGGATTTGAAAGTGGGGTCTCGTAAAAAGTGCACTTTTTCTGAAAAGGGGACACTTTAGATCAGAGGCATAGATCTAAAGAGAAATTTATTCAGAGAGCGAGGAGATACGAAGGAAATTTGTCTTAATGTATACTCTAAAGAATCATAATGGCTGCCTTGATTCAGTTTATTGTAGTAATTGAAAAAAGTAATGCGAGAGCGAAGTAAAGGTAAGGTTTGAGATATTTGTGCATTGTAGTTCCTATTACTATCAGCGAGCGCGAAGCGCGAGCCGAAAATTTTAAGCTGAAATTGAATATATTTTTGTGCTTTAAAGGTCCTTATAGTATCGCGAGCGCGAAAAAAAACAACAACAAAACAGAACAAAACACCACAGTAGAGGCGGCGCCACGAATTTGACAGTGGGGTCTCGATGAAAAAAGGGACTTTTTCTATAAAGGGGACACTTTCAGAGGCATATATAGACCTAAAGAGAATGTATTCGAAGAGGGAGGGTGTACGAAGAAATTTGCTCTTTGAATGTATGTTTTTAAGAATCATAATGGTAGCCTTGATTCCTTTCATTTAGTAATGGAAAAGTAATGCGAGCGCGAAGCGCGAGCCCAATTGTTTAAGCTAAAAATTGGAGATTATAAATCCTATTTAGTATCAGCGAGAGCGAAGTGCGAGCAAGAAAATAATCAAGTAGGGAGACTGGGGTAATTATGGCCTGGGGTAATTATGCCCTTGTCTTGAGAGCTTATAACTCTTTGTTGCATTACACAATGATGATTTAATTTTACACACGCCTAGCTAAAATCTTCCTACTATCATATGAGAAAATAAGCCATTTACACTGAAATTTTGTGCTTAGGGAGCCTAAAATGTATGGCAATTACAATTCTGTTCGTTGGAAAGTGGCAAGTCTGCTTTTTTATGTGGGTGTGATATAATTAATTAAGATCATTTAAGATGAAATTTTGATTGAAACTGAAAAATTGGAAGTAAATAACACGACAGAAAAACTTCCACCTGAATATCTTCAATAGTAGAGCTGTAAAGGGGGATCAATTGAAGATGTCATTTGGGGTAATTATGCCCCCAATGCATAAACAGTGTATAAGCGCAGATAAGCGTAGATGGGGACATTAACTGGCACGATTTTGTACATAAATTTATGTATTGCTCTTGATTGCAAATTTCAAAATTTTGGCTGAACCAATTATTGATTAAATCATTGTTGGTGGTTGAATAAGTGTATTTAGAAATACACAAACAACAATTTATTATACATTACATCATTAATTAGCATAATATCTTTGAATTCATACAGTCATTACAATAGGGCCATAAATACCCACCTGTGGGTAATTATGGCCCCCAAAGTTATTAACATAATTGTAATTAATATGCAAATGAGTAGTAGCAGGTTTATACTTTCCTTGTATTACATAGGTATATGGATCGACTGTATTTTCACATAATTAGAATATCATTGGACTTTTCATTTAATGGTAGTAATAGGAAATGTGAAAAAGGGCCATAATTACCCCAGTCCCCCTATTCATTTAGAAATACATTTTACATACTTTGTTTTAAAAAAGAAACAGCGATAGAAAACGATCCACAATCTTTGCTACGAAAATTTTGTGGGCTGCCAGGCCCCAATTAAACCCTCCACACAACTACATTAATGTTTTGATTGTCAACAACACCCTTTTCTAAGGTTTGTCCCAGACGAGGATACACACAAAAAATGAGAACTAGTTTCCAAGTAAACCCGTTTGCTAACTCTTGGAGGCGAGTGCTTTTATTCGTATATCACGTATTTTTTACTTCAGAATCTGTGTTTCTGTCTAAAAGTATACACCCGCTCTTCCAGAACATGTAAATTTAGTAAGGGGTACTCAAGAAAAAAAAATATTGAGTATATATACACAATAATTTTTGTCTTGAGTATCCCTTAGTAACTTTACATGTTCAATTACGTAAAACAATTGTGCAAGTTGAGTTTCTCTTCAACTTGGTACGGCTTTGGTGGATGATCGGGTGAAAACACTAACATCGAGTAAAGTGAGAATTGCTGAGAAATTCTATATAGCCTGTAATTCACTAGATGAGTAAACTACGACACGTCTTCGTCGGTCTCAAGTCTCGTGAAAGTCTTTGAGAGCTGGCTATGCTGTACTTTTACATGTGCGCCGTGTACGCCTACTTCGGATCACGAGTACGGACATACGTATCGAGACTGCTGCACGAGGTGTGTTCTACGCTTACGTAGTACATGTGCAATTTATTTTCGTTATCGCAGACGAATAAACCTGGGCATGCTTGGCATGCTTGCTTGATCATCGTATATACCGTAATCTTTGTACGCGTAAACTCTGGCAAAGTGAATCTAGAGCTTTATGTTCACTACTCGGTCCCAAAGCAGTCAAAGCTCTATTCATTTTCTTTTCTTGCATTTTTGTCTTTTGTTCTTATGTATACAGGGAGATATAGAAATAATTAACTTCTACGGAACGTATGTGGAGGAAGAAAGTATAGCGGACACAGAGTAAATACGCACTAACAGCGGAACTGAAGAGTCGGAGAGCGTGCATGCATTGCTCTTGTTCTTTTGGGTGAAGTCACTTTCCTTTTGTTGTTTGTGTTGCACTGTTATTGTATAACCAATGAATATTGGAATGTTCCGATGATATACTCGCTACTATAACACTAACAGCTAGAAAAAAATTCAAATATCAGCATGGAATTTCCACAATTAAAAAACGTTTGTCAGTCATGTACACAGTTTGAGTTGATGCAATTGAAGTGAAGTAATGCAATGTATTGGTTTGTGTGAATGATGCTCTGAAGTGAGTAATGCAGTGTATTAGTTTGAGTGAAATGTGCTACTGATGTGTATATCATGGAATTTCCAAATATCATTATAAACAGGCAAACAAACAAAAAAAAGGAATAGGATCACCTAGTGAGTAACGCTTTACATACTCAGAAGATCAGTAAAGTAAAGGTTGCCTCAACTCAATTCACAAGCAAGGTTGAATGAATTTGTGCAACCTTTACTAACTGACTCTCCTGAGTATGTAAAGCGTTACTCACTTAGATTAGTTTGTGCAATGTACTGCAAAACAATTAGTTATGTTACTCAATAAAATGACTTAATTAACATAAACTCTTTTGGGTGTTCACTATATTGTTCAAATCAAAATACTCGATTATGGTGCGTTCAAAGCTAGGTTTATGAGTGAAACACCATGATCGTGTGTCACTATATAGTAAAAATACTTGGGATATTTGAGTTTGAATCACTCATATATGCAAGTCTCATTTTTCTTGTGATGGTAGGGATGTATTGGGTTTGGCAGACGTGTTCAACCAAATACATTGGTTGACCCGAACTTTTTATATACTGGTTCACTGTTTCGTCCTTTAAGTGCGAGGTCGCATACGCACGAGCAGAAACAATTTGGGGGTTTTAGGAGTAACAAAGAGGCAAGTTTAGCAGTATTGAGAGCGCTATTTTAACCAATTAACACAATTCTATCAGTGTTAATTTTTTCATTTCTTCTTGAAAACTGTTTGTACAGGGCATCCCCCCTCCCAAATCCGGTGGGGGATGTATCCCCCCCATCCCCCGGATTTACCGCCCGTGATACAAAAATATATATGAGGTTTCACTTACACACAATATTCGTTATATCATTAAATGTTTTAATGTTTATTCAGTTAAACAAATGCATTCTAGATTAAAACAGAACTAAAAACACATGGAAAATTTTAGAGTTGTGGATGTATAACCGTATCAAGTTTATGTGAATTTTTTTAAATTCTTTCACGAGACATAATGGCTTTTTTAAAGATGATCGAGTAATGAACATCTACTTGCAGCGACTATCTAACGCACTTTGCCATTATTTAATCCCAACATGATATAGGTGAATATACAAATCTGCAAACAACAAACCCATTGTGAACTCTTGATGATATGAATTTGGATGCGATATTTATCTGCGAAACTTGTAGCAAATGGTGATTGCAAGCCGCATCATGTGCTGTGGGGGATAAATGCATCTTGTGTTCACATTTCAGACTATTTATGGAAAAAGTAAATCACTACATATTTATAAACCAAGCTGGTATGTCCGATTGCGCTGTGCAATGTACTCTGCAATATAAGCTCATACCAAATCGTTTGCTAACTCGTCATGCTGATCTAAACTCCGCGTCTATCTCGCGGGCACCTTGCTTGACTCGCAACCACACTCGCAGTGCTCGTATCTCGCTCTTGTTAACTCGAACATCACTCCGCGCTATACATGCAGTGGCGAGTAATTTACGGTTATATCTCGAATTCTTTACGAGTACTGCGAGTTTTGTTGCGAGTGTTGCGAGTATCTAACGAGTTAAAGCGAAATTACCACGATCTCAACGAGTTAGGACATTTTGAACGTGTTTCAAAATTTTGGACGGCGGCGGACGTCTGTGGAGATTGAACGAGTTCCGAAGAGCCGTGTTCGAGTTTGTCGCGAGTCATCCGAGTTACGATGAAGAGCTTACGAGACAGTTATCGCGAGGTCTCATTTTTGGCAACTCGCGATAACTCGCCACAACTCGCTACTACAACTCGGCTAGTGTGAACCTTGTTATGCTCGTTCACACAGAAGCGGAGAGTCTAGTACGAGTTCCTTTGCGAGCTCTCGGCTGAGTTCCAACTCGCGGAAAACTCGCGGGAAAATACAATTTCTTTTATGCTTGTAATATATCCAATGCGAGTCAATACGATGACAACAGAGTTCAGTGCGAGTAGCCAAAGTAAACACACGAGTAGAAATAGCGAACGTGTTCTCGAGTTTACTGCGATTCTTGTCCCGGAGTGAAGAGAGTGTATTCCAGGTAAAGCGAGTTAATGCAGGCGCGTATCCAGGATTTCGCACCGGGGGGCCCGACATGATTTGGGCGCCCCTGTGTACTTTCAAAACTATGGCGCCCCCCCCCCCCCCCCCAGCAGGCAACTAGACCTCAGCTTCAAATGTACTATGTTGAAGGATTATGAATACATAATTTATTTGACGGGTGTATCTTTTTTTTCTTTTCTTCTTCTTTTTTTTTTTTTTTTTTTTTTTTATTTTGCCAATTGGTAAGTTCGTTGAAACATGTTGAAAGAATTTCTAGTTTATGAGGTCATTACCGTCATAGATGAAATTACGTAATAATTTAATAGAGCGTGAAGTCGCGATCAGATTTTTTCCCCTCTACTTTACGATCAGAAGCAAAGATTCTAAGCAATTAGGTATCAATTTTGTATTTAGCTCTTCTTCATCGACTATCATATGAACGGCAGCTGTAATTTGTCATCAAAACGACTTTTGAGCCAAGCCATATAAGAATCATCGTGGAAATTTGTCATGTGAAATTTTCATAAGTCTAGTGATGAGTCAAACAAATGTATATTGATGTTTTGTTGTTCCAGAATCCCTCATTAATCTGGTACAAGAAAGAAAAAATAGGCAGAGCGTGAGATCGCGAGCGGATAATATTGAATCGAATATATGATCTCAATGAAAACGTGGCATTTTATGCATTTCTCAGAACACAATGACATAACTCTTTGGAAAATGATGCGAGCGCGAGGCGCGAGCGAAAATTTTGCTCTTTGTTAATAGGAGCCTAGAGTTTAGGATTTGGCGGCCTCCCATAATTTAAAGACCGTAAGTGCCCATAATTTTACATGATTGAAGGAAGAAAGATGATATCTATCTGCTCTATCCTGGCTGCTTATCTATTCTTCCTGCTTCCTAATAAGTTTAGATAAATTGGCGCCCCCCATAAGTTTCAGTCAATATGGAGCCAACTAATCATTTTGGCGCCCTCCCTAAATGTTGGCTTAAATTTTGCGCCATACATGTACGATTTAGGTGATTTGTTGCCCTGGGATATTGCAGAAATACATGTAAAGTGTATTCAAATAAATTTAATTCTTGATGATTGTTATCCTTTAATGTAAATTTATGGTCAGAGGAAAAACACAGCGAGAGCGGAATTTTTATGTCTTTGATGAGAAACATGGCATTGCATGCGTTCCTCAGGAACACATGAAATGAGCCAAAATTTCGCTATGTAGGCTAATATACAACCAGGAGGAATTAAAGATTGAGACCATATTTTCAAATACCAAGTGTTGGGCCACTTAGTTTATGGTAAATTCGCACAGCCTTCCTAAGTTTCAAAATAAAGTTGAAGCCCTAAGTTTAAGATAATTTGGCATCCCTAAGTATCAGGTCAATTTGACGCCCCACGCGTTTAAGGTCGAATTTGGGCGCCCCCTCTAAGATTCAGGTCAATTTGAAATGCAAAAATGATGTAACGTTGAAATCAAATAAATTGGAATGTTTTGATTGGTTTAGAATCCCATAATGTAAATGTTCTTTGGTAAGAGGGAAAACACAGGCGAGGGCGAAGCAAGACGGAAGTTTTGATGTATTCAAATGATGGAAACAGGAATATTTCATGCGTTCCTTAGGAACACAATGATATAATTCATGTGGGGAGAGAATTATGCGAGCGCGAACCGGCGGCAGTTAAATTTGCTATGTTTAACAGACCGGATGCATGAATTTTGGAAATTTCGCTCTATCTACATAAAAAAACATATTTTAAAACCTTATTTGTTTACCCCTTTAGTTTCAAGTAAATTCGGCGCCCTTAGTTCAGACTCATTTGGGCGCCAAAGTGCTAAGCTCATTTGACGCCCCTAATTATTAAAATCGATTGACGACCTAATTCAATCAGGTGCCCATAATGTTTCAGGTCATCTTGGCGCCCGATAGCGTGTAGCCTCATTTGCGCCGACTAATATGTTGAACATTAAATTTGACATGCAAAAACCAAAATATTAATAATATATAATAATTTAAAAAATAATACTATAAAAAAATGTAACGTGAAAAAAATAAATTTAAATGTTTTTGACGGTTTAGATCCACTAATGTACAATTCTGGTAAAAGGAAAAACATAGGCGTGTGCGAATAAGAAAACGGAAATTTTTGATCCTTTTCGATAATTAGAAAAAGGATTTTACGCGTTCCTTCGACACAATGTAATAAATCATCGGAAAGACTGATTGCGAGCGCGAAACGCGACGCGAAAATTTGCTATGTTATATATAGTCTAGGAGCAGCTACAAATTTTTTTACCCCATTTTCCCCTATAAGGTTTGACCTGGAACGTGATGTAGTTGTGTCGTACAGGATCGAGGAATCGATGTCAGTGCTGCGACGAGTGGGGGACTCGGCCCACGACCCACTCAATAAACCCGTCTTTGGGAATTTATTTACCCCATCTTCCCCATTGGACAAATTTTGTCGTGGGAAGTAGTATGAATGTACATTGAAAATATATTAGCTTGCAAAAAATAGTTGGGGGAGTGCGCGAACTGACGCTCAACGAAGCCCCCTCCCCATATGCGCATGCCGTCGAGTCAGTATTGCCGCACGATATAACTGATGATTGTGCATGATTTTCTGTTACATGGTATAAAACACATAGCAAATCTCTGTTCTCCTGTGATGATTCAATATATTAGATTATTGTAGTTAGATTATAGGTGACTTGCCGATTCAATAGGCTTGTCTCTAATTTAGTTATTTTTTTTATAGAAAGTTTTTCGACTAAACAGAGTCTTGAGAAAGTGGGTAATAAATGTATGACTGTGCAACTCCACTTTTTTTATATTTATTTTTTTATTAATCAAAATCTTTTCGAGGGGCAAGAAGGTTTCGGAATACACATTTAATTTCTATAAGATGGATACAATTAGCCTATAGGCTATTTTGCAGCATCAACGACATTGCTAGACCCCCCCCAATCGCCTGACCCTTTTGGCCTTAATTCATCTTTCAAGTAATAAGTCGTAATACAACATAATTATGTAATCTGTAATATAATACATTTAGCTCCAAACCAAGCCTGCGCAAATGTAGTTAATCAATATTATTAATAGTCAATGTTCATTGCATTACTCGCGTGCGTCCGGGCATGTTTATTTCATTTATATTTATCTTTTAACAATTGACAAATAGATAAGCTACGGCAGTCCGGGTTAGGAAATCAGGGGGAGGGCAGCTGATCTGTTAAGTTACAGATCAGCGGGGAGGGGCGCGCCCATCATGAAATATTGGATGATAGGGGCGTTAAGTTGTAATATATACGAAAGCTGGAGCTGGTTTTCAATAAGTATTATTGTGCCTGTGCCTGGATCCGTCACTGCAAAATGTTTCACTATGCTGTTGTATTATGTATATAGCACATCGGCTAATTTCTTATTTGATAATTTTGGATCAACAAAACAGGGACAAATCCAGATTGAAAGTAAGCCCCCTACCATAATTATTTTTAGAGGGGTTTTATCGTGTTTCATCACTTGTGTTATTATCAGTATCTGTTTAAATATTACCAACAAGAAATATCGATGCATGTTAGAATGTAAAACTTTAGTAGTACATTTTTTTTAAATTTTTTTGCCATTCCAACTTCCAACTTGTTGATACTCAATTAGTTGCAAAACTGTCTACAATTATTGAAGATAGTTTTCAAAAGGTGAAAAGTGATATCAAATTGATATTCAAATCAATGGGAACATTACTTTTTTTAAATCTATTAATTCAGGGGAAAATAACATATCCAATCCATCAGGTTGACCATGATATTTTTCATTTATTAATTTTTTTTGTCTACAAAGTACAGTCATTAATTTCCAATTATATTTAACCAAAAGAGGAGAAAAAGTCCAATAAACAGTGTATCAGAAATTCCCAGACTTTGATTTTCATGTTGTTTTCATATTACATCGTCTGAATGAAGACACTGAGTGTATGAGTGCCTACCGTACGAAGATGTGAATAAGGACAAATCAGGGTGTTTTCCATTACCTGCTACCCTGCTACATCCTGAGAAAATTTTTTTTTTTTTCTTTTTTTTTTATTCTTGCCAATGGTAAGTTCGTTGAACATGTTGAAAAGAATTTCTAGTTATATGAGGTATTACCGTCATAGATGAAAATACGAATAATTCTAAATACGAGCGTGAAGCGCGATCAGATTTTTTTCCCCTCTACTTTACGATCAGAAAGCAAAGAATTCTAAGCAATTAGGGGTATCAATTTTGTTTAGCTCTT